>CM034151.1:265177893-265551919 GCA_019776745.2 Taxus chinensis | reverse complement strand
AAGATGATGAAATAGAAGTAGTTTGGAATATGAAATTTGTCACTTAGATTCAAAGAAAATTCTCTATAATGAGAACACAGGTGTAATTTACTCTTCCATGCGGAATATGATTGTGAAAATATGAATTCCAAATTGCAGCAATGTATTATGAATCAAGAATGCGACAACTTAATTAGTTAACCTCAATAGTTTCTTGTAATAACTCGAGGATTAACATAGTGTTTTATTAGTAATAAACAATGCTATGGAATGAATTCGGGATAGGTTTTCTATTGATCTAGGAACCTTCCTTTTTCTTCCTGTGAATTTTTCCCCTTGTAACTAGAGTATTTTTCCAAACCATATATACACGGCTCACTTAAAAAAATACTTAAGTCAAATATATGCATGTCTTTATATACATTCCTAATCACAATCATGTTATATGAAGTTATTTCCACAAGAGAAATAAGCGAATTCTAAAGGAACCACTATAGGTAAAATATTAAACAAAAACATGGAACCTAATTGTAGAGGAACGAAGGGTCCCATGTTATGTGTTCTTTAGAAAATTATATTCAACTAATAAAAATAGGATTGTAATATATATTTCACCATGAACAATGATGTTTTGTGGGAAGTTCCTGTGAGTAAGTGTATATTGTAGTGGTTTGTTGTCATAATTTTTCATTTTTTGAAATCTAGATTTTATGTGCGTCATGTGTTTCATGTTATATATGTGGGTTCATTTTTATTCAAACATTTCATGTGTTATGCATTATCTTAAGTTATCCTACGTGATGTTATGCATCAAGCAATGTAAGCCAAAAACATTATCGTTTTATTATGTGTGTTGTATTTATGTGTGTATAATGTGGGCATAACATATGTTATCATTTCATAGGTTCATGCTCTTGAACATCTAGGATTGATTGGATTTGTGATGATGTTGCATTGTGGTGGTGGAGATGGGAAGAGTAATGTGATATATGTTGTGATTTGACCAATGTTGTAATTGTGATATTTTTAATGCACATGTTGTGCATGTCACTTAGTGCGTATTGGCCATCATGTTGATGTGCTCTTAAAGTGAGTGTTTGCTCTCCTTTTCATGGATTTGATGAGAAGTTCATATGTGAGGTGTTATCCAAAATTCACCCCCCAGGGTAATTTTTGATAACATGCATCAGATTATTCAGTCCCGAGCAAGTAGATTGATTCAAGGCCCAAAATCATGTTTTTCGTGGTCCCCCTCGGCCTTTTCCTAACTCTCCCATCCAAGAATAAATCCCAACAGGTTAGATAAAAGGGAAGAAATGAAAAAATAAGGTTACAGGGCTGTGTTAAGGCATTTCGGGTCTGAAGGGCTCGGGTTGTACCAATTCGGGTTGAACTGAGGTTCGTTGTACTAAGCTTGGGGCCGAAAAAACAAGAAAATCAGCTAAGTCCTAGTCCAGGCGGTCTGTGGGACAATTGGGACATCAGCATGAGTGGGATGTGAAAATCTGAATCGGCCGAAAGGAGGGAAAATTTCCTAAGTCTTTTTTTTCGCTCGGTTTGGGATAGTTGGGACAAAAGTACGCGCGGGACACGAATCAGCCGGTTTGGCGCAAGTCAGTCCATTTCGGGTGGTTCAGAGATATTTGTCCCAGGCAGCCCAGGAAAATTGAGACAAAGGTACGTGAGGGACGCGTGGGATGTGAAAATCTGAAAGATCCGCCAACGAATCAAATCTCGCCACGTGTCTTCATCTCATCGACCCAGCGGGAAAATTTTGAAAAATTTTCCAAAGCAAAAACAAAAGGGAAATGGTCAGGAAGGGCCCACATCCAATGAAATCATGCCATCAGGCACTTGAGTGGTGCAGTGCAGGGGAGAAATGGGAAATTTTTTCCTAAAGTGAAAAATAACAAATTTTCGAAGGACAAAGTGCGCCCCTCAGGCCCGAGCCAATAAAATAGTGCCACATGTCCAAGTGGCAAGAAATTAAGGAAGGTCCCAGAAGGAATTTCTAGAGGATGAACCCACAGATGAATCAGGGCCTGACACATGTCATCCAAGTGGCAGAGCATGGAAAAATTTCAAACTTTTTCCCGCCGATCTGATTTTGGCCTGTTTTTGCCCTAAATCTTCAGATCACCATAACTTTCAATCTAGAGCTCGAATTTTTACGTTCTTTATATCAATGGAAAGCTGGTGAAATTATCTACATGATTCCAAGGTCAATCTTGCATTTTGGTTCATTTTGGAGAGAGAAAATCAAGAAAAATTCTCTAGCGTGTGATAATGGCCAGAAATGACGTTTCAACAACCAACTTAAATGCAAAATACAGTTCGCCGCTTTTGCTAGGGTTCTCACCTACTGCCATAATGAGATGAATTAAATACAACCTAAAAGTGGTTGGGGTATATTCAGATTTCCTCTCTCTTCCCTCTCTCATTCTTCCTATAAATTGTAAGGAGGGGCTTCTTTCTAAGAGGGGGTTCATCTTTTCAGCTCTGCCCTCCCTTCTTTTCTTCTCCAGGGTTGAAAATGGAGTTCAAACCTCCTCCCCTTCTCTGTAATGGTGTTTTTGCCTTTTACCATTAAAATGATGTTCTGTGAAAACTTCTGAAGCAACAAAAATGTGTTTCGTGATGCATATGTCCATCCTTGCTTGTTTTTCACTTGTTTTCTTCTTGCCTCTCTTCATTGCAGGTATTTGTGCACATTTGAATGTTCATTGCAGGTTTAGAGCTGTGTTCATGGAGTTTTGGGACATTTTTTGTGTGAAATCTATCCTTGGGCCTGTGATGCATCTGTCCATCCTTCCCATTGCTTACCTCTCCTTGTTCCATGGCAGTTTTGATAGATGTTCGACAATTTCCTTCTCTGGTGTATCACCGTTTTAGTGTAGGCTCTGTTTTTTCCCTTTTCTCTCTCTCTCTCTCTCTCTCTCTCTCTCTCTCTCTGTCTCCTTGGCATGGTTAGATTAGGATTAGATTAGCTTGCCTGCACTGGAATAGCTTGTGGCAGGTAGTTTAGGAAGAGGAACTAGCCTTCTCTGGAGAATCCTTTCTCATCTTTACAAGTCCCACGCTTGGAGAAAGGATTCCATGTTGTGCAATCACACTGGATGCTAGCATGATCAAACTAGAAATCTGATCAACATCCAGGGGTGCTGTGATTTTGCACTAACATGAGGTTTCACCTTGTTGTGTGTTAAAAGAAGGTTATTATGGATTGCAGAGTGTTTTGGTTATTCTATGATATGTATGTGTGTTGATGTGTTGTATGACATATTGTTATATAATGGATTAGATTGTAGCATGATGTCACCAATGTGTTGTGATGAATAATGCGTGTCACCATGTTGTATTACAATTGACTATATGTTGTAATGTTATTCATTGTGTTCATAATACGTATAATTTTTGTAATATGTGATGGTTCATGTCAAGAATTAGGGACTGATGGTGATAATATGACCCCTATTTTACAGTACTTGCACTTTAGGTGCATTATGTGGAAATGTGATGTATTGTAATCTATGAAAGTAATGATTTTATTTTACCCTGTATATATACCATGCATAAGGTGCTATGGTTAATGTGTGTGAATCACCATTGTGTTAGTAATGTAGTTATGTGTTATGTTGTGAACCTTACACTGACCGACCGTAAGGAAGGTAATCGGTAAAAAGTGTATATTTAGAGAGTGGAAATGAGTACCATTGACGAGTCACTCGAGTCAAGTAAGAGATAGGAGGTGGAGTCTTACATAGACTGAAAATCCACCTTGATTTTTTGTTATATATGGAACATTTCCCAATGGAAACCATATATATTGTGTTTCGTGAACACCTTAGGCTAAGTAGATGGTGATTTGTACCTTTTTCTCTCTCCCTAGATGGTTTTCGTCTGGATGACCTATGTGTACCATAACATTGGTGTACCGTTGACCAGTCACTCTAGTCGAGTATGAGATAGGGATTAGATTCTTCCAAAGATTTAAAACCCACTTCTGTTTATTTGGTATGCATGGGCACAATGTATATTGTGTTTCGCAAACACCTTAGGCTCAATGAATGCAAAACTATACACCCCCTTCTAAAACTATGTTGAGCCTTGTGGGAGTATGGAGGGATGATTTGGGTAGAGATGATGATCATTATATTATTTGACATGTTATTTTACGAGCTGAGGCTCAATATCTAAGTGCTAACAACTTAATGAGTAACCCTTTAGTGGTTGTACATGCCACATAGTGATTATAATGTGTTATTTCTCTATACATATTTAATATTTAAATTGATCATTATCTCTTTTCTTGTCAGGACCAAAAAAATTATTGACTGATGTGTTCTTATATTTTGGGAATTTTATTTGGTTGTTACACTAACATGTTGATTTTTGGACTAACTATGGCTATTTAGCCATTTGATTTTCTTAGTTTTAAATTTTCATTTCAATTTTAGATTTTTTTTTATAGCCTAGCCCAAGGCTTGGGATTTTTTCTAGTTGGTATTTGAAATGGATTGTTATGCTAATTATAATGTCGTAATGTGTTGGAATAGGGTAATGGGCTTAACCATGGAGTGGTTACACCAATGGACCTACTTTGTTGTATGGGAGTACACCCCAAGGGGTCTATAGTGCCATGTATTTTTTGAACTACGGGTTACTACACCACTTGGGTTGGGGTGAAAAACCTCTATGTGACTAGGGCCATAAGGTGACTGGACCTCATTAAATGGATAAAGGAGATGGGGCTCTATGGTTGAGTGACTCGATATTCTTTATGGGGATTTATGGTTACGTGACCTGATATTCTATATTGGGCTCTATGGCCTAGTCACTTGATATTATTTATGGGGCTCTATGGTTGAGTGACCCGATATGAAAAAATTAGGAGATGGGGCTCTATGGTTGAGCGACCCATCTTGGTTTTAGCAGTATGATGCTTTCTTCTTGGGAGGTATATGGAGATATTAGTTTATGCTTTTAGAGATATATGGAGTTGTTTCATGGTTCTTTGGGTGATATATGGAGTTTTTTGTGATGTGTGGAGTTGTTATGAATTATGTGTACTCTTGTGAGTCTTGTTAGTAATTTTTATGATTGAGGTTTGACGTCCTCTTGGTTAGTCTGTATTATTGGATTTTTTTTAACATTGTGTTGCTACAATAATGGTTTTTGGGTCATGTGATACTAGTTTCATAAGTTTCATTGTGATGATCTATTGTTTGTTAGTCATGTGTGTTTTGAGTTTTATGTTTAGTGGATAATTATTTTCACTCCCATGGAAGGTTTGGCAGTCGTGTTGTGATGTAGTCATGAAATGTGTTAAAAAAAGTGTAATGTGGTTTTGCTAGTTTAGTGCTTTGGACCTTATGTGATGTTGTGATGTCAAGCATTTCAGGAAACCCGTTGAAACTCAAAATATAAATTTTTAACAGGAAATAAGATTGTGAACATTAAAAAAATGAATTTTCAAACGTTAAAGCTAATAAATTGTGAGTACACTTATGAGAAAACACAATTCAAATTTTTACCAAATGATTATCATATTTAGATCTGATCACTATGGATTTGAGTAGTTGAACAAGGAAATGTTATGAGCTTGAAACTAAGAAAATGTATTAAGGAAAAAATGAATTGAGAAATAAATTAAAGAACTACCAATCTTCATAGAAAATATGTAATTGGAGAATTTTATTCCTTAAGTTATTGTTGTAGTGGCAAGACCCCTCTTTTGTAGCGATGTGACCGACTCATAAGTTACCCTTCTTACCTTTTGTGGGTTACATCAGGGATCATGCATTTATAAGGGGGGAAAGATGTAATGACCATGCCAACATGTTGTTGAAGTGAAGAAGTCAGAAAAATAAAATTCATGATTTACTCCATCTTAAGGCATGATTGGACAGTCAAAGAAGCTCTCCAAAAATGCAGCTTCAAGTCTAGAATACCGAGTATCTAGAAAATGGTGTATGATTGTCGATTGGGAACAAATCCCCTCATCTCTTGAAATTGAAATCCTTTTACAGATAATGAACTTAGAGAAAAATATTGTTGAAGAGTGTTAGTTTTTACTTTCAAATAGTTACTAAACAACCAAAATCGATGTATCAATAGATTTATAATCTGTCACACAGACACTTTTGGTAGGTACAAATCCAAAATCCTCATAATTATAAAACAGTTTTATTTAATCTACCAAAATGGGACTTTTGGAGCATGGCATAAGCGTCTCGTTTAAGCATCGCCACCATTTAACAAAAGGAAACAAGCAGGTATCCAAATGCGATGATCTTCTTTACCAAAATAATCTCAAGAAATGAAAAAGACATCACTATTATTAGTTGTCTTATAATTAGTTCCATTCTATTTTAAATAAGCCCTACATGTCGAGATAAATATCTATCTATAATATCTCTTCATCTCACTATATGAATTTTTTTTATAGATTTGGATCGGTATCTATGTCTAAAGTAGTTTCTATTATCTCCGAGAGGAGAAGAGGATCTATTTCCTAGCATTGGATTTGTTTCTCTTCCTCAAGTGGTTCTTTTGTCTCTTAGTTGGAAGGAAACTATTGCCTATCGTTTTGTTGTATTTTTTATGCAAAGGAAGAAGATTATTGAGGCTGAGGAGGTGTACCATTTTGTGTAGTGTAAAACTATATTGATTTGGCTTCTTATTCTTTTGAGCACCTTTGCTATGTGTTTTGTGGCCTTTGTAGCTATTGAGAATTTTTTCACTTGAGAAAAAATGGGCAACTCAAAACTCTGTTACGATGGATAGCTTTGGTGAAGTATACCTAATCTAAGGGAGTTTACATTAGATTATTTTGTTACTACTAATTTGTGAAAGAGATTAAGTGAAATTTGTAGCTATGTGTGCTATTACAAAACTTAACAACTCACATAGTCTACAATTTCACAAATATCCTCAGCAAAAGAACACAAGCCCCAAAGGATAGTTTTGTTATATTGATGAAGAAACCTGATTGCAGAGTATGTAAGGTGTATAGTTTTGGAACAACAGACATATTGGTAGTTTTCAAACAATCAGATTCATAGTTATTATCTGTGTGCCTATCAGATTATTTCTTTGTATTCATTAAATTTGTTACAATTAATGAGATTGCATTCATCTATGCTGTCATAAGAGATATCAATTGACTCCTTTCCTACTACTTACGTCAAGAAAATATTGACAAATAAACAATGACAATAGTGTCTAAATGTAATTAGTAGGAAGGAGTCAAAATGTAGAATGGAAGCTAATGCAGTCAAACAACATACAAGGAGACATATCTCATTCAAAAAGTGTTTGCTGAAGTTACATGTATTCATTTAAGATTATCCCTTATGTTAATTCATTTTATTGAGATATTGAGTTGCCTACATAATTGTACAATCAAAGGAAAACAGAATTCAGAAAGAGATAATCAACTCATTATTTCAATTTAATGTTTTTTTCATAAGAGATCATAAGTTTTCCCACACAAGCCATGGGATATGACTAAGTGACTCATCATATACATGGAAATGAGAATACTGCGTGTGCTAAAGAACAAGAGTAGAGGAGTAAAAAGGAAACCATCATTGCCTTTCTGTCTTCTATCCGCGCTCCTCATCATCTCCATCTCCATCTCAACTCTTCCATCTTTTGCTTCCATCTCCATCCCATTTTACCTGCAAGACAAGAGAAGTATCTATCAAAATTTGAGCTTAGGGTACAATGTTATTCCAATACTCATGTTCTAAAGCAAATACATATTCTAAGTTCAATGTATCTAATGGTACTTGAAGGAAAGAATATAGAAAGGCATGACACAGGATGAAAAAGAGATACAGATGGGCTGGCAGCAAATGAAGAGGCAAAGTTCATAAAGTAAATGAGTAGCAAGAGAAGATCAAAGAATCTAAGGATTCTTTTAGAAAAGTAGAATCTCAAGTAGCTCATAAAATAAACAGTTTCAGGAAGAGAAAAGAAGAAGAAATAAAACACATGGATACAAGAGAGGCCAAAAAGCCTATTTATTTCTGACTCATTTATGAATTTTGAAGGAATAGGTTACAGCATTAAATAAAAATTAGTTTAACTATTTATTAAGGAAGCATCTACTGAATGAAGACAAATATCATTTTCAGATGGTTTACAAAAGAAAGAAGCTTCAGAATGAGTCAAGAAAGAGATATTTTTTCAAATCAGGATCAAAAATCTGGAAATGGAGAGAGAAAAATAGGATTTTAGAAAATTTTTGCTAGAGTCTCCCCTTGTAAAATTGACTTTTTATTTAAAACAAAATTGAAATACATGTTTTTTAAGATACTACACGCTTTCTAAACTATATGAGCTTCAAAGGGAATAAAAATAGTCAAGAAAAGTACATGTTTCATCACTTCTAAGTTGATATCATGATCAAATGAAACATACAGGTATTCCAAATTTTCATCATGCTACAGCTATCAAAAGTTCTTTTTAATTTCCAAATTCAAGTGTAAATGAAAGGGCAACTACTTCACAATTTTCAAAAGCTGCAATGAATAAAGTAAAGCCAGCATGGACAGCTCATTCAAGTAATCAAAAAAGCAAGAGAGATGTTTATATCTTTTTCAGAATGGTTAAATCATAAGAATCTAGAGAGAGAAGGATTCTAGAAAAAGAATTCCAGAGTTTCCCTTGCAAAATGGACTTTTCCAAAAAAACAGAAATGATATTTTAATGCAAAATTTGAATTGCAATTGCTACCATGAGTTCTAAAAAAGGAAAAGTCATTACAGAAAAGGAAAATAAGTATTTTCTTCATTTTCCAGAAAATTAGCATCTATTTCATTATACATAATGGAATACTACCGTGTCTGCAACAAGGAAATAGTATACAATTTCCAGATAGTCATTAGTCCAAGTGAATTGTTAAAGCTAAAGAATATACAAGATGGTATTCATCTTCCAACTGAAGAAATAAAATGCAAAGCTTAGCAAGTATTCAATCAAAGCATGCTTTCCAGAACAAATTTCAAAAAGTCAAGCATGCATCTACAGTGAGAAATTACTCAAAAACAAGCATTTTTGACTCTACAGAATGAAGGAATGAGTCATAAATTACAAAGACGAAACTACAAGAAGGATGGAGTGTATTCCCAATAAAAAATTTGACAAGTACCAAAGGAACTTCTGTAGTCAAAATTCATAATAAAATGGTTGTATCTACCAAAGGTAGTCCAAGTCCTTTACACTTCTTTTACACTTGCAAATAATCAAGGGTTACAGTTTTATCATTGCAAGAAGAGACATAATATACAAACTATGCATCTACAAAATGAAGGAGTAAATGACAAACTACCAGGTATGTATCTATCAAAATAAGAACAAACAGAGTTCAAGTATCAAATGAGAAACAGAAAAATAGTTAGCACTTCCAAATAATGAGCCATATCTATAAAATATCAAAATCATGCACAGAAAGGAGCCTTAACAAATTAGATTTTGAAAGTTCACTACAGAAGCAAGAGAGATACTTCACATGCAAAGTATTTGCGAAGGTTATGACTGGTATTTCCATGTTTTAGAGTTGTAGAGCTAAAACTCAAGCTCAAAAGGAAAATAGAAAACAGTGTTGGAACTCACCGTGCCCGAGGACGAAGACAAAACAAACAAGAAAAACAATGGCGACACTTCCCTCTGCTAACTCATATTTGAGCTCATTAGCAACTAAATCGAAAAGAAAGATTGAAAACCAGAAGCAAGGCAGTCATTCGAATGGTCCACAAAGGATAAATAACAAGTAAATAGATTAAATGATCTTTAGATCTTACTCAGAAGAGAAAATCCAAGCTACAAGTCGAGCTACAGGAAATGAAATACAAAAGAATACCTTCGAGCTCCTAAAAAATGGACACCCAGTCATAATTAAATGGTATCAAAGGTCACCAAAATGAAAATACAGGCTCAAAGACCTCCAAGATCTCCATGCTTTCATCAAAAATGCAGAGCGAGGAAAAAATTTTCCAGGGCTTCACCCGCAGAGTGAAAAATCAAATGAAGTGACCAAATGCAAGCTCACAAGTATAAACCTTGCATTCGAACCGAGGTTACAAAACCCTAACCCATGGTTAAGGATCAACGACCCGTCAAATTCCAAGTGCCAGATCGAATGGTGATCAGTCCACACAGGTTCTGAAGTGATAAGCCCCAATTAAATGCCACTGACTGTAATTAATGTCATTGTTCGAACCCTAACCATGGTAAAGAACCGACGGTGGTAAAGAAACTGAGTACCAAGATCAAGGGCCAATAGAGCTTGCAAAAAACCCAAGTTAACCAAGCCCAGTTAGGGTTACCACCGCCTAAGACGGTAAGGGTCAAGTCATCATGGAGGAGGCGAGCCCACGTGGAAAGAGCAATAATAATTTGCCAAGAGTTTACAAAGTTTAAAGTATGCATGCCCGCAAAATCAAACATCATTATATGCCAAAAGTCCTGAAAAGGTAATGTTTATATTATGTGCTAATGACCAAGGGTGGCAAATAATATACATGGTGGGCTAGACAAAGGGTGGTCCCCTTTTAAAAAAATACACATGCTAATGCCTAAATCCACAATGTGGTAGCATCAAACCATACGAACCAAAGGTGGTCCCCGCATGGAGTATTAAACTAAAATTTGCAAAGTGTCACTCATGTGACCATCTAAAAAGGTGGAGAAAATCAAAGCATGTATACACTGGAGGTGGTCCCCACTTCATTTTAAATTTTTCAAATATGGCTAAGGTTGCATCCTTTTTCCTACACATGGGAGATGATTTTGCATGCCTTCACAACATTACAGAATAGAGAAGGTGACGAGTTTTCATGTGTAAAGAAAGAAGACTTGCCTAGCAAGCAATTTGTAATTTTAGCAAAGTATTCACCTTTCTTTCTTAAAAATAGAATAGTCAACTTCAGTTTGACTATATTGTATCTAACGCTGATAATGCCTATTTGTATCACATGCTTTAGTTTGTATTATTTTATTCCTTTATTTATTATTAAATAAAGGGTAAAATTAGGATGCATGGGCGAGTATAGATTTTAAGCTATTTTTAGGAAGGGGGTGAACTTTTGCTATATATTGTGTGCTCTTGCAAAGCACAATGGGAGGAATTTTCAGAGAACTTTCCTAGAGAACTTTTTGATATGAGTACAGAAGCAATTTCTACCAGTTTCTCCCTCTGAGTGTGTATTATTCTTTGCCTTTCCAAGTTATTCTGTAGTCTTGTGTATGTCAGTATTAGTCTTGTGAATCCATATTGCCCGATTAATCACTTTACCCTACTGCAAATATACTATTTTTTGCTAAATTTTATTGTGCATGTTAGCTTACTAGTGCTGTTGTGAACTTCCCTCAGTACAAAATAAGTAATTTGCCCTTATTTTCTATAGAAAGTACAAATTGGTTCGTGCACATAAAGAATTCTTCACAAATTAGTTGTGTATTCCACTCAAGTCAAGTTTTCATCCAAATTTTGTGTATCACCTTAGTATTTATTTCATTTTCAATCACCTCTTAACCCTAAAACTCCCAAAAAACATTTTAGTGAACACCAATAAGGAACCGACCTTTTAACCCCAGAGGTTCACCTCAAAAATAGGTATACCCACAGACCTGAGGTGTCCCCATTGTATCTACGAGAGAGAGAGAGAGAGATATATCTTTGTAGACTTAGATAACTTGCTGCCATCTCTCTGTCAAGTGCATTTTTGAGAGATAATAGTAGCCACTACTTCATTTTTCCTGCTCTTTTTCTTTTATTTTGAGTAGTTGGTATTTTGAATAAGGAATTGGTTGTTCCTTTTTTTATCTTCGTCACGTATGCCTCTTTAGATTTGTCTCTTTCGCTCTCCCTCTGCGTGAAATAATATGTTCTTCTTGTCTTAGTCTAAACATTTTTCCCTGATCTTTATCTCCAAGGTGTGTTGAGGGAAATTTCCTTAACAAACATGTATGGTACAAAAATTAATTGGGTACATATAGAAGAAGAATATGTTTTAGATTAGGAGGCACTTATCCTATTTGAATAAATGTCTTGGGTATTGTTATCAATGTGCGTAGCATTTGAATGCTCAAGGTGAACTAGAAAATTTGTCAAGGGCCCTTCTAATAAATTTATCATTATAAAGTCAATATCTATAGAATCTTCAAAAAATAGGAGCAAACAAATTTTTACAGGTGGGATGATTTTTGGGAAGAGATGGAAAAATTGGTTTTGGGAAGGCAGAAATGGTTTTGAATACGTTTGGTAACAATATGATAAGTTTAAATTTGTGTCATGGATTTTCATTTCTTGTTGTGGTTGAAAATTCCTTAGAAGACTTATAATAAAAATGGAGAAACATAAACAAAGTATGTGAAGTGTTTGTCATAATGTGGACAAAAATATTTTCTTGGAATACGTTGTTGGATGGATATGCACAAAATGGATTCGTAGAAAGGGAATTGGGATCTCACAAGAAAATTAAAGTGGCCTTCCTAAACCTAGGGTGAAAATAACTGTGTTTTTTTCCTCCACCAAACGTCGAATCCGTGTATGGACTTTCCCTTTTTTCCTCCACTAAATTTCAATTTCATCATTTCTCACATTTTGAAATTAAATGTTGGTTATTAGGAAATGTAACCCTAAAAAATGATAAAACCTTATTTCTTTTGGTACTGTCATATATATGTTTGACACCAAAAGTCATGTGCATGGAGTTCCACACCCAAACATACCGCAAAACTGGAACTCCTTACATGAACCCTGGTAATATGGAACTCCTTAGGGAGCCTTAACCGAGTTATTTTAAAATTATTTAACGCTCTTTAAAATCCTATTCATAACCCCTCTTAGATTAACAGTTACTTATGGTGACATGGTCATTTTAATAAAACACGATCGGTTTCGGCTTACGGTTGTCATTTAGCTTGAGTGAAACTGAAAACCCCTACCTCCTACCTCTATACTACCAATAACAGGATCATAATAAACCTTCAATTCAATTAAAACACCTTTAGAAACTAATTTTACAAGTGGGTTTTGGGGCCCATTTGTAGTTGTGTGACAAGAGCAACTGACACAATTACGACAACTAGCTCGAAAGTTACCCTTGTAACTTGAGCTCTTTTCTATTCATAATAAACTTTGATTAGACATGAATAATTCTCTATATATGGGAGATTAAGTAGGATTCATGAACATTTGTGATCAAACTTAGACCGAGTGTTTTTAAGACCCAGTTTGTGTGTAGTTTTGATGTTTGGCTCAGTTTCCTCAACCTTAGCTAGAATCAAATTTTTGTGTCTCTTTTGACTTCTAGCCACGTGTGTGACCTCAGAATACCATTTCAATGCTATGTAAAATTTTATTCGATCTTCTATGTTGTATAAATGAATTTTGAAATGTATTGTGATTCTCTCTCTGCACCCTCTTCTCTCTCTAGAAATGAATATGATACTTGATTGATTTGAAAATGTAAATGAATTGGGAAATGTGAATTGGTTTGAAATGAAATGATAATGGAAATGAAATGCAAATGGTTATGACATTTTGAATGGAAAATAAAATGTCTCTTAACTTTTTCTCTCATCTTTTCTCACTCACGTACCTAAATATTAAGTGTCATTGAATGTGAAAGAGTGAAGTCATGATAAAAAAACTTTGTCTTCTTCACTCTCTCTCTCTCTTTCCCTACCTCTCGCTCTCTTTCTCTCTCTATCTATATACATATCTCTCTCCTACTTAATCGAAAATATAAAAAATGATGAATGTGTGGATTTATTCTTGAGTATAGGGGATTTCCATACCTAGTCCTAGGACGGACGCAACGTTCATTGTAGGTACTCTGAACAATAGGAATTTTCTAGATGTGAAATGTTGTAATAAATGAGTTGTCATTGTAAAGTTATATTCATCTTGCAATACATGTATTACCATAGAATAATGATATGTATTTCTGTTCAAAGAATTATTCTTTGTATATTTTGAAAAGGGAATACCAATGTGACTATATTTTATAGTGTCGAATTAGATGTGATGTTGTGCTCAATGTTGTACCTATGTTATAAAGATATTAAACTAATCTTTTTCTATGTTAATTATTAGTTTATTTCCTTAATACCCACAATGTTGGGTAGAATCTTATCTCACCAAAACTAATGAAATTAAAACAATGAGTTATAATGCCTATTGTGCTTCCTCCCCCTATTTGAGTCTTTTTACAAGGTATAAAACATTAATAATTTTAATAAAATACACTAATCTCATTATTCATCTACATGCTTCTCACCTAGGACATATTACTAAGGACTATTTCCTTGACATTTTATGAGGTGGTGAATATATGTTGTGAAACCTATCATATTGGGACGATTGAGGTGATCATTTCTATGTGTTGTAGTTCTAACGATATCATGAATAAGTTAACCCTCTTGTGCGTAATTTCCGAATGTACCCTAGTAGGTGGCTAAAGCCCTGCAAGATAGTTGGTGGTTGTACATACGATTGATCTCTTGGGAGATCTAAATTATGTGAATGGATACTACATGTCGAATTACTTACGTATTTACCCAATAATTGAGATAGGTCCTTAAGAGGATTTTGTAATGCATAAGATTATTTGGGACATCTCACTTTAAATATATACTTAATACTTGCATGTCTAAGAGCAAATAAATGAGTTGTATTTTGCAAGGCCGTACTCCTTGTAGCCTTAAATATCTATGTGTTTCTTAAGTGTTATAGGAATTACACTTGTTAAAAAATGATGTTAATACAGGACCAAAGTAACCACGTATATGTAGTTAGTAATATTATTAAACTAAGAAATGACCACCATGAAAAATGATACACCATTGAACGGTGTTAAAACCAACTAAAATGTCAAATGTGATAGTAAAATGAATGTAATAAAGTAGAGCTCCACGACTAATACAACAACCTAATAAATCAAAAAAACCAAATATGATGCATTATTATCACATGCTTTGTTTGCATAAATAAACAATGCTAATGAAATAATAAAATGTACCCTTGAGAATGGGATAACTTAAGTTATAGCCAAGGTCTTGTGAGTTAAGGAAAGTGCACTCTAGTTGGACTTGTAAAAGTTAGTAGAACCCGTAGCATAGATAGGAATATATTAAACCTACAATCACTCGAGAAGAAGAATTTATGGTCCGAAACATGTAATTAAGCTGTTGATATTGAGACTAAATCCATAAGATGATGAAAATAAGTAGTTTTAAATATGAAATTCGTCACTTAAATTCAAAGAAAAATCTCTATAATGGGAACACAGGTGTAATTTACTCTTCGATGTGCAATATGATTGTGAAAATATTAATTCCTAGTTTGAGAAATGGATTGTGAATCAAGAATGGTACAACTTAATTAGTTAATCTCCATAGTTGGTTGTAATAACTTGAAGATTAATAGAGTGTATTGCTGGTATTAAACAATGCTATGAAATGAACTCAAGATATGTTTTCTATTGATCTAGTAACCTTCCTTTTTCTTCCTATGAATTTTCCTCCTTGTAACTAGAGTATTTTTCCAAACCAAGTAAACACGTCTCTCTCAATCAAATACTTAAGTCAAATATATGCATGTGTGTATATACATTCCTAATCAAAATCATGTTATATTAAGTTATTTCCACAAGATAAATGAGAGAATTCTAAAGGAACCACTATATGTGAAATATTAAACAAAAACATACAGCGTAATTATAGGTAAATGAAGGGTCCCATGTTATGTGTTCTTCACAAAATTACAGTCAACTACTAAAAATAATATTGTAATAAATATTTCACCATGAACAATGATGTGTTGTGGGAAGTTCCTATGAGTAAGTGTATATTGTAGTGGGTCGTTTTCGTACTTTGTCATTTTTGGAAATGTGGATTTTATGTGCATCACGTGTTTCATGTTATATATGTTGGTCCATGGTTAGAAAAAATTCTCATGTATTATACATTATCCTAAGTGATCCTATGTGATGTTATGTATCAAGCAATGTAAGCCAAAAAAAAGTATCATGTTATTATGTGTTTTGCATTTGTGTATGTATAATGTTTGCGTAACAAAGAGTCTTGTAGTTGGGGCAAAGCACATTGACTTGGAGAGACATGGCTATTTCAATGCGTTTGCGCACATGTAAAAAACAAAGCTGAGGAGAGGTCTAGTTTATATTTCACATCTGTATATTTAATGTTGTAAAAAAATTAAATTAAATCTTGATATTAATTGGCACCAACTAGTTTTAAAAAACAAATGTACGTTAACACTTTTAATATAGTATTGAGTACAAAAGCGTACCATGGCCTTGGCGGCACCACAACCCACAACAAAGCCTTTTACAGATGCACTATGGAGGTCCTCAAGCATGCTTAAGAAGACTTTTTCCCTCCATGTTTTTACCCTAGGAGAGGATAAAGTGAAGCACAGTCTACAGATCGCACTGTGCGCATATAATTTTTGACAGGAACAACCATGCAAATGTGTGGTATACACATTGTTAACATGTTTAATTCCTAAAATAATTTAACAAATGGACCCACAGTCACCCACACTAAAGCGTTATCTTGATGTCAGCATGTACATGTAAGGGCAAAGCTTATTTTATTATATTCAAACCACTAATTACTATATAACTTAAAATAAAATATGTATGTTATCACTTGAAGATGTAAATATATTAAATCAGTACTAACAATATATAATGAGTATATATATATAGTTAGTACTATATATATATATATATATAGTTAATACTCATTTAATATATATATGTAGTTATTATATATATATATATATATATATTACTTATTGCATAGAGATATCTTATCATATCGTATTATGAAATTAAATCATGTCAATTATTAAATGAAGTCTTTTCAGAGCAATTTTATTTTCAATATAAAAATTGCTATCATTAATGTTTTTGACTAGTAACAGAGTCAAATTGTATTGGTTTGTTCCTTGTTGATGGTTGGACCTCGCATGACTAGAGATTATTGTTTGATTTATGTTCATAGAGTCTGATATGAATTTACCTATGGATGTGAAAAAAAGATTCGATCAAAAGCTCTCCTTCATGTACATGTGTTGAATTAAGGACCTAGACATCCACATCTCCAATGACAACGTTAATTGATTTTCGTGACGCTTCGTTCACTCTTAATGGAAAGGATACATTAGATGATAAAGAGGAGCTAGAGGGAATGATGGGTAAGAGAAAAAAATTGTTTCAGTCAAACATATGCAAGTCTCCTATTAGCTGACAATAATGAAGGATACGCTGCAAAACCCTTAGGATAGGAAGAATGCTGACATCAAGATCATTGTCTTGAGTCTTTCCCCCTTCGGTGTGGGTTATCACGATCCCTCAATACCCAATGAAGAGGTCATATTTGTTTTGATCAAGTTCGACATTTTCGTTGTGTTGCCTCCTCTACTATGTTTGTGCATTGTTTGAACAGTAATTCTTTCTTGTAGGAATGTTGGTGAGAAAATTCAAAATCAAGCATTGGTGAAGTGAACTTATCGATACCTCTAAGGGATATGTTAATCGTAGAAAATAGAAGACATGGGCATGCTCATGTAAAATTGACACTATTTAGCCAAATGTAATGAAATTTTCTTACTTTCGTTATTCCATTTCAATTAAGAAAATGTCAACTTATAATGTCCTAAGCTTTCTCAAAAAAAGATTCACGCCAAGTAAACATGTTTAACTCCAATTTAAAAAAAAATTAATTTGGTAAAGATGTTTCAATTGTGTTTCCTCCTCTATGAGGTCTATCGATTGTGCAAATAGGTAAGACATTTCCATTTTGTTTCATCCTCTATCAGGTCCATGGATTGAGAAAATAGTTATGCTTTCCGGAGGGAATTTTTTCATTCTCATTCACATTGAAGCGTTGATGAAAGAAACTTAGAATAACCTCTAAGGGAAAGGAGAATGTGGATGTTATAAGGTCAATGGCTAGAATCTTACCCTATTACACATGTGATGTTAATCCTTAATGAATGTGATATTAGTTATTAAGCAATCTACTTTTTACCTCACTCTCACCTTTCATACCACTATTTTTTCTTTGATGTGTGTTATCCTTAATGGTCCTATTATAGTTGTATCGATAGGCATCTTATCATGGAATAAACCACCCTTCAACTAACACATGCTAAATAAACAAAATTGTTCGACACCTCTAAGATCCTAGAGAATGTGGATGTCAGGGTCAATGGCATGCGTCTTGGAACCTTAGACACGGGACTTCACAATCCCTCAAAAGCCTATGATGAGATTAGCTTTGGAATTGAGTAAGACATAAATCAATTAGGTTACCTCCTCTACTAGGTCTATGCATTGTGTGACTAAGTTTTGAACTTCTAGAACATATTGAATTTTCCGCATTTTTTATTTTTGACCCTTTTAGCATGAATTCCACTCAAGTGAATAATGCGAGTAAGATCAAGACAATAAAGTTGACCATAAAATACCATTGTATTACTTTAGTTGGAAAAATTTGACCCATGAAGTAGGTGTGGGACATGCAATTAATTCAAATTCCACCCTTTTATTTATCATGTTCTACAAATTCAAACACCATCTCTAATCCACTAAATATTGCAATTAATGGACCCAATATAGTGTATTATTGTTAATGTTAACCTACACGCCCAAAGGCCTTTGAAGAAGCAAAAAATATTTTTTTCGTACTTTGGTTATTTCATTTCAATTAAGAAAACAATGATTTATGATGTGCTAAGCTTGCAAAACAAAAGATATCATGTCAACCAAACATGTTCAATTTCAATGTAAAAAAAATTAAACACAAAAGAAAAGCATGTTATACTACAAATAACGAATCAAGGACATGAACATCCATAGCTCTAACAACAATGCTAATTGATTTTGTTGACACTTTGTTAACTCTTAATGTAGAGGATAAGTTAGATGATGAACATGAGCTAGAGGGCACGACGAACATGGAAAAAAGCATGTCAGAATCAAATATAGACAAGCTTCTTAATTATAAGTGACAACGAAGGAAACTCTGTGAAACCTATGAGGATAGGAAAAAAGGTGGATATCAAGGTTAATGGCTTTAATACTTCCCTCTTTGGATGTAACTCATGTTGTAATTCCTTGGTAGCCTACGAAGAGGTTGGATTTAGAATTTGGTAAGACATTGCCATTGTGTTGCCTCCTCTACCAACCCTATGCATTATGCGAATAGTAATGCCTTCCAAAGGGATTGTTGGTGAGTGCATTCACAGCCATGGGTTGGTGAAGGAGGTTCAGCAAAATCCATGAGGGCAAGCAGAATGTGGACACTAAGGTCAATGGATCATGTTTTGACCCCTTAAGCATGGCTCACCATAGTCCCTAAGTAGATAGCAAAAAAGTTTAGTTTTGGAATCAACTACGACATTTCTTATGGGTGGCCTCTTCTACTACACTTTTGCCTTTCACACACGTTTGTGCTTTCTGGTGGGAATGTTGAAGAGCACATTCATAACAGCTCATGGAATTTTTGGCATTTCCTTCTATTTTGTGACTCTACCACACTAAATGGTGCATTTATGTCGAATAATTTGGCTTTCATATCGTCATGTGCAAAGGAAAGAATTGATTATTTTTCACCTATCAGCGTTTTCATTGCACCCATTAAGTGCGATTGCAAGATTGTATTTGTTACGGACATGTTTTTTTTTTTGGACACTTTAATTATAAATTTAATTACGACGAAGGCGTGAAAGTCTGACATATGAAAATGACATGGAAGACGTAGATTGGCAATTAAGATTTCGTGCATGGTCGACATAATAATAAAATAAGGTTACCCCTAGTACGTTAAATCAACAGCGTTGCTGGCACTGAGTCGATGCGTGTTGACGGAAACAAGGACGATGTATGCAGGCCTTCACGGAGTCTTCGAATGCAGTAGATCTTCATATAAATTGCAAAGGCAAACCCATAGATGCACAGGCCCCTGGAAATCAAAGATAAGCTCTGTCTGTTCAATCCGCCCTTCAAAACCATGAAGCTCTCATCTTCTTGAAAGTTGGATTTCGAATACTACTGCTTGTCTGCGTTTATTTTTTGGCAGGCTGCGCATATTAGCTAAAACTTATTATGTCCTTATTATCGGGTTCCATGGCAGTAAGATTAAAGAAGCTTAGTGGCTCTATAAAGCATTTTTTGAAAGTAAGTTTTTTTCTTCCTATGTTCTCCATATTGGATTGAATTCGTCCTCCTACTGTAGTAGTTTAATAAATATATTTGTTGTAGAAATTATGTGAAGGGAATGCAGAAATCAAGCTGTAAAATTAGTTTCTAGAGAAATTGTTTCATTTGTTTCATCGTTTTCTTTAATAATATCTACATAATCCGTTTTAGGTAGTGAATTTTTTTGGTCCTGTTTTACATATGGCGCTCGACAACTTAAAAACAAAAAGGGTTGTGTAAATATGCGACATAAAGAAAACTAAGAAAAGACTAGGAAGAAAGGAATAGTGATTAAAAGTACTTAAATAAAATCGTACAGGGTGAACAAATAACTCCGAACGGAAAGGACGAAATTTTATTTCGAATTTTTTTCGTAGGCATCAATTTGATGTGATAAACGTGATATAAAAGAAACGTGAAAATTCATTGAATTTAGAGGGAATCATTAGTATTTTGAATTTTTTTATAAATAGTGAAAAATTATATATTTTTGCGTAATGAAAAACATGGACGTGCTTTTTATTGTGCCGAAGGAGTTTTCACAGGGAGAACTGTGGCGGGATTCTGAAACGATGTACCATTGAACTTCGATCTAAACCATCTGCATCCTTTTCTGTATCGTTGACCTCAAACTAATCTCGGTCGTCCACGTGTTTAAATACAGCTTATTGTATACCTATACGCCTGGTCTGGGTCACAACTAGATTTGGGTTGGTTTGCAAGAGGGTAGATTAGGTGGACCGGACCGTGTATATAAAGCTCTATGACAATTTTTAGGTAAATGTACCTTAAAAAGTCACTTTATCTTTTGAGTTGGCATTCTATTTCCATAACCTGGTCCATAATAGTGGGAGGCGGTAATTGACAATTGATTGATATACACTGATGTTAAGTATATCTTGGTATATTTGCAGTGTGTGCAGGTCCAATGCTCTTGTTTAGGTTTATATGATTGACTTATATATTAAAGAAGGAAATTTTTATTGATGGGATTAGAGTCATTCCAAATGTTCTATATCGTAGGTTTTGAACAGTTCATTTCAGTAATTCCCACATACCAAATTTTATTGTTTAGAAGCATATACACATTATATATATGTTTAGATGAGTGCAATCAATAAATGTGAGTAAAGTAGAATGGACAACAATAATCCATAAGGAGGTGGTTGGAGCCTTGGAGGTATGTAATAACATATTTTTTGAAGAGCTGATTTGGAAAGCTTGTGGGAGTATCATATGGGTAGAGAAGAGATTTGATGCCCATCCCATATGTTCTTTCCTATTTTAACTGTATTTTACACTTTGTAAAATTGTCATCCCATCCTTATTTAATGTTACAGATCTTGGATAAACCGTCAGTATCACCATGAACACATTCAGTATAAATATAAGGGCAATACTACATACATATTTAAATAATATATTTTACAGAAAATGCGTTTATATCAAGAATATAATTCTTGAAACTTGCCCGACACTTGTAAATAGAGCTAAAATATATGTATTTTTTAAATTATTAAATAAAGAAAATGTATTTAACAAAGATGGATGAGTGGTTTAAAACCACTTAATGTCATAAATTTAAATACATATGCAATATTGCACTTATATTTATATTGAATGTGTTTACATTGTTCATGACGGTTTGGAAAAATTATTTCACATCGAATTGAGATGGGTTGGATGTTTTTTTAAGTGTTAAATACGGTTAAACAACCAAAAAAATCTAGGAGGGGTGTCAAATCTCAGCTCTGAAAGTGAGAAGCTCAGGCTATTCTGGTTTTGTATTTATTTTCTTATCTTCTAGTTGTTTTTCTTTCGTGGGAAAACATATCACCATACAATATGTTACTTTTGGTGAAAGACTTCTAGAAATGTAGTTCATTTTATGGAAGGATAGGATATCATCGACATTTAACTCTTTTATTGGTCTTGTAGTTAGATCATGATTTAAGAAATATCATTTGGAAGTCCCCTATTCTCATTCCCGAGGCATTATCCTCCTTGATTATATATGCATTTTGTAACATTCGTGAAACTTTGACAGTCGAGAAATAATATTTAGATTCTCTGCCCATAAATTTTCTTTATCAAGTCTCCTAAATTATCAAATCTGAAATTTTCACATAAAAAAAATTAAATATATCATATCAATGTAATATTATCTATTGTATACTATGTATATTTTTTTATTAGTTAAATTATTTACTTTTATTATTATTTATTTTTCACACACACACGCGCGCACGCGCGCACGCACGCTTACACAATAAATTATATTTATATATAATTTTTATTTAATAATTGTCTTGATAATACGGTTTGTATGTTTTTAATCAAGAGTCTTGTTGGCATAAAACAAATAAATAACAAACTTGATTGATGAATACGATCTACGTTTTTCTGGTACATCCACTCACTTGAGAGCCTCACTTATTAATGGTTTTTTACATAATTATTTGAGCCTACAACTAGTAAATGAGGATACAGATTGTTGCACAAGTACTTTGCTTGGGTTTCAGACCCTTAATCTTCTTTAGTTTCTCATTTTTAAATTTTTTTTCATCTTTGTGATATTTTTTTTGATTGATAACGTGGGTTGAAGGGACTTGTTCCCTATTAAAACGTGGGCCTGAATACCCAAACTAATAGACCAAAGTAGCTGGGCCAAAAACCCATATTACAAGCCTTATGATATAACATTAAAAATTACAATCTATTTCCCATCCTGGGATGTGAAGTATTAATCAATATTACCCATTCGACCTTTTTTATTTTTCTTGAACCTTACTTCTGGCCATTTTCTAGTGTCGAATGCAACAATTATAATAAGATCATTAAGGTTTCCTAAGACTTCCCTATTATCAGGCAAAGACTCGTGATCAGAATCTGATTTGTCAGAAATGTGCCCTCTTTTCAAACCTCCAACTATCTCTACATTCTCTGGATTTCCCACTTCTGAAACCTGCTTCTTATTTTTTGTTGTTTCTGTAGTCCTATGTTCAGTGCCCGCTTTGAATGGCGATGCAGATACCAGATCCGGATTCCTCGAGCCCCATCCTCCAAAAGTTGTGGAGCTACATTTTTTAGCTCCATTTTTTTTTAATGGACAAGATGCTTACATATTTCCTGGATTTTTAAAGAATCTACATCTAAAGGAAGTGCTTTCATAATCCAAAATCTGTGAATGTTGAAATATTCCAAATTTTAATAATATACGATTTTGTAATCCTTTATTCATATTAATTTCAACACAAATGCAAGCATAAGTACACATCCTTGAGTGAGTTCTATCCAAATCTTCCTTGATAAAATTTCTCAAGCCATTACCGATATCTACCAGAGCATACCAAAGATGGAGTGGGAGGTTAGGGAGCCTTACCCAAATGGGGGTTTTGGTAATTGTGTGAGAGTTTAGATCAAATTCTAGAAACCAAGGAGCCAAATACAAGCCATCGTTTCCCCAGAACCAAGGTCCTTCAGATAAGCAATGCTGATAATCCTTATTTTCTCTTAAATGTACAATAAAGAAATCCCTAGAACAGAGTGATATTTCACATTTGTTGGACCATTTTTCAAATACCTAATGGTATAATTCGGTAGTGGAAGGCCAACAACCATTGAATCACCCGATCACATCATCTCGAGCAAGAGTGTGATAGTACTCCTCCACCTCAGGGTTTTTGATCTCTAGGGCAGGAATTTTTTCAGCCAGATTGACTAGGTAAGCCTGGTTGCCAAGTGTAGATCCACCACGAGTACCAAGGATATCCTTAAAGGAGGTCGGTCTGGAGGCAGGAGCATATGCCCTAGCATTTTTATTCCTTCCTGCCTTTGTCTCATCCATAACTCCGTTGGATTTGTATGTATTTAGATTAGGGTTACAGGGGACCGTCTTCTTCTCCCTATCACCTCCTCCTTGCACTCATTTTCTTGACCTGAATGAAGTGGGATCACTGGTGGATTCTCTATGCTTCTCCGCATATTTTCCAACCATGGACCCATAGCCCCTGCCCACCTCGAGATCATT
The DNA here is from genome assembly GCA_019776745.2 of Taxus chinensis. Classification (NCBI taxonomy): domain Eukaryota; kingdom Viridiplantae; phylum Streptophyta; class Pinopsida; order Cupressales; family Taxaceae; genus Taxus; species Taxus chinensis. The sequence goes on along the minus strand of CM034151.1, from coordinate 265,527,667 downwards.
TTCTCCATTCTTCGTTGGGTTCACATTAGTCACTGCCATCCCTTGAAAAAAATCCAAGCTCAAAAATGTATCCTTCATCTTTGTGATATTAATATGCTTAACTTGAGCATAAATAGTAGATATTACTTGGGTAGGAAAAACTTGATCCATGTAATCGGTGTTGGACATATAGGTTTTTAATTTATACATTTTGATTTCAAACATTACATTAATGCTTGTGTCTTATTTATCCAGTTAATGAGATCAAAATTCGTAACTAGAGAACACATAGAAAATAGTACTTGTGTAGAAACAATTTGATCCATGGAATCGGCGTGGAACATGTGGGTATTTAATTAAAACCTTTTGATTTACAACATTCCATTCATGTATGTGATTTATTTATTGAAATAAAAATGTCCTTGAAAACCTTGATGCCATGAAATAAAAAAATAACAAAACATTATATGAGGATAAAGTTTATGCATCGGTTGCACGCATGTTCCTAGTGCAAGCGATATAGAAAATGTGAAGTTGAGTACATATATAGATACTATTCACACCAGAATAAAATTATGTTTTGCATAGGTATGGGGCATGCAAGTATATAATTTCCGTCATTTAATTTCAAAAATTCCATTCATATCTTTGCCTAGACTACCAAATTAAATGCTGAGCTTAAAGATAGAAACGTAACTATGAGTGGAAAATAAGTTATTACATATGACCATTTGTTGGGAAGGATCAATTATCAATGACCATTCATTCATCTCCTTCTTTCCTATAATTACTAAAGATAAAAATTAAAAAGGAAGTATGCAAAGTTGTACATGAAACAAGCAGTTTCATTTGGTCTCCTACCTCTGACCTATTGTTTTAAAATCACAACACCCCTGAAATCTGTAACTTGATGGGTTGAGATTCTTATTGTGACTGTCCAACATGGATCGTCTCTCAAAGTGTGGGAATTTGTGAGTCGACAAAGCTCTCTAGATGAAGGCCAGCTCTTATTTCTTTGTTTAGGTACACACCGTTCAAATTGCAGAAGGCCATTCTAAATCCTACTCTAAATTTCCAAGGAGACAAGGTTAAGGGAATAAAAGAAATAAAACCTAATGTAATAGAGGTGATACACCAAAGGAATCATGAACACTTGCATTACTCGTAATCACAAACCATTAAAATGTGATGCAATATCCATGCATAGATGACTAAAAAATGTAATGAGGGATCGAGAAGAAGTAAATAAACATAAGACAAGGTTGAAATCATCCACAAACTTATTCTATTGCTCCAAGAATGGATACACTACTTTACAGTAGCCAAGAGGAAGAAAGTGTATTACAATTTGGATGGAGGGGTTTGAGGCTCCACGAACTCGTCTGCAGAGCAAAGAAAATTGAGGGTGCAAAGAAAGAATGTTCAACCTTTAGAAAAAGGTCTCTCCTTACAATATATAGGAAGAATTAGAGAAGGAGATAGAATAAATCTATATTCTTTCTCCAACTACCCAAGAAATGCATTGAATTTTCCTACAAAATAATGATGGGTTCCATGAAAAAACCCATGCCTCCACATAATGTTCCTTGTTGGGCAAGAAAGGAAGCCCATTCTTCATCATGGTGATAGGTGATAGACTTGATAGCCTCGAAAATGGAAAACTGGATCATTAATGGTGGTAGGTAAGTAGCAGGTGCAGGGAGCTCTCCAAAAAGTCCTTTCTTTCTCAATTGCAAGCTCCTGGTTGAAAGACATGGATGTTTGAAGGTGTGGGGTTAGGTGTTTAACACATGATCGCAATATGTGAAATATTCTTTCCATACAAGGGCCACGTGGTGACCTCGCTCATCTTAATATTTCGCCCCCTCTTTTTACTCTTGAAGTTGTGCCAATCTGACACGTGGTGTCATGTGCGGGCCTGCTCCGTTTCCTTTGTATTATGCCTAAGTCCTTGTCATTGGCGGAGATTTTCTTCCTGACCCGAGACATGTGGATGACTGGCGCATATTTGAAACTACCCCCCAAAATTTTCTTTTCAAAGAGCTTCGATTGGATGCATGGAGGCTTCTGTAGACTTTGGAATTTTCAACGGCTGACTTTGTCCCCTCTTGACTCTTAACACATAGCGAGATGACACTCCTTTAGGAACCAATTTTTGATTCAATGCTTGAAAGAGCACTGAAGAGACAGGTGGGGCCTTCCACAACCTCACCTTTCCTTAGCTAATTCAATGACTGGTTCTACCCACCCCTTTTTAACTTCAGGCCACGCGGCAAGCTAGCACTTGTTTGGGGACCTTCTTTGGATTTTAACCTTGAAGATGCACCAAACTGATGCATGAAGGCTTCCTTCGGCCTATCCCGAGCTTGGACTTTTCAATGGCCAGTGTCCCCTTTTTTGACCTGGGACATGTGGAGGGATGGCACTAGTTGAGGGTCTCCCTTTGGACCACATCTTCGAAGTTACACCGATGAGGCATGTGGAGAGTCTACGCTCACTTTGGATCCTGCTTTGAACTTGGCCTTTGGAGGTGTTCCATTGAGATGCATGGAGGATTCCATCATCTATATATACTTAGTTGATTCAATGGATGGATTTTTTTTTTGGACTCTGACAATGTGGTCGGCCTGCAAAAGTTTGGGGTCTCCGCTTTTGTGTACCATACAAAAAGTGTGCTGAAGAGACACCTGGTACCTTCCACATTCCTTCTATAGTTACCCAATTTAGGCCTCTGTTGAACACAACCTTTCTCCATTTTTCTCCTGTTGAGCTCTACTGGATTCCAGACTCAATTTTTGCAATCGACTATGAGTCCATGCAACTGGGCCGACCCTTCTGTTCTTCATGTGTAAGATCGCATTCGACTAATTATTTCCGGGGGGGAAATTAGGATAAGAATTTAGTGACTCACGGGATCTCTTGCCTGCTAGGTGGATGGATCAGCTTCCTTATTGTATCCATTGGGCACAGAGTCATGGCGGTAGCCTAATACTGATCCGGTTCTTGAAACTTGAATCCAATGCTTGCACTTGGTGACCTTGAACTTGCCCGGCTGTCTGCACTCTCAATTTTCACATGAAAGTATCGAAGATGAGATTTTTGAGAGTAAAAAATTGTTTGGACTTGGGGTCTTCACCTTTTCCTGAAAATGGACTCCCTGAAAACTTGATTTTAGTTGCTATGTATTAGTTCTATTTTGAAATAGCAACTTTTATAAGCAACTATGGGTCTCCCTGCCGTAAATATCGAAGGTCCTGGTGCATTCACTTGGCAGCGCATCAAACTATATAATGACGCAAACATGGAGAAAAAAAACTTGTGTCGAAGCACTTAGGGAAATAAAACATATGCTATAACAAGATAATGTACACATGCACTTAGAGGAATGAAAATCCTATGCTAATATTTACAAGGGTGAAACCTTCCTTTTTAGTAGCAATGTTTAAGATGGATCTTGTTGACTATAATTGGAATTTCCTCTCCATCCAATGTATACAATTGGAAGGCATTGCTTCTTTTACATCCTTTGACCATGTAGGGGCAACTCAAAATGGCATCAAAATTTGAATGCCTTCCCAGTTTTTCTCTATTTGCATCCGACTTTAGAACTAAGTCCCCTTCCTGAAAGGTCCTTGCTCTTTCTTTCTTATCAAAGCATCTCTTAATTAAGGCTTGATCCTTTTCCATTATTTGAACTATATATTCCTAGATTTTTTATAATTCAATTAGCTCTGCATACCTAGCCTCCATTGGTTCGAACTCAGACAACTCCAACTACTTTATGAGCTCTAATGGAGGAAATTCTAATGATATAGGCAACATTTCCTCTTTCCCATAGACTAATTTGTAGGGAGAATTACCTGTTGACCTCTTTGGTGTGATCCTGTCAACCCATAATTTTGATTTTAGCTTTGTATGCCATGTCCTTTGATTTTCATCTAGAGTCCTTCTAATGATTTTAGAAAAAATTTATCTGTGGAATTTGCCTACCCATTACCCTGTGGGTAATAGTTTAAAGAGGTGTTTAAATAGATTCTAGTCTTGACAACCCATTATATGATCTTGGAACCTAGGAATGCCAATGCACTATTTGACATGATAGTGGTCGGTACAACAAACCTAGTCACTATTCCTTCATAGAAGTCTAATATGGTAGAATCGTTAGCCTCCTTGAGTGCTACCTCCTCAATCCACTTGGTGAAATAGTCCGTTGTTGTGAGTATCCACTTGTGGCCTTGGCTTGAATTTATATTGATGACCCCAATGAAGTCCAATCCCCATTGCATGAAAGGTTGGTAAACTAAAATTGGGTGCAATGAAAGTGAAAAGAACCTTACATATAATAAATCAATAAATTTCAAAAGATAACACAACACCAGATATATGGGGGCCCAAGATGCCCAAATATGCAAAATAATACCCTTAAGGTAGGGAAACACCATACAATGCTCCTTAAGGAAGGAGTAACTCCACAATCTCGTAAGATGGGAATCCACTTTGAGGGGGATACCTCCAATATACCTCTACCAAGTAGAAGACTCAACCCATACATCCATTACCTTCCCTCATAATGATACTCGCATCCTTTAAATAGGATGAGTAACACCTAATCCCAATGTAGGCTGACCCATTACCCAATATAATTAATTCCTATGTGAGCCCATATAACTAACTAAGGGGATGTGTGCCACATGTCGGCATCTCCGTCAACCCATATACATTATAATATTATATCCCATGAGAACCCATACATATAACTAAGGGGATGTGTGCCACATGTTGGCATCTCCATCAACCCATATACATGATATTATCATATCCCAAGGTACATAGCATTGCCTCCCTCTTTGACATGTTTCGTCCCCGAAACATAAGAGGAAGCTATATAATGAGTGCGCTTTAAATTATTGCACACTTGTCACCATGCTCGATCATCCAACCACCCATATAAAATCCTAGTGGGTGATGTTGTTCTAAACCTAACTGCATATTCCATTATGCTCATTTGGTTCCATACTAGTACATATGTGTTCCTTCTTGGCATCCATGCATATCCATAAGTATTATTCCTGTGATTCCATGTCATATAATTAATGTTCCATTGATTCCATGTATAGCTAAAATTATTCCTATGGATCCTTGTATATCCATATGGATTTCTATCCTCATGTGTCCTAACATGTCTCCATGATTTGTTCCTCTCATGATGGTGTGGGTGTCGATATGGTGCCACCTTCGTATACTCAATCTTATCATCCTTTTCCTCAACTTTCTTGTTTTTTACTTCTTTTTTCTCTTGAGTAGAGAAATTATTTGCGACTTTATGTTCTTCATCCTCTCCTTCTGATTCATCCTTGTTCCCTTCTTCACCATCTTAAAATTCATGTTGATGATCCAATTTGACATTACTTTTTTCTTTGTTAAGTGTGATATCTTGCAATGTAATTTTATTTCTCTTGTACCATAATTTCATGAATTTATTTTACACATTAAGATTAATTGTTCCCAAGCTCTCTAACCAAGGATACCCAAGAACAATATCCGTACCATCCATATTTAAAGCATAAAAATCTGAATGTAAAACATATTTATCCATAGAGAGCTTTAAATCTTCAAAAACTTAAAATTTCTTACCATCCACTTGAGCTTCCTTAATATGTTTTGCTTGTACATGTAGATTTTGTGTTGCATCCATTTTGATGAAGTTATATTTGTTGTTAGGGTTTATGGAAACAATTACCTTTTTCCTTTGAATACACCCTTCAAACTAAAATATTGAAGCTTCCTTCTTTGGAGATGCACTATCATGTGTAACAACTTCTTCATCAACATTTTCTTCTTCTTCTTCTTCTATTTTCTCTTCCTCACTATTATCATTAAATTCTTCTTTTGTTTCCCATCTGTCCATGAAAACTTGTTTCAGTTCCTCCAAGGACCAATTAGACTTTTCCTTTTCTAACTCAGAAAACAAAATTTGTGCACAGCCACTAATCCACAATTTGAAGAACCAAATATCTGATGGTTGAGATAATTTATTGCCTAAATTTGTTCCACCATTCTCTAGCATCAATCCTGCCATCTCCAAAAAAAGTTACCATCCCCATGATCCATAAAACTAGGGTTTTAGGAATAGACCCTTTTGATCAAAACTTGTTCTAACCCTTTTGGCTAAAATTTGTACAAAAATCAGAAATCACTAAACACAAACCCCAATTTAAGTTTTGAGAGGATTCTGAAAATGTAAGAAATTCGGGAAAATTCCCCAAATTGCGACTTGTGGAGCAAAATATTTAAACAAAATAAAACTGTAATAACTCTGACAAAATATATCCAAAAATTATGAAATTTTTACCATATCTTCCTAATACGGATTATAAACACTGTTAAAATTTTTAAAAATTAATTCTAAACAATGTGGCCTGTGAAGCAAATTTAGGTGAAACCCTAAAAATGCAACAACTTCAACACAAAAGCTTGAAAATTTATAAAATTTGGATTGTAGATTTATGAAACCATTCCACAACTTTGGTAAAAAAATTGAGAAAATATTCACAGCCATTTCCAAAATATAGCCGAATCAATAAAATAAGGGTTTAGACCCAAATGTTTTGTCGAAATCGATGCTCTGATACCACTTGAAAAGAACCTTACATATAATAACTTAATAAATTTCAAAAGATAACATGACACCAGATATATGGAGGGAAAAGATGCCAAAATATGTAGAATAATACCCTTAAGGTAGGGAAAGACCATAAAATGCTCCTTAAGGAAGGAGTAACTCCACAATCTCCCAAGATGGGAATCCACTTTGAGGGGGACACCTCCAGTATACCTCTACCAAGTAGAATACTCAACTCATACATCCATTACCTTCCCTCATAATGATACTCACATCCTTTAAATAGGATGGGTAACACATAATCCCAATGTAGGCCGACCCATTACCCAATATAATTAATTCCTATGTGAGCCCATATAACTAACTAAGGGGATGTGTGCCACATGTCGGCATCTCCGTCAACCCATATACATTATAATATTATATCCCATGTGAACCCATATATATAACTAAGGGGATGTGTGCCACATGCTAGCATCTCCATCAACCCATGTTGTGAGTATCCACTTGTGGCCTTGGCTTGAATTTAGATTGATGACCCCAATGAAGTCCAATCCCCATTGCATGAAAGGGTGGTCAACTAAAATTTGGTGCAATGAAAGTACTGCTAATCTCTCTTTTCTTGTGAATAATGCACATTTTTTTCACTTCTTGATTCATGCATTCATTGAACATCGTGGGCCAATAATAACCAGCCCTCACAATTTTGAGTGTTGTTATCCGTGGAGAAAAATGACCTCCAACTTCTGCATCAAAAAACTCCTGTAACAATCTCCTAGTTTGATTTGTTCCAATGCATCTCAGTAGAACACCATTTATGTCCATTCTGAACAAAACATCATCAATAAGCACATATGGAATGGCTTGTAATCTGAAGTATCTCCTCTTTGCTTTGCTCATTTCTTGGGGACATAGGACTGTTTGGAGACAATACATTAATATTTGAGTCCAACATGGAATGGGAGCATTATCCATTAGTTACACTTTCTCATTTTGTAGTAACAGGACAACCTCTTCTTCATCTATTGACTCGGCTTGTTGAATCAAGGTCAATTGTTCACATAATCCCTTTCCACAAACAAACATAGTCACTTTAATTTTAATATCGTACTCCATTACACGAGTGATTGAACCTACTCTCTTCTCATTCAAGTCCTTGTTTAGGAGAAATTCCTTGACACCAACATGAGACACTAGCAATTGAATCTTGTTGTTCAAGACCAAGTGTCTAAACTTCTTCAAACTCCTAATGACAACAAGGACATGATTATCAATGAAAGAATACTTTACTTCATAATCTTCCTAGCTCTGACTAAAGAAGGCTATGGGCTGTTCTTAACCTTCCTTGTTAGGCTAAACCAAGATAGATGAGATTGTGTCTGACCCTCCAAAAGCATACAACATGAAGTCCTTTAAAAATTCTATGTTAATAAGAGTTGCGGCCTATGATATTGCAAGCTTGATGGCCTCAAAACTATCTTTTCCTTTTGTTGTCCATTTGAGTGCAAGAATCTTATTTAGCATCATCATTAAAGGCTTTACAAGAGTGGAAAAATTAGGAATTTTTTTATCTTTCCTAAGAATCTTTGGAGGGATTTCTTGTGATGTGGCAATGGAAGTGTTCTAATGGCTTCAAATCTTTGAGGGTCAGTAGTCAACCATTCTCTTGAGACAATGTGGACCAACAACTTGCCCCCGTGTGCCAAAAATACATATTTCTGTGGATTCAATGACACTTTGAACCATTTACACCTTTGAAACACTTTCCTAAGGTGAAAGAGGTGGTTTGCTGCATTATTTGAGAAGACAGTGATATCATCCAGATATACCAGCACTATCTTGTTAATCAAGCCTTTGAATGCAATATCCATAGCTCACTGAAATGTTTCTCTGGCATTGGACAATCCAAATGGCATCTTCTTGTAAGCATATGTGCCCCATTTTATGGTGAAGGTTGTCTTGTATTGATCTTCCTATTTCATCATTATCTGATTATAGCCTGAGTATCCATCTAGCTATGAAAACCTTTTGGAGCCAGCTACAACCTACAAGATTTGTTCCATTGATGGAAGTGGATAATGATCCTTGAGAGATTCCTTGTTTAGATCATGAAAGTCCACATACAATCTAATTTCTCCATTTATTTTCCTTACTGGCACCAAGTTTACAAACCAACTTGAATGTTTCATAGGGAAGATGATGTTAGCTTCAATCAACTTGTTCAACTCTTTCTTCATGAGAGATTTAATATGGGGATTTACCACCCTTTGCTTCTATCTAATAGGTTTGGATCCCGGATCCAGCTCGATAGTGTGATGTGCCAACCTTGGGTTGAAACCTCTAGAATCCTTGTAAGTCCAAGCAAAGACATATGGGAATTGTTGACAAAGTTGAATGAACTCAAATTTTTCTTGTTGCATACTTACCTTGCCAATTCACAATTTTTTGTCTTCATCTATGGAAATGGGCTCTGAATCTTCACCCTTTACCTGAATATTTTCTTTCTCCTACCGGAACTGATCATTTGAGTTGAAGATTGACTCTAAAGTTACAAGACCCTTTGGTAATTTTTTGGTTCTTAGTTTCACCACTTGGTAACCATACCGCTATTCCAACTTGTCTTGGTTTCTAGACGAGAACTCATCTTCTTCTTGTATAAAATTGAAAATTTGTTGATCATTCTTAAAGACTTGACAACTTGTGTTTTTGTCTGGAACATCTGGTCTTACAACTACTTTAATATGGGGCTGATATTTCTCACTCTTAACACTTTCTACAACATCAAATGCCGCCCCGATTGCTGCCAATCTGTCTGTTTCTTAATTCTTCTTCCTTGGGATGCAATTGATGCTAAAATCCTCAAAGTATTCAATGAGATCCCATACCCGATTCTTGTAGTTTTTAACAGATCATTCTTGGGATCATTTTTTCCTCTAACTTAGTTAACAATTAAGTCACTCTCTCCAAAGACTTGCAATTTCTTAATACTTATCTTTCTTGCCCAATGCAATCCATGAACTAAGGCTTCATATTCAACTTTGTTGCTTGAGAAAGAAAACTAGAAATGGAAAGCTGAGTAGTATTTAATACCTTTTGGTGAAATGAGCATAGCTCCTCCTCCTACACCTTGTTTACTCCTTGAGCCATCAAATAATAGCCGTCATACGTCATTATCATATTTCTGGTCTGGCTCGGTGATGCTAGGGAGGGGATGATTCTCTTCATGCAAACAATAAGCTCTTAGCTCTGCTTCTTCCATTTCCTTGTAAGGGTTAAAATCATTCCTCTTACTTGCCCATTCAGGAAGATTCAAGTCTGGAATGCATCCAAATTTGGTATCTGCTTCATGAGCACTTGGATAGTCCTCTTGATCAAATGCTGAAAAGTTTGAATTGACTGGGTTTGGTGTATGAAGCTCTCTGTGAAATTTTGTGCTAGGCTCAGACCTTATTGTAGCCTTAGCTACATATCTTGTTCTGAATAACATATGTGACCAATAAACAGAAAAATGACCTCCAATTTTAGTGGAGAAGTCTTTTGACAAGCACAAAGCAAAGAGAGGTGGCAAGTTAATGACTGATACATCTTGCAAGATGGTCGCATTGGGACATACATGTAATGTGAGGCTCAAATATTTGATTACTCCAACTATTGTTACCATTGTCCCATCCAATGGCACTATGCCTTTGGAGATGACTTCATATTGAAGACCCAGCTGATCAACTATTTGTTTTGGCATGACTGAGCTACTTGCTCCCAAATCAATCATGCAATTATGCACTAGCTTGTCTCCAATGATCAATGAGACATATAAGGTAGGAGGACTTCATATTATTACCTTTGTGATCTATATGATTTCCTTCCTGCTGAGCTATATTCGTAAGGAAATTTTCTTGTTGATTGGGTGGCTAATTTGAGGCTGACCAATTGGCCATAACATCTTGCAACAGGTCTCTCTATCCTAGGATAGCCAATGACTCCCAAATTGAGATGTTTACATTCATTTTCTTCATCTTCTCAATGATGTTGAATGGAGATGAGTTATCTCTCTTCTTTCCTTTTCCTTGCACATTCTTCTCCTACAAATTTTTCATTACCTCCGGTGCTTAAGGGGGTCTGAAAGGTGGCTTGGGTAGAGTCTTCACATTGGGAGTTGTACTTTGGTTGCTAGCACTTTGCAGGGTAACAGAGGGCTATGAACTATTTGAATTTGAGGATTTACCTTCTCTAATATTCCTCTTCTTTGACCTTGTATTTGCTACCACACTATGAGGAGGTGATCGATTCATACCACAGAAATCTTTAGCCTACCAATTGATAAGCATGGTATCACTTGGAGAATCCTCTTTATGGGTTACTTCTTGTTGTTGATGCCTTTCCTAGCCTGTCTATTGTTCCGCACAAGTTGTTTTCACCATAATAGGTTGATTCAAAGCACCATTAAAACACATTGAGTGGTTATGGGGCTGATTTAATGGGAAACACCAATCATATTCCTGAGCCATGTTAATTTGCACCAATAACAATGCTCTAGATGTGGATGCAACATTAGGATTATAAGGCTGGAATGGTCTATTGGTAGGAGGTCTGGCTTGATTCTGATTTGTAGTTTGGATGGGTGGCCTAGCTTGATATAGAGGTCTATTGGGTTGAGTATGAGGCTGATATGATTTGAAATTTTTAGTTTGTTTCCTCTTAAGTGTCACCAACTCATTACCAAAGTTTTGTAGTTGATTCATGACTTCTTGGAGCTCATTTGAGGAGATAGAAGATGAGGTGGAATCTTCCATTGAAATTTGATTCCTTGCAGCAAGAATGAGAACTAATGTGGGTTCTTGACTAGTGCTTGGAGCTCTTAGTTCTTGATATAGAGACATAGGTGGCCTATGTACAAGTTTACCAGCCTTAATTAAGCAATTTTTAGCTCTAATATCAATGTAATATGATGTGGGTAAAGGTATAACTCCCATTTATTGAATCATCATGGCAAGATTAGAATTTAATGCTCTAAGTATAGAAAAGCACCTTCGTTTGTTGGTATCATGGCCACAAGAATCCTATCTCACGTCTGCTAGAATTTGAAGTTGAAGTCAGTCAACTGCTCATTAGGATCCCTCTTAAATATTTCCAGTTGTTCCAACAAGGATAGATTATCTCCCTTCTCTCCAAATTGATTATGAAGATCCATGCACAGATGGTCCCAATTCAAAATGTATCCCACAGTTAGACTCCTAAACCACTATAAATCTTTACCCTTAAAAGATGAAGCCAACAACTTGACCGCAACATCCATTTCACGGATCTCATAAATTACACAGACATTTGTAATCTCTTGGATGTGTTCAATTGGAGTCATCTGGTTCTCTCTAGTAAAACATTGAATGCTCTTCAGTGCTGTAGTTGGAATTTGATTTTTTGCATTGAGAGCCAGCGGGCTGCTACTAGTTAAATTGACATAGGACTTGGGTTCCGCCATCCTGATTGGTCGGAGGAATCTAATCAATTGAACAAAAGGACTACCAGATGGAGGTATTGACAATGTCCTATTCAGTGGAGATGGATACCTTTGGGCTCTTCTTCCTCTCCTTGCTCTTTCTGAGGATAAATGTAGATAGAAAAATAGTCCCTCCTCTCTAATTCTTATTCTTTTTTGTATTCTTCTCATGAACTTGGCAAGCTTGGACTACTGAAACCAGTGGGATTTTCCTCTTTCGAAGTCACTAGATGTGTAATTTCAAAGCTTCTTAGAATATGAGAACTTACAACAAGTGCACATCAATCTTACTATATTACAAATGAAGACTTCTTGTCCCACCAGGTGTGCCAAAAATATTGATGCAAAATCACAATACCCCTGAAATCTGTAACTTGATGGGTTGAGATTCTCAGTGTGACTACACAACATGGAGCATCTCTCAAAGTGTAGGACTTTGCGAGTTGAGTGAGCTCCTCAGATGAATATCGGATCCTATTCCTCTGTTCAGGTACACACCATTCATAATGCAGAGGGTCATTCTAAATCCTACTCTAACTTGTAAAGGAGATAGGGATAAGGGAATACAAGAAATAAAATATAATATAAAAGAGGTGATGCACCAAGGGAATGATGAACAATTACATTGCTCTTAAACAAAAACCATTAAAATGTGATACAATATCCATGCACAGATGACTAAAAATTTACAATGAGGGATCAAGAAGAAGAAAACAAACATAAGAGAGTGTTGAAATCATCCACGAACTTATTCTATTGCTCCAAGAATTGATACAATGCATTACAATAGCCAAGAGGTAGAAATTGCATTAAAATTTGGATGGATGGGTTTTTGGCTCCATAAACTCATCTGCATAATAGAGAAAAAAGGAGGGCGCAAAACAAGAATGTCCAACCTTTATAAAAATGCCCCTCCTTACAATATATAGGAAGAATTAGAGAAGGAGATAGAATAAATCTAAATTCTTGCTCCAACCACCCAAGAAATGCATTCAATTTACCTGCAAAAAAAATTGATGGGTTCCATGAAAAAACCCATGCCTCCACGTACTGTCCCTTTTTGGGAAAGAAAGGAAGCCCATTCTTCATCATGGTGATAGGTGAGAGACTTGATAGCCTCGAAAATGGTGAAGTAGATCACTAACGGTAGTAGGTGACTAGTAGGCACCAGAGGCTCTCTGAAAAGTACTTTCCCTCTCAAGTTAAAACTCATGGTTGAAAGACATGGATGTCTGAAGGTACGGGGTTAGGAATTTAATGTGGGCTCACAATATCTAAAAGGTTCTATCCATACAGGGGCCACGTGACGACCTCATGTGTCTTAAGATTTTACCCCCTCTTTTTACTCCTAAAGTTGAGCCGAACTGACACGTGGCCTTGTTGCTGGCCTACTCCATTTCCTTTATATTATGCCTAAGTCCCTACCATTTGTAGAGACATTATGTGTGACCTAAGACACAAGGAGGGCTGGTGCAAATTTGGAACTGATCCCTAACTTTTCTTCTGAAAGAGTGTCGATTGGACGCGTGGAGGCTTCCACAAACTCTAGACTTTTAAATAGCCAACTCTGCCCCCTCTTGACTCTGACCAGGTGGCGAGATGACACTTGTTTCGGAACCAATTTTTGATTTACCCCTTGAAAGAGAAAAAAAGAGACACGTGGGGCCTTTCACTACCTCACCTTTCATAAGCTGATTCAACGGCCGGTTCTAGCCCCCATTTTTAACTTCTAGCCATGTAGTGAGATGACACTTGTTTGGGGACCACCTCCATATTTTAACCTTGAAGATGCACCAAGATGACGCGTGGAAGCTTCCTTCAGACTATTGCAAGCTTGGAATTTTCAACGGTCAGTGTCCCTTTTTCAGACCTGGGACACGTGAAGGGCTAGTGCTAGTTCAGGGTCTCACTTTGGGCCATATCTTTAAAGTTGTGCTAATGAGGCATGTGGAGTGTCTGCGCTCACTTAGGATCCAACTTTGAACTGAGCCTCTCGAGGTGCATCGTTGGGATGCATGGAGGCTTTCGACAACTCTTTATACTTAGCTGATTCAATAGATGGCTTTGTTTTTTCAGACTCTAACCACATGGAGGGCCTGCACATGTTTGGGGTCTCCACTTTTGTGTACCATACCAAAAGTGTGCTTAAGAGACACGTGGCACCTTCTACGGTCCTTCTATACTTAGCTGATTTAGACCTCGATTGAAAACTTCATTTCTCCATTTTTCTCTTGCTGAGCTCTACTCACTTCTAGACTCATTTTTTGGGGTTGACTGTGAGTCCACGTAACTAGGACAACCCTTCTATTCTTTGTGTGCAAGATTGTGTTCAACCAATTTTTCCCTGGGGGGAAATTGGGATAACATGACCTTTTAAATTTTGCTCTTTTTTTGCTACCTTAAAACACTAATCACATTCATGTGAATAATATAAGAAAGATGGAGACGATAAAGTGGAGCATGAAGAGAAAATATTATTTGGGTAGGAACAATGTATTATGTGGAGCAGGTGTGGGACATATGGGTATTTAGTTCCAACCTTTCTATTTATAGAATTCCATTAATGTCTTTTCCTGATCCAACAAATTAAACATTTCCCTTTTGAAACACTTGACGCTAAAAAAACTACCTTTTGTTAGTATATAGACACTCGCTCAAGGGCCTCACTTATTGATGGTTGTTTACATAGTTACTTGAGTAAACAAATTGAAATCCTTGATGCCATAAAATAAAAAATAGCAAAGCTTGTTATGAAGATAAATAATATGGATCAAAACTATGAGGTGGAGTGTAGATAAAAGATAGCCTATACACTAAAAGAATACAAGCTTTTTAATAGGTTCAGGGCTTACAAGTATGCAATATCAATTATTTAATTTCCATCATTCCATTCATATCTTTTCCTTAACTACAAAATTAAATGTCATTAAATTGACGACCTTAAAGCTAGAAAAAAAATGAGAGGGAAAGAGTTTATCTCATATGACCCTATATTAAACATGCTCAATAATCAATGTTCATTCATTCATCTCCTTTGTCCTTGCATTTACTCAATATTATAGCTCAAAAGAGGGGCCTACAAAATTTTACATGAAGCAAGTGTTACTCCATGTCATTGTCTGAGGCTTTAGTTTCAAACTACTTTTCCATTAAAATTTCTCAATACTTGCACTTATCCCACATCTAACCCCATCGTATTACCCTCCTTTCCTCTACCATTCTTTGTCTCCCTTCATGATCCAAAAACGGGTGCTTGAAATTAACACTTTTAATCATTTCAAAGGATCTTCAATTTTAATCAACTTAACAGGATTTTATAATTCTAAAAATTGATTAGAATCTTATTTAGGACTGAATTGAAACTGAAATTAAGTTTGCAATTTTATCAAAATTTAACTGTTCGTTCGAAAGCCCCAAAATGATCATTGTTTCAGATTTCATTGATTTCCAAATTTTATCAATTATTGATTATATTTGCATCCATATTCATATTATAAATTTAAATTACTTGTAAATATCAAAAATTGAAACTAAAAATCTGAAAGAAACACTAGATTGTTTATAGGGTTTAGAATTCCTACGTCCCTAGGTTCGTGGTGAACTGATCCATTAATAATGTTAAATATGTAAATAAAATAACAATTAAATTAACCAATAATGAATCAATAACGCTGGAATACTGTGTTTTAGACCATCAAAGGATGTTAATGGAGCTCATCATATGTCCTTCATCTTCCTGATCCACTTATAGAAGTGTCTTCCTTTGGTTCTACGCCTTCATGTGACTTTAACAGAAATTAAATCTATTGCAAAAACTGCAAATTGGATAAATTATCTAACCATCATGATCCTCTCAAAATTATAAGAAAATTTCATAGATAACTCGAGATCTGGTTTTGAGTGGAAGTGCTTCAAAATTACATTTTCCTCTAAGTACCCCTATTTTGTCTATACACAGACCTGACACTTCTTACAAATAAAAGTGAGCTTTATTTATACCACTTATAAGAGGGTGGTGGGTTGGTAAGTCTGCTTATCTTTTTATATGAGGTCCTAGGTTCAAATCCCCCTTCCATAGGTTTAGGTGCCCAGTTTAGCCATTAACCACACATTTGGTGGGAAAGGGATAGGATAAGCCTTTAAATAGCTTTTTGTCCACAAAATCCTCCTTATCCCATGTGATTAGGCTTAATCCCATGGAATGGATTAAATAAAATATTATTATTATTATTTTAAATCCAAAGCCACTAAAAACCTACCAAGTTTCACACCCATAATATGTCATTTTTCCACGTCAGAGTGTGTCACATCATCATTTCACAACTTTGACTATGCATATCTTTCACATACGAACTCAGATTTGGTCTGTTCAAAATGCATCAGAAAGCTTACGACGAGTTCTAAACCATGGAACTCATTTTTAAAAAATTACAATACCATCAATTTTTCCTTGACACCAATTGCCACGTGTCACCTTGTCATTGGTCCACTTGTTGACCTGTTGACCAAAGTTGACTTCCCTGTATACTTAACTTTAATCGGACATAACTTGACCTCAGAGTGTCCATTTTTTAAGTTCTTATAGTCATCAGAAATCTCTCTAAAGGATCTATTGTACTGACATGGTTTAGGGAAGTTTAGGGAACTTTTCACGTTGAAAAATATCCCCCGATCACTCCTCCCAACTAAGAAGGCTTTTTATCTAGAAAAAGCTATGTATCAACCCGAAAAACATGTTATCTCTTCCTGCATTGCCAAAATATATACAAGAACCCAAAAAAAAACATTATAGGTTAGTAAAATGTAAATAGCTGATTAGCTAATTACATAACAGATCAGATAATAACACTCAATTAAGCTAGTGTTCAACTGAAACGCTGCAACCCTATCAACTCTACACACAACTGCGAACTGTCATACCCCACTATAATGCCATCAAAAATAACTTACCAGCTAATAACACCCATTCTATTATGGAAAACTAGTGTTCAACTGTCACTTTTTTATACGGTTGATTACTTAAATTACAATTTCATAACATAGATTAGATACCAGACATCTAAATTGCCTACAATTAGGCTAATGACCACTATCCACCTGAAACTATAACAAATGCAAATATTTCACCATCCAGAATAAAATAGACTATCAACACCCAAAAATAGCTATAATCAACAACTGAATCCATGTGAATCTGCTAAAAACATTATATCGCCATCACAAATAATAAGTCAGATAATAACACCCATCTATAACATAAGATAGTGTTCAACTGACACTTTGTGATTATACTGATTACAACTACAAATATTCACTATCCAGAATAATTAAACCATCAACGCCCAAAATGGCTATAGTGAAAATCGTAATCAACATGAATATGTAAATATTTGATCCATACAATGAACTATAAAGGGATAGATTATAAACTATATACTTACCCAAATTGGTGAAGTGCCTTAATCTGCAAAATGATCAACTGGTAACTTTGCAAACCAGTTTGTCAGTGTAATAAATTTATAACCTAATTGCAACCACATCTGTTAGTTGCAAAAATCAAATTTTCCCAAAATGAGGGTCTTATAAATTAGTGCAAATAACACATGTGGATATAACAAATTTGTCTATTTATTACAATATCAAACAGGTGCCTGAATGGGTCTTATAAGCATCCATAATATTTGCACAAATGGCATCACTATAAAACTACATGTTTCAAAATAGACATTCTGATGATGCCCATATCCATACATACTATGGTTAGAAATGGAATAACCAACCACAATGTGAGACGATGAATATGATTATGATGAACATATCACTCAAATCTTCTCTACGACTACTTCCAAATTATTTCAAAGATGAATATAAACAGAGGATCAAATCCCTAAAATATAGTTTTGAAAATGTTTACATACTATCACCAGATAATATAGTGCAAACATAAATTTGAGGAATGTTTTACCCATCCAATTTCTTAGATTTCTCTGTTTAGGTGGTTTTATTTCGCCAGTACCATAATGAGCACTTACATGAGTTAGATCAATAAATAGTGGTTTGACATTATTTTTCTTTTTAACAACTTTCCAATGTTGCACTAAAGGAACATACCAACACATCTTAACATCATGACCATTCCTTTTACAATGGGAGCAAAATTTAACTTCCCTATTTTTTGGAGTCTTACCCATTTTCCATTCCCTGAACTCTATCTTGGATAATGATTCCTTTATTTAGGAGAGGTAACATTTTTTCCATTTCTCGCCTTACCAGGAAGAGATTGGTCTTTAGCATGTGCCTTCTCATTCACGAAAGGTGTTAACTTCTTCATCATATTTTTCCTCTTCCAACAATATGCTCCAGAATGATTACTACCTTCACAAAATGTGTAAGAAAAACCATGCTTTTTTCTACTGAAGCTATATTGTTCAAACTGAAAGAGAGGTTTAGAAATTTTAGGATTTAATTTCCCCTTTGTGTTATTTTTAGTGTAAATGGGAGGAGGTGGAATTTCATTACCTCATTTACCTGCTTTCTTAAACCTTTCATTGTTCCTCTTGATGGTGAAATCCTACATTTCTAGAGGTGTAAATCCTTGGAAGTTGGAAGCTTGTCTTCCTTCGGCTGCTTTGGAACTTTCTCCAATTTCCATTTTCCCACTAGAATATCCCAAACCTTTAAAACGATGCTGATCCTCTACCTATATTGGGTTAGCATCACCTTGTCCATTTTTACCAAGGCCCTTTCCATTAAATCCTATCTTATCCATTAGTTTGGACCCAATTCCCTTAGTGTGTTTTTCAAACTGACCCAAAGTAATATCTGAAACTAAGTTAGAGGAATTATTTTCATGTGAACAACTTAGAGTGCATTCTTTCATAGTACTTGCATCTGAATTGGAAGGAATTTACTTCTTATGTTCACCTTGTTGCATCTTTTCCAAGAGGGCATCCTTGGTTCGTATTTTTTCCTGCAACTCTTTAACAAAGCCCATCAACTTCTTACTCTGTGCAAGCATCTCTTTGACATATTCTTCTTTCTTGGTTATAAAGGATTGTGGCTCAGATTTTAACCACACTATTTCCTCTTCCAAGGAATAAAAATTAGCTCTTAGGAAAGAGTTTTCTTCCTATAGTTGGCGGTTTATGGCTTCAAGCTCATCTAGTTGCTCCTGTTTGGATGACTTGCCCATGATTCCTTGTTCCTACAAACACAACCTATACTTTAAAAATTACACACTACAAAAGAAGATTAAAAAACTCCAAAATGTCTACACACTAAAAACTTAAATCAATACTAAAACTAAAGCCAAAATTTCAAACACAATTAGAAGCTGATCAAGTAATCTAACTACTTTAATACCAAAACTTGATCCGAAAACGGGTGCTTGAAATTAACACTTTTAATCATTTCAAAGGATATTCAATTTTAATCAACTTAAAAGGATTTTAGACTTCAAAAAATTGATTAGAATCTGATTTAGGACTGAATTGAAACTGAAATTAAGTTTGCAATTTTCTCAAGATTTCACTGATCGTTCAAAATCCCCAAAATGATCATTGTTTCAAATTTAATTAATTTCCCAATTTTATAAATTAATGACTATAGTTACATCCATATTAATATTTTGAATTTATATTACTTGTAAATATCAAAAAATGAAAATAAAAATAAGAAAGAAACACTAGATTGTTTACAGGGTTCAGAATTCCTATGTCCCTGGGTTCGTGGTGAACCAATCCATTAATAATGTTAAATATGTAAATACAATAAAATTTACATTAACCAATAATGAATCAATAATATGTAAAACTGTGTTTGAGACCATCAAAGGATGTTAATGGAGCTTAGCCTATGTCCTTCACCTTCCTGATCCACTTGCAGGAGTGTTTCCCTTTGGTTCTACGCATTTGTGTGACTTTAACAGAAACTAACTCTATCAAAAAAGATCAAAATCTGATAAATGATCCCACCAACGTGATTGTATTGAAATTATAAGAAACTTTCATATATAACTCGAGATCTGGTTTTGAATGGAAGTGCCTCAAAAATGCATTTTCCTCTAAGTACCCCTACTTTGTCTATACACAGACCTCGAGCTTCTTATAAAAACATGTGAGCTTTATTTATACCACTTATAAGAGGGTGGCGGGTTTCTAAGGCCATTTTATCTTTTTAGATGAGGTGTTGGGTTCAAATCCCCCTTCCATAGGTTTAGGCACCCAATTTAGCCATTGACCCCAGATTTGGTGGGAAAGGGATAAGATAAGCCTTTAAATAGCTTTTTGTCCACAAAATCCTCCTTATCCCATGGGATTAGGTTTAATCTCATGGAATGGATTTATTAAAATATTATTATTATTATTATAAATCCAAAGCCACTAAAAACATACCAAGTTTCACGCCCATAATATGCCATTGTTCCACATCAGAGTGTGTCACGTCATCATTTGACCACAACTTTGACTATGCATATCTTTCACATACGAACTCAGATTTGATCCGTTTAAAATGTGTCAGAAATCTTGCGAGGAGCTCTAGACCATGGAACTAATTTTTAAAAAATTACAAGATCATTAATTTTTCCTTGTCGCCAATTGCCACATGTCACCTTGTCATTGGTCCACTTGTTGACCTGTTGGCCAAAGTTGACTTCCCTGTATACTTAACTTTAATCAGACATAACTTGACCTTAGAGTGTCCATTTTTTAAGTTCTTATAGTCATCCGGAAATATCTCTAAAGGATATAATACACTGACATGGTTTAGGAAATTTTAGGGAACTTTTGACACTGAAAAATATCACCTGATCACTTCACTTTGACTTCTTTCGTAGATACCTTCGATGTTTTCATCGTACATTTCATGTACTATTGCTAGTTATCAATTAACTTGATATTTTTATATCCAGGCCAAAAATTATTTGCAAATGTAGTATAACATCAGATTTTACTTTATGAAATTAATGATTTTTTAAATGTTTTGAATTTTATTATAAATTACGACAGAATAAAATTACATGAAATAATGAGAGGAGTTTTTAAATCTTCTACATGCATGAAAGAGACCCAAGATTGAGTTCCCCATCTCCACTAAAGTTTGGGCTCCATCCTCACCACCCATTCTGACCTATGATGGAGAGGGTTCCTCATTAGTTGTCCCTGATACTATCGATGAAAGATATGAATTTTTTTACGAAAATACTTTACAGAGGAGGTTTGTGGGGGATCATTACAATATTGAATCTATTTGATATAGGGCCAAGATAAAATGGCAAACCAAGGGAAACCTTTACATTCTCGCCATGGCTATTGAATCTTTCCTTTTCCATTTTTTCCTTAAAGATGGTCTCTATGGGTTCTACAGGAATGTCTGTGGTTCTTTTGAAATATTATCTTGAATCTTGTTAAATGGAGTCCTAGAAACTTTATTGGCATTCCTTTACCTAGAGGTTTCCTCATCAGGGTGAGATAGCTCACTTTTCCTTGGGATTTTTGCGCACCTAATGTGATCGTGGTTAATGTTAAGGTTATGGGTGTTTTACTCATTGTTAAAACAACCACTAAGGCATGTTTACAAATGTAGTATAACATCAACTTATACCATATGAAATAAATGATTTTCTATATTTTATTATAATATGCCAGTAATATAGTAACAAGATTCATGTAGCGGGAAATTCCTACTTATTCTGAAATAAATTATTCTCCAAGTTATGCCTCTAGCACTCAATTCATCCCTATTTGTTGGTAGATGTTGTAATTAATTTGTAATGAATAGGAGCACATAAATTTTTGATGTAGAAAAAACTTTATTCCTACAATTTTCTAAACAAAAATAATGCTACAATTTACTATGGAGGCATGAAGTTAACATTTTTATGGATCCAAACATCTATCTTTACAAAGCTTGGATTGTTAATGGGGTGTTTCGAGTTTTACATAGTTTTTATTGTTGGGTTTAGACATTTTCATATGCAACAGGATTATTTATGGGTTTTTTCATTTTGTTTTATATCGGTATAGCCCATAAATGCTTTTTATTTGATTTAGTTTTTCCCTTTATCATGGATATTTAATAAATTATTTCAGATTAATTTACTACATTAAATATAGAACTTAAATATCGAAATTTTGTAATCAACAATTTAAAATTATACCCATAATTTTGGTTTCATATGCTTCATTTTTCATTTTCTTGTAAAAAGTGTAAATTACATGAATTTGTTTAAATGTTTAAAAGTGATATCATAACTCAAATAAATAGCAGAAAATGAAGTAAAAACATAAAATCATAACTCCACAACTTGATAACAAAGTTCAGCTCAAGGAGCTACATCTTCGGGTTCATAAAATGATGAATCAATCCTATTAACGATGGAAACATTAACACATTTGTTACATCAAATTCTTCACAATTGAGAAAATAGGATGTGGAAGCACCTTAGACTAGTTTTAGGACTCCTTCTGTAACACCCATAAATTTCCCACATAAATCCCCGTGAAATGCAATAACAAATAGGAAAAATTATGGGATGATTTTAATTTTAAAGGTTGCAAAGTATTAGCCGAAATTTACTCTAATCCAGATTATAAAATTTTAAACAATTACAAGGCATCGGAAAACAACTATTGATTAATTAATATTGCCTTAACTTTAAAAATTAATATAACGTTTTAACTCTTTCACTAACAAGGTTCTAAAGTTTTATGTAAATAATCTTCATTAGCTTTTCAAATCATAACTCCATTAATCCCATTTCAATTAATTTTATTTAAGGTACAAAAATAATATTATATTAAATCATACTAGGATAATAAACTTGTTTTGCTAAATGCATGCAATTTTATTTAAAAGCATTCCCACCTAAATACCCCATCACTTAAGTGATGTAGGGTTCATCCTACACCATTGGATCTAATCTTTCTCAACCCTTAGATCTAGGTTTACAAAATGTAACCCTAGATATCCTTATGGAATGCCATAAAATCATTTCTTCAACCTTTTCTCTCATTTTCTCTTGTTTTTTTTGCAGGTTAAGGAAGATGACAAGAGGATGAAGCCATAGAGGGAAGTTCAAAGCCTTGGATGAATACTCACAAGAACAATAATAGTTTTTGCATCCCTCTCCTAGGAATTCTTATCCTCAAAAAGCCATTTTTTCTGGTTATTATTTGCATCTCATTTGTAAATTAAAAAATTACCCAAATCGGGTTGTGGGTATTTGCCCAATAAATTCTGGTTTATTTTGAGATTTGGGTTGTAAATATACGTAAATGAACATTGTATATTTCTTATTTAAATATGTCCATTTATACATGTTTACACATATACTCATAATTTTTTAATAACCCTTTTCTATTTATACAACCGGACAAAAAAATAGTTTATGTAAGTTAGTATACATACATTTTATTCTACTTTATTTATCTCGGATTTTATTTTTATAATAATTTTTAGTGAAAGTATACATACATACATACATACATACATAATATATATATATATATATATATATATATGAAACATTTTTAACATGCTGCAAAAAAAAAATTCTACATAGGCCACAAATAGGAAATGGCTGCATGTTTTACTTGGGGGGTGATTAAATAGTTGTGTGGGGTTCAAAGGTATTGGGTGGAGGGGTGCCGACCCCACCCCCAACCCTTATACAAGTATATGGGGTGGGGGTGGGCTCAGCGCCCCTCCCCCAACCACATTCTTATTTAAACTTACCCTACGCAAGGAGAGGCCACAGCTAGTTTGATGGAACACCACCATCAACAAATAAAAATAGAATTCAGTTTTTTTTTTGTTTATTTATACTTTATAAAACAAAAGAAATTTCCCTCCCCTCATGATGCACTGAGGAAGAATATGAGGGTGTTTGTTATTAATATATATATATATATACTTATGGTAATATGAAATATATTAAGTATATTAGTTTCTTTTAATAAACATGTACACAATGCTATTATAAATATAAAGAAAAATGATCAGCGAGTAAAATATTAATATATATCAATTAGACATAAAAAATAAAATAAATTTATTTATTAATTGAGTCTCCAAATGAACTAGGGAATAATAAGTAGTGTTGAAGAATATGGGTTTCAATTATAAATTTGGTAAGGATAAAATTTGCATGAACCTAGGCACTAGTAGTAGTGCATAATTGTGTATTTATCAAAATTTAATAACTTATCATTTTCAATTTCATTTATAAAACCATCTTAAGGGTTTAATCAATTGTGATTCATCCATTTTCTTAATTCAAATCCTATTGCAAAAACGAGGACATTTACACTATAAAGAAGCAATTTCATTTATCCCTCTTACATGTCATTTGAATAGGAGACTAATAAACATACCCAAATGAAATTTATCTCATCCAAACTGGATTACCAATAATGTCAAAGTGATCAGCATTCCCTTTTCATTCAAATTAAATAACATTCATACTTAAAGGTTTTTTTTATTTGCATTTCAAAATAGTTACAAGGTTCCCATTTTGATAAGAAATGTAAGCCATAATAAACCATTTCCAATAATGAATGAGATTACATAACTATTGATACAATTTACAAGTAGAAGAACAATAATAGCACAAGTTACAAATCCACATGTATTTTCCCAAGAAGAGCATTCCATCCATTGATTCCACCCTCTTCATCAAGTCATGCACACAACAAAATGGGGGAGTAGGCAACGCTCTCCATCCAACCAAAATATCTAATGAGGGAGATAATACTTCTTCCTTATTAGCCCCCAAGCCCCAACAAGGAAGCAATGAGGGTTATTTAGACAACCATGGAAACTCCCAAATGGATTCCACACACACACATTCAATCAAGAAAACTAATGAAATAACACAATACCAATTTCTTTTCAACCAACCAACGATTATCAAAACACAAAGGCTCCACGATAAAGTCATGGAGGAGAAAGGAACATGGAGTTTCTTCTTATGCCTCCCAATGGTTTGGGTGTCCACCTAAGAGCCTCCGAAAATCCATCACAATACATAAACCACTATTATTCCTCCCTCCAAGAAGATAAACAACTCTTATTCCTCCCTAAAGAAATCAACCCACTCTTATGCCTCCCTCAAGAAAATAACAAGATAAACACAAAAAATATTTATCAACTAGGTGGGCATCCCAACCCAACTCCCTCCTCAAATACCAAATAATATTTCTCTTATGTCTCCCTCAAGTTTTACCCCCATTTCAATTTATCCCAGAACGTAAGAATCAAGTCTATTTCCCACAATCATAACCAATATAACAATCAACATCTACACATAAGAGCACAACAAAGTAGCAAGGTAAAAAAAAGGTGGAAATATACCTCACAAATGAAGAGTATCAATACACAACAAGCTCTAAGCCTTCCAAAATCCTAAGCTACCACCATTCACTCCAAGCTCCATTCTCAAGAAAGATCTCCAAAATTACAAGCATTCCCCCAAAAAAAGATTAAGTAACTCCCAATCATTCCATAAAACTCCAATAAATAGAAAAGAGGGAGAGGGATATGATGTGGATCCATGTATGATGCCACATCATTTATTCTCCATCCCACATCACTCAAGTGAAACCCATAACCCAAGGCACAATAAATGGGTGGTTGAGAGGTATGAAAAACCTCTTACACATACCACTCCAACCCACACCCTTAAGGAAAAATAAATAACCACAAGTAAGAAAGTGAAATTAAAACTCACCTTTTACCTTCCCAAAACACATAATGGGTTCTATTTTTGACCCCCCAACCCATATGTAGGTTTGGTATAAAAAATTAAGAGGTGTGGGGCAAGCTTAGCTTGTCCCACAAACCTCCAAATTTGGCCCTTAAGGCCAAATCCGAATTTCCCAAGAAGGATGGAGTGTACAACACTCAAAATCACATACACTAAACTAAAAACCACAAAAAACAAAGACCCAAACACTCCAATAAATGACTCTTTTTTGTCACATCCAAAATTTATTTTAATCATATTTTTAGTTCACTTAGTTAAGACACATAAAGTAATAACTGATAAAAGGGAATTATATCACAAATTAAATCACATACACCAAAATTAAATAAAAGAAAGGAAAAAAACTACACACAAACCCCTTGGTCACAATTGGGGTCATCCCCCATATGGGAACCCCCTAACAACAAATAACAAGACAACAACATTACACAAGTTGCCAATACCCCATATTCCTTTGTTTTTGGTCTCATATACCCCTTAGTTTGTTGTTGTGATATAATTACCTGCAAAAATAACACAATACCCTTTTGGCCTCATGTCCATATTAACGATATCGAACTAATAAAACGCTTATATCTACATATCAATTTCAACATCAAATATTATAACTATTATTGCTAAGAGCAAGTATTTCAACAATTTATCCAATTTTCAACATTTCAATTTTACTCATACATCAATTCGCAACTAAGATCATAAACCAAATTAATCATCTAATTATAGCAATACTTTCATTCGTTCACCATTTAGCCAATTTTTCAACATCAATGAAATCACAAAATGACTTTGATCATCATGATAAAAAATCAATAAGAAGGAAATTCAAAATATCAATATATATCTAATTTGATAACACATCATTTTCTTCCATATTGAATGTCTATCAAAAGTTAATCATTTTGTTTACAATAATGTCTATCCTTCGATTTCTATATCACAATGCTTTAATGTCGTTTGTGTATTAATATTTTTTGGTAATAATGTGCAATAATGTCTATATATCTAGTCACAAAGATAAACTAAATACAACAAAGCAATATTAAAGAGTAATGATATCACAATCAATTTATAACAAGGCAACCATTCAATGTAGTTTTATTATCCTTAAATTCCCAACAGGGTCCACATTACGACATACTCTCAAAATAATAACCAAAACACAATAGTAATCATGATGTCCCGCACATTTTATTTATATGTTAACTAGAATTTAGCAGCAAGGTTTGAGATTATAATCAATTCAAAATTGATAACATGGTTCATTTAGTGTTGAAGAGGAGTGGGCATTACACCTTGATAATTGGATCACATCTCTCGACTTGATTGTGCTATCTTATTGTACCAAATGGTCTACTTCACCTACCGTTTCTCTCTCTAAAAAGGAAAAATATCTCTCCAAAGTTTTAAATTCTCTCCAAAATTGGAAAAAATGTATTTGGTCTATCTATTTTTCTCCATTCCTACAAGAAAACTATTGAAACAATTTTTTTCCAAAGAAAATGGTGTATAACTATATAATTATGGATTAGGAAATTTCATTGTCTTTTAACGCCACCATTATAAATAAAAATATTCACCCTTATATAATTACTTTATCCCCTTGGACTATTAATAGAATATAAATCAGGTAAACGCTATGTTAAGGGTTAAAATCCACTCCCCGCATATAATTTTAGAATCCTTATCCTAAATTTAATAGATAAAATAAATATTGTGTGGCCTCATGCCTTAAAATAGGTTTGGCTAGTGTAAATATTAGTTGTTAATATTTGCTAATTTATGATTTTATTATTTTTGAAATTTGGAATTGAATAATTTTGAGATGTTAGGTTCCTTGCTCTTTCACCTAATTATTTTGTTTTATTCGCCTCACGTCTATAGTAATAGCAAAAAAAATTATATTCAAATCTTCTTTACTGCGTGTATGAAAGAGAAAATTTCTACCATCTTGTAGAATTATTCTATTGACTAATAATTACTACTATTCAACATCATTTCCTTTAAATTCGTGGCATTCGCCAATATTTCGAAAGTCATTTTTATAAAATCACCAAATAATACTTATGGTGTTTTTGGGTGTCTTATAATTTACCCTGGGTTTAGAGTACTGGTGAAATGCCCACAAAATTACTTGCACAAAAACCAAGGAAAACTTAGGTCAACTAAAAAAATTATGGAATATATATATATATTTTTTAAACACACTCACAATATTAGATTCAAAATTACGGTCGTCATATTCTCATGTCTGAAATTACATTAAATTAACATTATTAACTTTCCTTTAGATATTCCTTTAAAATAAAATAATAAAATTAGTTAGTCTAAAGCAAGTCTTAGGCTTCCCTATAATTTACTTTAATACAATTTAATTTCACCTTAATTAAATTTTGTTAGTTAATCTCAAGGGTATTATAGTCTATTTAATTAAATAATAAAGTTCTATAATACCCACAAAGGGGTCAAAGTTGCATTAAGTAAAAAGATCTCTAAAAGACACTTAGGTTAGGAAGTAACAACACCCCCTACACATACTAAAGTGGCCCCAAAATAATGTCTACCCATGAAAATTAAACTTGAATTTCTCTCACCCACTCCCCACCTACTTTTTGTTTGGATAAATCTCATCCATTGGATGGATTAATTTGGGGCTCTTAGATCTAGGGATTCAACTAACCCTAATCATGCATATTAAAGTCTATTTTCTCTTTTTTGTGACTTATTATTTATTATTTTTGTTTTACAGATTGGTGAAGTGGGAGGTGGAAGCCATGAGAGGAAATCTAAAGCTCTTGGAAGGATACAAAACATTATTTTCTTTTCTTGTTTTATTTACACCCTCTTCTAGGGTCCCAATGTATTTATTTATTTATTTTATCTCATTAGTGAGCATTTTCCCAAATTGACATATGGGTTTTTGCCCCATTTTAGAGGAAGGGGTATAATGGTGTTTATATATACTTGGTAAAAGGATATATATATATATATAATATATATATATACTATATATATATATATATCTGTGTGTGTGTGTGTGTGTGTGTATACACAAAAACACACACACACACACACACACACACACACACACACATGGATAATGAAAATTGAAAGTGAGGGAAAACTGTTTACTCGGCCTTAGAGAGCCAACTTGCGCATATGACTTTAGAGTGACCATAGGTTATACTATGTGGTGGAAAGTATTTGGGGTTTAGGATAGGGTCGCCGACCCCACCCACCATCCCATTATTTAATGGGGTGGGGATGGGGTCAGTGACCCTCCCGCTAACCCTTACGTTATTTACAAAACATAGCCACATCTGCAACCTATATGACTTCAACAAATTTTGATTTTTGTTTTTATTTGTATTGTTAGACAATTAATATTTATTTAATAAAGTTTATTTATAGATATATTTATATATTCATATTAAATATATATATATATATATATATATATATAATTTAATGAAATCAATATTATTATTAATATCAATAATAATAATATTTTAATGTCAATACTATTATCTAGGAGTAATGGTTTTTTTATTATTAACTAATTTTAATCTTAAACTTACAAATTTCTTTTAAAATTTGATGGTAATATTACCAAGTGATGATTTATAATTATGTTTAACCCATCACTACCATTTTCTTTGATATTTTATTAACAATGAACTTGATTTAACTTAACAAAACACTACTTTGCAACTATGTAGTTACTTTGTTGAACTAGGTTTTAAGGGTTCCATATATTGTTTGACAAGATGAATAACAACCAAGGATTTAAGTCTTTTCTATTTACTTATATAATTTTTAAACTTTGTTTCAACCAACGCAAGGGGATGAACAAATATAGTTTTTTTCACTACCATATGTGTTTCATGTAATACAATAAGAATAACTATTTCTTTACTTTTACAAAATACAAGTTTGCAATCATTCTCACAAGCAATTATAACAAGATTTTCAAATAGTCTAAAGATAAGAAGAACACCCTATTGAAGCCAATAAATAAAGTAAAATGATAGAAAATTTGTTTTCTCTTCCATCACATTTCAACAACTTGGTTCAATTTAATAAACTTATATTTCCTCCTTCCAACAAGTAATGACATTTGATAATAACACACTAAAATTTCACTATAAACAAATACAGTTGTACAAGCCTTCCTTATAAAATAGAGGCAACATAGTAAAATATATAAGAGATTCCATTTTTCTTTCCCCAATGCATAAGAAGCCTTCATCATCTAAACTCCACCTTGTTCAAATATCAACACACAACCAATAATGGGGGATTAGGAAACACTCTCCACCTAGCCGTTACTCCAATGAGGAAGTGAAGCCTACTTCCTCATTGGACCATGAGCCCCAACAATGAGATAGTAAGGATTATGTGACAACCATGGAAATAAAATAAAAGGATCCCACACTTACTACCAAGCAACATTCATAAAATAAAATAACCACAAAAAATATATGTTTTAAACACAACAACTTCCCAAAAACATTGGCTCTAAAACAAGCCAAGTAGAGAAAGGAATATGGGGATAGCCATTGTGCCTTCCAAGGGTTTTGATGTCCACCTCTAAATCCCTCCAAACATCCAATGAACACTAAAAATCTCTTATGCCTCCCTATAATTAAAGAATACATCTCTTATGCCTCTCTCACTCTTATACTTCCTTGTCTCTTATGTCTTCCATGATGACCAAAATAACAAAATGAGAATAAAGTGGGGCATCAAACCCACTCCCTCTTAAATATACAAATGGAATACTCTTATTCATCCCAACATATTTCCATCTCCATTTCGCTATCCCATACACATCCTAAATCTATTTCACTACCCAACAACATCAAGCAATAAAACACATTCATTCAACACATAAACATACAAGGCAACGAGAAGAAAATAAGGGTACAAGGCCATACCTTGCCATAGACAAGACTCCACTTCACAAGCTAATTCCCAAAGTTCCAATATCAAGCATTTCAATAAATCTTTAACTCCAACAGGCACTCAAAAAAGCAAGCATTCCAAAATGAGAGAGCGAAAATCAAGCAAGTAACCCCAACAACTTCATAAAAATTCTATAAATAGAAAAAGAGGAAGATGAAGATGATGTGGCTCTATGGTAGGGTAACACATATTTGGTCTCCATCCCACATCACCAAATTCAAACCCATACCCAAAAGCATAATAAATTGGTGGTTGGAGAAAAGAATACCCTTTTACATACTCGAACGCAACCCAGAACCCTTAAGGACAAAATCAATTACCCATGTAAGAAAGATGCAATTAATTTCCCTTTTCTTTCATTAAAACACATAATAGGATCTAAAATAATTCCCTCATGTCATAGACTAGGTGGGTTGGTGAATTTAAAGGGTGTGGAACAAGCTTAGCTTGTAACCACAAGTCTTCAAAATAACATAGAAGGTAAAAATCCAAATTTCACAAGGGAGATTGAGTATACACAACAAAAAAGACATTAAATTCGTCCTAAACTAACAAACATAAAAAATACCAACTAAAATTTATTTACCTTATTTTAGTCACATCATAATTAACACTAGGTAAAAACTATTGAAATTATCTTAAGAAGGGTGCAAAACATAATTAATAAAAGTGACTCAATGGACATAAAAAATAATTAACTCACAATTAAATTAAAAAAACAACGAGACAAAATTAAAACATTCCCAAGGTCACTTTTGAGGTCACCCACCAATTGGGACCTCCTAACTAACTACAACAACAAACAACATACAAAAATGCGTGTTGCCATTGTGACCTACTTGATCAATTCTTCATATTCTCTCACTATTGGTCTCATATCCCCCTTTCGTTTATTGTGTTGCGAAACACCTGCAAAAGTCAAGCTAATACCTTTTGGCCTTGTGGCTAATTAACAACATCGAAATAATAAAATACATGCATATACATATCATTAATTATCACAACTTAAACCAAGACAAATAATTTTCCATTTTTCACAATTCCAATTATATCAATTTGATTATTATATCGACTAGCAGTAAGATCATGACATCAATTACATCATCAAGCATCATATAATTATAAAATTAAATGCATTAGTCCAATATAAGATTCAAAATAAAAATTTTATATATCCAAATAAGCATATAATCCATCCTCTAATTGTGTCATAAGTCTAACATCCATACTGTCTATAAATTAACCAATCAAAATAGCAATGTCCATCTATCAATATCTAAACCATGATGGAAAAGTGTCTGATAAAACTAATCTATGCTAATGGCAGAATCATAATCATATAAATGTCGAAGAGGAGTGGGGACTACACTGTGAATTTTTTTATTTATGGAGTGGAATTTTTTAAGGGGTTGGTTGTGCTATTAATTAACTCAGTTGGTTTCATAATTATAATTAAAACTAATATATAAGAAATTTAAGTTTTTGTGATCCCTAACATATGAACATTCTCTTCAGAAATTGGATCCAATTTGTGGACATTTTGAATCGCCACAATCTCACCAACCTCATGATGAAATAGGTGAAATGTTCCTGAGGTCAAAAAAGGGGTAGAGGAATATAGTGGTGGCATCATTTTATTTCCTAAAAAACTTCCTTTATTTTAATTTATACTAGTCACAGTGACAGATGTTGTAAAAATTTTGTGACACTTTGTTTCTCATTCTTCCATAGAAGTCGAGTATCATTCTATAAGAGAAGCTTTCTATGAAGCGATTTGGCTTAACTATATACTCAAAGGAATTGGAATACCACAAGACAAACTGACCACCATGTATGTTGACAAGGAAGGTGTTCTCAAAATTAATTTAGATCCATTTTTTCATAAAAGAAAAAAACAAATTGAGGTACTCTTCATTCATACTTGAGCAAGTGAAGACAAAAATACAGCTTCATTTCCCGATCTCAAAACTATGAAAAAAACAAATTGATCTGTAGACTACAATTCACTAGTCACTGAGCAAGTGTTGAAGAAAAATATACAGCTTCCTATCATAACAACCTGAATAAAGATCACATATCTTATGAAGACACTTGCCAAAGTGACAAGTTTAAGTTGTCTCCAGAGAGTTCCTCTCCTCATCCCTATGAGATAATGCAAAATTAAGGGGGGGAATGTTTGGATAATTAATTATGCCTTATATATTTAATTATTAGTATATAGTTTTATAACATTATTATATTATATTAATTAGTTGTATACCGTTATATGGTTTTATTAACCATATTTTTCTTATTATATTCATGGGTATAATTGTTATGTTGTTATAACAATTATGTCATTATTAATTTATGTTTCCCGGATGTATTCTTGAAGCTATTGTGTTTTATTTTGTTGTTGCATAGTTGCAACTCCATATTTGTTTATATCTAGGCTTTCCAATATGTATAAATATTGTATTCTGCACTTACTAAAAATAGTAAGTGGTTCTTTCACATCAATCCCTTATATATATAGGCTTCCGTCCCTGTTTCTAGAAGGACTATAGAGTGGACACTACGCCCCGCTCCCCTTAGAATTGACTTCCTCTTGGAAGTTAGATAGATGTTAAAATTATATAGGTGTAGCTATTGTCTGTGGACATCATATTGTAACAACTATAGAGTGGATCAACTACGCCCCGCTCCCCTTAGCAATTGACTTACCTCTTGGAAGTAGACTAGAATGAAATCATCTCGGAATCATGATGACCTCCTAAAATAGCTATTGTCTCTTCGTATCTATCCCACTGAACATGAACCTGATCAATATCTCTACCTCAAATGCCCAGGGTCCTACACTCTAAAATACAAATAGGATCCACCATTACATGCTCCTGATCCTACACTTGCAACGAGGTCGAATCTAATACATGAGAAGGATCTGGAATGTACCTTCTAAGTATAGAAACATGAAATACATCATGGATGTGAGATAAGCTAGGTGGAAATTCTAGATGATAGGCCAAGGGACCAATACCCTCCAAAATCTCAAAGGAACAAACAAACCCAAGAGATAGTTTAGAGCCTTTTCCATAATGGATAGGGCTCTTATGAGGCTTGACAGAGAGAAACACCTTCGTGCCCATCTCAAAACTACGATATATCCTATCTTATTCTATGTACTTACCTATTAAGCCTCCTCTACCTTCCTAATCATAACAACCTACTGCTCTATATCCTATAGTAAAGTTGGCCCTAGAGAAAAACTATCATCCAACTTGTCCCAACTAATGTACTTTTATCACATTTTGATCAGTGAAACAACCTACTGCATATACATAAAGTTCCCTAGAGAAAAACTGTCATCCAACTTGTCCCAACTCAGTGGTGTCATGTACTCACTACCATATAGTTCCTGAAAAGGAGCCATTCGTATCGAACTTTGAAAAATATTATTGTAGGAAAAATCCACCAAATACTAAGTACTCCTCCCACCTCGATTGATGGTCCATGAAGTACATCCTAAGCATGTCCTCCAAGATCAGATTCACTCACTCTATATATCCATCCATCTCAGGGTGATAAGATGTACATAATTTTATCTTCACCCTGAGAGCATACTGCATGGTAGTCTAGATGTGAAAAGTGTATAAGGGATCATGATCACAAATGATCTTCTATGGAATCCTATGTAATCTGACAATTTCATCAAGGTATACTCGTGCCACTACACTAGATGTGTATGTGGTCTTTACCGAAGAAAAGTGAGGCACTTTCATCAATTTATCAACCTTGACCATGATGGTGTCATGGTGGTATATCGACATCAGTAACCTAAGGATAAAATCCATGGAAATTGTGTCCCACTTCCACTCCAGTATGGTGTGAGAGAAGAGAAGGCCAACTGGGTGATGATGCTCAACCTTCACCT
This sequence comes from Taxus chinensis, assembly GCA_019776745.2. Lineage (NCBI taxonomy): Eukaryota > Viridiplantae > Streptophyta > Pinopsida > Cupressales > Taxaceae > Taxus > Taxus chinensis. The sequence goes on along the minus strand of CM034151.1, from coordinate 265,492,935 downwards.
TTCGAAACTCTAAATAGCATCACACAAACTAATCTATTTCTCTCTACAATTCCCTTCAATGGTACAACTATCTCAAGGTGGTGTGCATCTTCTTCACCCCAGGATGGGCTCAATAAGGTGCACGATGAACCTTTATCAAAAGGTTCTATCTCAAGCGTCCATCTCTAGGAATATATATCTGACCTCTGTGTCTGATAATACCATTTGTTTCTTATGAAAATCCATCAAATATCCCCTCAAGGTGCCTCTAAAACTCAATGTATGATTTGGATGAAAGGTATAAGCTATCGTGAGGAAGCTTCTGCAAAATCCTACTCCACAAAAATGTAACCACTGAAGTAGCAATAACCACATGCCTCCCCTACTCAGGGCATCTGCAACCACATTCTCCTTCCCTTTCACATGCTCTATTTCCACGTCATACTCTCAAACTAACTCCATCTAATGCCATTGAGGAGCATTGAGATTGGGCTGTGTGAAAAGGTGGAGAAGACTCAAATGATCAGTCCCAAGTGTAAACCTCTGGCCAAGAAGGAAATATCTCCACCCAACCAAGGCATGTACAACTGCTATAAGCTCAATATCATGACTCAGATAATTGAGCTCATAATCCTTGAGTTTGTGAGACTCAAAAGCAACCACTCAGCCATCTTACATCAAAACACATCCTAGTCCTGAAAATGAAGCATCTGTGCAAACGAAGAACTCACCCTGAGGGTCTAGTACTACAAGAATAGGCACTAACATGAGGCATTACTTTAGTGTCCTTAAGGCTAGCTCATATCTAATAACATATTCCCTTTTCGTTGAATGGAAGTGATGGGGTACACAACCCAAGAAAACTCCTGTAGAAATATCCTTTAGCATCCTACCAAACCCATGAAACTTTGCACCTCAGTCATAGTAGTAGTGTTGGCCAATCCATAATGGCTCTAAAATTAGAGGGATCAATTGTGATACCTTCCCTATAAATTATGTGACCTAGATAATGCACCTCTTCTTGAAAGAATGCACACTTCTTCAGGTTCTCATAAATCTTCTACTCCCGAAGACATTGTAGAACCTGATGAAGGTGCTCCTCATGTTCCTCATGTGTACATGAGTAAATTGGAATGCCATCAATAAAACCTAGCACAAAGTGATCCAAAAACTTCCTGAACACCCTGTTCATCAATCTCATGAACAATACAAGTGAATTTGTCAAACCAAAGGGCACAAGTGTCAAATTGTAATACCCATATCTCGTGCTCAAATTTGACTTCTGGATATCTGAATCTGCATTTCTTAGGTTATGGTAATCCAAACTCAAGATCAATCTTAAATAATACTATGGCCACATTCATCTAATCAAACAAATCATCAATGCAAGGAAGAGGGTAACAATTCTTGATCGTTACGTTGTTCAGCTTCCTATAGTCCACAAAGAACCGTAATGATACATCCTTCTTCTTAACAAAAATCACTAGTACATCCCAAGGGGATAAACTAGAATGGATTAGGCCTTTCTCAAGAAGGCCCTCAACCTGTAACTTAAACTCACAAAGCTCAAGTGTGGTCATCCTCTAAGGAGCACGTGAGATATGTTCTTCTCCTTAAACCAAGTCAATGTGGAATTCTAACTCAAATGGGGGAGGCATCCCCGACAACTCATTAGGAAACTCATCAAAAAATTCCTACAAGATGGGGTAATTGTCTAATGAAGTTCCACTAGCCCCATCCTTTGAATTATCACTAACAGTAATAGCGTACAACTGACACTGACGTCATGCACACAACTTAATATGCATAGTGGAAATAGTGTGGATTAAAATGGGTCTCCTAACTCTAGCTATCACTAACTCAACTCCTAAATCAGTTGTACATATTATAGTCTTATGGTAACAATCCACTCTAGCCATGTGTGATGATAATGAATCCATGCCTAAGATGACTCCATACAAACTGAACGAAAGGATATTAAGATCTAAGGAAATATTGTAGGGTCCCAAATCCAATACACACTCCTTAACTAAGGATTTTATAGAGATTTTGGCTTCAGAATCCATCTCGACATCCCAACTAAGGCGCTGTCTAACTGCCACCTTCCTACAATGCTATACTAAAGATGGAGCAATAAAAGAATCAAATGAACAAGAATCAAACACTATAGACGTGGGAATACCACCAATGCTACTAGTAGTCTCTGTCACAGTGCCTTGATGCTCAGCCTGGAGGTTCTAAACAACTGGATATATCTAATGGCTACGTCCCATATCACCAATTGTAGGCTCAGAAATCAGTTCCTTACCCTTGTTACTAGGGTTCTATGGGAACTCTCTCCAGATTTTTCCAAAAAAACCACATCCATAAGAACTTATTAGTCCTATACAATGTGATGTGACTCTAGCTAATACTCTAATGGTTTGTGGCATGGATCCTGATGATCCAACTATGGACAGCTGAGGTTACTACTGATGAGATATTTCTGAGGGAGATTTTGGTGCATCTTGTGTCCTTATGGGACCCTCTAGGGGAGGCCCAAGACTCCTTCCCCTCTAAATGTCAAATATTTGTGGAGGTCTGAATGGTGGATGTTTATCGATTGATGCTACTACTGAGGTGGTTGTTTATGGTGGCTTGAATGAATATTATGCATAACAATGTCCACCATGAGGAGGGGGAGCTGAGACCCTCGACTGGATATCTTACATATATTGGATTCAATTCCGCACTCTATCCTTGGGTTGTAAATTCTTCTTCCTAGTTTCTTCTGCAATGTAGGCCTTCTCAATGGTCTCTGCTAAGGTTCTGCGGGAAAAGAATGCACACCAAAAATCTCAAATCCAAATCCAGGCCCTTGATGAACCTTTGAATCCTGACCTTATCCTCTTGCATATAGTTAACATACTGAAGTAGTTCCAGAAATCTCATACTCTTCTACAGTCATGGATGCCTGACATAGGTCATGGAACTCATCTATCCTCTAATAAATAAACCTCCTAGATAAGTATGAGCTCTTGGCAACTGTCTCTAAGTCATCTGGAACTTCTGATCCTCATTCCTCCACTGCTTTGCTCCATCCCTCAGAACTATGATTGCATACATGATATTTCATGTTTCTAGTACATGGGAAGAGCTTGAAGGACCCACTCAAGCTCACTAACCAAAGAAAAATCACCTGTATCTCAAGTAATGTCTCTAGCTATATGATCTCCTACATATGATTTGAGTTGATGATGTTGACCCCTAGGTCTCTCTATATGCTCCTCCCTCATGGCCTAGGGCTCTGATATCTATCTATGTGTCTGAAAATCCTATCTCCATGTCCCCTATGAGGTGACTCTACTCTACTTGAATCCACGTGGGAGTTTTCATCCCCGTGCTCATCACTGTGTCACAGGAGATACATGAGCCTCAACTGATGGCTCTCTATCCTATTTTCTAGGTCGTCCTCCTAAGGATCCTCCGTGTATAGCTATCATTAACCTCCTAAAGCATTTGTAGTATTTGAGGTAAAATGGACTCTACAGCCTGATCTAGAGGTTCCAAGTCTAGATCTACGTGCAATAACCCATCGTCTCGTCCGCCACCTCATGCATAGAAAAAGGCGAGTGTTAGTTCATCTTTTTAGGTTTTATTTCAGTTCTCTTAGTTTGCTATATTATACAAATATCATACAATGTTTTTTTAGGTTTAATAGTTTTGTTAGGTTTAATGTTCATGTCTCGTGTTTTAATGTGTACACAAGGGTCCAAGCTTCAAACCCATAGGTCTGATACCAAGTGTAACACCCACACATTTTCTCACGCGAAGCCCAACAACAAATCTAGGTCAACAAGAAAAATTATGGAATATTTTTTTTTGTTAAAAAAACTCACAATATAGATTCAAATTTACAGTCATCCTATTCTCGTGGCTAACATTACATTAAATTAACCGTATTAATTTTCCTTTCGACCCCCCTTTAAAATAAAATAATAAAATATCTGAATAACTTATAATAAAATTTGTTAGTCTAAATAAAGACTTAGGCTTCCCTATAATTTATTTTAATTTAATCTAATTTCATCTTAATTAAATTTAGTTAGTTAATCTCAAGTGTCTATGCTCTATTTAATTTAGTAATAAATTTGTATAATACCCACAAAGGGGGCAAATTTGCAATAAGTAAAGAGGTCTCTAAAAGACACTTGGGTTAGGAAACACAAAAACCCCCTACACATACTAGAGTGGCCCCAAATTAATATCTAACCATGCAAATTAAATTTGAATTTCACTCACCCACTCCCCGCCTACTTTTTGTACAGATGAATTTCATCTATTGGATGGATTCATTTGGGGCCATTAGATCTAGGGATTCAACTAACCCTAAACATGCATATGAAAAACCTTTTCTCATTGTTTTGACTTATTGTTACTTCTTTTTGTTTTCCAGATTGGTGAAGAGGAGGTGGAAGCCATGAGAGGCAATCTAAATCTCTTGGAAGGATTCACACTCTCCTCTTCTTTCCTTGTCCTATTTACACCCTCTTTGGGGTTGCAATGTATTTAATTATTTTGTTTATCACATTATTTTAGTACACACACACACACAAATTAAAAATACATACCAAATACATGGCCACAGATTATGTTTTACACAGTCTGCGTAAATAACAAGGGACCAAATGTAGCAAAAATCACAATGGCCATGGTTTGGTTTACCACCCAATGGGGGTATAAATTTACTAAGAGTTTTGTTTGATTTTTGTTGGGAGGGGAAGGTCACTGAAATCACCCCCATCCCATAGTAGAATGGATTGGGGGGTGTTTTGGGAAACCCCCCCCCCCCCGCCCACCATTCCCTCCCAATAAACACGTGCAGGCTATGGCCTAACCCACAATTTTTTAAATTGATTTCTTTTTTTTTAATTAACTTTTGTTTGGTTGTTTGATATACATTTAAATAAATAGTTAGTTATATATATATATATATATATATATAACACGTATGTTATGTATGTATGTATATATTTTAAGTATATAATAAATATATTAATTATATCAATAGTATTATTAATATCAACATTAATAATATTTTAATATTAATACTTATTATAAATAGGTAATAATATACATAGTATTAATAGTACTAAGCAAGCTCAATACTATACTTTAAAATTTCTTTTAAATTTTGGTAGAAATAATACCAAGGGTTGGTTTATAACTTTTTCCATCCATCATTACCATTTTCTTTGACATTTGATTAAAAATTAAATTGTTTTAACTTAACAACACATTTATATATTCAATTAAGATCTATAGACTAGTTTGCAACTATGTGGATTTCCTTGCTCAAGTAAACTTTAAGGGATCAGTAAATTATTTGACAAGGTAAATAAAAAGCAGGAATCTAGAGTTTTTCCATCTACTCATATAAAGTTAAAAATTTATTTCATCCAATACAAAGAGATGAACAAATATAGTTTATCTTGTTATTATATGCCTTTCAAATAGTACAACATAAATTAATATTTCCTTCCTTTACAACATACAAGTTTAAATTCTTTCCACAAGTAACTTCTAACAATATTTCTCAATAATTTTAACACAAGAGCAACACACCTATTTGACATAATAAATCAACTAAAATGAGGACTAAGTTATCTTATTTTCTATCACATTTCCACCATATCAAGAACCTATTACACTAAAATTGTTCTCTTTCCAACAAGTAGTGAAATTATTTTCATACTTTTTCTTTGATTTACAATATCAAATAAGATTACATTTGATAATAACACATTAAAATTTCACTATAACCAAATACAAGTTTACATGCCTTTCTTACAAAATGGAGGCTACATAGTAAAAAATATACAAGAGAGTCCATTTCTCTTCTCCCCAATGCACAAGAATCCTTCATCATGTAAATTCCACCTTCATGCAAGTTCAACACATAACCAAAAATGGGGGAGTAGGCAAAACTCTCCACCCAACCATTTCCCTTATGAGGAACTTAAGCCTACTTACTCATTGGTGCTCAAGCCCAAACGTTGAGACAATAAAGAATATGTGACAACCATGGAAAAAAAAATACAAGGCTTCCACATTTACTACCAAGAAAAATTCATAAAATAAAATAGCCACAAAACACTCATTTTTAAACACTACAACTTCCCAAAAACATTGGCTCTAAAAAAAGCCAAGTAGAGAAAGGAATATGGGGATACCTTTGTGCCTCCCAAGGGTTTGGATGCCCATCTCAAATGCCTCCAAAACACAATCAAACGAAAAATATCTTATGTCACTCTATGATTAAAGATACATCTCTTATGCCTCCCTCTCTCTTATGTCTCCCATAATGATAAAAATAACAAGATGAGAACAAGGTGGGGCATCCAACCCACTCCCTCCTAAATATATAAAAAAAAATCTCTTATGCCTTCCAACATATTTCATCCCATTTTAACTATCTCAAAACATCCTAAATCCATTTCACAACCCAAAAAAATCAATCAATAAAACACATTCATTAAACACATAAATATACAAGGAAAAGAGGAGAAAACAATGGTGAAATACCCTACCTTGCCATAGCAAGACTCCACTTCAAAAGAAATTCCCAAATCCCTCCAAGATCAAGCAATTATAGGAATATTTAAGTCCAACAAGCACTCAACAAAGTAAGAATTCCCAAAAATGAGAGAGCCAAAACCAAGTGAGAAACGCCTAAAACTTGACAAAAGTTCCAATAAATAGAAAAGAGGAAGAGGAAAATGATGAGGCTCCATGTAGGATGCCACATCATTTCTTCTCCATCCCACGTGACCAAATTCAAACCCATACCCGTAAATCATAATAAATGGGTGGTTGGGGAAAAGACCACCCTCTTACATACTCAACCCAACCCACACCCCTTAAGGACAAACTTAATTACCTATGTAAGAAAAGTGCAATTGATTTCTATTTTCCTTCATTAAAACAAAAAATAGGACCTAAAATAAGTCCCTCACATCATAGGATAGGTGTGTTGGTGAATTTAAAGGGTGTGAGACAAGCTTAGCTTGTCCCACAAGTCTCCAAAATGGCATAGAAGATCAAAATCCGAAATTCACAATTGAGATTGAGTACACACAACCCAAATCACATTAAACACATCCTAAGCCAACACACATAAAAGCTACCAAATCATATTTATTTCCCTTTTTTTAGTCACATATTATTTAGCACTAGGTAAACACCTTCTAAATTAGCTTAAGAGGGGTGCAAAACATAATTAATAAAAGTGACTCCACATGCACATAAAAATAAATAACTCACAATTAAATAAGAAACAAAAGAGACAAAATTAAAACATTCCCAAGGTCACTTTTGAGGTCACCCACCAATGGGGACCTCCTAAAACACTAAAACAAAAACAACAACATATGAAACACATGTGGTACCATGGTGACCTGTTGCCAATACTAAATATTCTCTCATTGTTGGTCTCCTATCCCCCTTTGATTTATTGTGTTATGAAATACCTGTAAAAGTCAAGACAATACCTTTCTGGCCTCATGGTCATGTTAATAACATCAAAATAATAAAATACATGTATATACATATCATCAATTATTGCAACTTAAACCAAGACAAGTAATTCACCATTATTCACAATTTCTAATTATTTCAATTTCATTACTAAATCAACTAACAAAAATATTATGACATCAATTACATCAACAAACATCATATAATTAGAAAAGTAAATTCATTATTCCAATATAAATTCAAATTCAACAATTCGATACATCCAAATATGCATATAATCCATCCTGCAATCATGTCATTAGTCTAACATCCACATTGTGTATAAATTAACCAATCAAAATAACAATGTCCATCTATCAATATCTAAACTATAAGAGAAAATTCCATAACTCTAGTCTATGCTAAGCAACATCATAATCATATAAATGTCAAAGAGGAGTGGGCAGTACAACTGGTGATACCCAAAATCAGGTCACACGAGATGAGGGGATTGAATCCCCATCCTCATGCATTATATTTTCTTAAGGATTTGACCTTATTCTTGATCATATTCCAATTAAAAATCCCACATTTTTTTTGGATACCAGACTAGATAGGCTTTAAAATTCCCTATCTGGATATGTTTAGATGTGACTTCATTCATGTTGGTACTTACATTTTTTTCCATTATACTGATAAATCTAGGCTTGGCTTGCTCCTCACTTGATTCATTGTTTAGTTGTACATTAAACCATCTTAGGTGCATGGGAAATACTTGGCATGATATTTGAAGGGGTGGTTAAGTTTAATAGGTGAGACCTCTTGGATCATCATATAGATCGATGTATTGAAACTCGTAGGGCTCGGTCCTTTAGTGAGAGGTGTATGTGACTTGTAAAGTATGAGTTGGCACTATCCAGCTCAGCCCCAACTCACCTTCCAGATCGACAAGGTGGTTAGGATATTTGTAGATCATTGTAAATTGTCTCACGTACAAAAATAATTAGAACTTAATTAGTTTAAAAAGAAATTTCACATGTTATGCATAATGAAGAATGGAAGAAGGATCCCCTTCAACATAAAAATTGGACTTCTCCAAGTGTTGGGTCCCCATCCAGCACATGTTGTGGGGTCCACCATTGAATGTCAAACATCAGAGGTGAATACCTATTATTTTTGTAGGATGAGTTTACAACTTTGTTGGTTCCACGTTATGACACTTGGAACATTCTCATTCTTTCACATCATCATTGTGTAACCTTGCACTTATTTTTTATTAGTTTGAACTTAATTTTTGTCGAATGATATCTTCTATATATGGACGATGTTTTCTTCCATTGAAAAGGATTCAAAGATATCTTTAGGTATAATTCTATATGCAACTAGTATTGGTATATTTTGGGAACATTGGAAACTTTGACATGTCCTCTGGTTCACACCTCCCCATAGAAGAAATTGTTTACCACCTGAAGTTTCTACTCTCATTCAATAAAGGTACAACTTCCTCATCTCTAGAATTTTCTCTTCTCTATTTGAACTGTGATTCAAATCACAATTTTTTTTTTGAAGAGAGTTACTAAATCCCTTTATTTTATTCAATTGACATGTGTCATAGTGTCTTTCTTCATCTAAAGATTTCTCTTAACCTTCATTGCACTGCACATGTTTAAGATGAAGAAGCTTTCTCTTTTTTGTTGAATACACAAAGAAGGGAATATAAAATTACATGTAATGGCATTATAAACATCACCAATTTATGATATCCCTACTAGGGTTCTTATAACAATGCAACATTAAAATTGCAAACATAAATGTTGATATAATGTGTATAAACATTACCAAAATATGTAGGTCCTAAATTAATTCAACATACATATTGAACTACAATTACAAATTTTTCCCTCAAACATCAAGCATTAAACATACATCCAAAAAATTATGAGTGATTTAACCTCCTATGTATCCAGGTTAGTTCATTCATGTAAACATGGAATCCCCAAAATTGAATGAAGATATAGTTTACGCATGTTAAGCACAACATATATCCATGATAAAAGTAACAAATTCATAAAACCTAAAAGTCTCTTACGAACATGTTGTGGTGGATCTCTCATCCTGTATGGAACTTTGTCTCGGAGGATACTGGTATTTAGTTTATTTCTCAGTTATCAGAACCTAACTGTCCCTAACTGGAATATGTAACCAAGTGACTAAAAAAATTCACAACTCTATCATTTGAATCTTTACACTCATGATGTTTTGGTCTTTTCATTTTAGCTTCTCTTAGCCAATTATTTTCTAGAGGCTAGAAAAAAATATGCTCATATTATACTTTATCTACATTGTTATCAACAAAGGGACTATAATAATACATTGTAAATATAAAAAATTTCTTTGTGAATGTATGTGTTATCTCCAAATCACAACACCCTCTGGTTTACAAAACTGTGTGTGCTTGAGCTCACGGTGTGATTGGATAACATGGAATCATCTCTCAAGTTGTGGGACTTGCACGCTTGAGGTGATCCTCCAGAGAAGGCTGGTTCCTAGTCCTAAACTGCCTGCCACAATCTAGTCTAATGCAAGAAAAATATCTAAGCCTAATATAACTTTTCAAGGGACCAGGGAGGGATATTATATGAAAAAAAATCCTAAACTAAAGCGTGGATACACTAGAAAAGGAGGGAATGAGGATTTTTTTCCAATTTGTGAAAAACAAAAGAAAATACATAATAGAAGGGGTGATAACATTCCTCCACAATCTAGAAAATGCATTAACAATCATAGTTCTTACATGCACAATAATAATGAATCCCTACAATAATATAGAATAGACATAATATGTATGTATCGAGATTGAAGGAGAAAGAGGAATGCAAACCAAACAATGAAATGGAAGATACATCCACAAACTTGCTTTTAGTGCTGCATTCTTAAAAATACAGAGTTCAATCCTTTACAAAATATGAGCTAGGATCACCATGCAAGGAGTCCACTACAAGGGCCTACAACACATTGGCTTAACAAAGAAATTTTGAAAGAGTTTTGCTACTTAAAAAACTATATCCCTTTACAACAAACCCAATACTCCAATTTATAGAAATTTGAGTAGAGAGAGAGAGAGAGAGAGAGAATGAAAATCCCAAATTCTTTCCTTCAACCACATTAAAAAGGTAGTAAATGGACTGGAATGATGTTTTGTTTCTTGAAAAAGGCTCCCCATAATTCCCCATAACTTTCAGCAGTGGGATACGTCAACCCATGCTTAATTAATATATCCTAGGTACTAAATAAAACACTGTTTTAAACTTGGGAATGTTTTCTACAACATATCCATTGATTCTTCATCAAATTCCAGATTTATGAATTTTTGTGCATTGGGATTGGAAATGAGATTCCAACGGTACCAATTTTGTGCTTTTTCATTGAGAAATGTAAAAGTTATGTCTGTTTGACTATGGGAACTTCTATTTTGGGTCTGTCAGACATTTATGTTATTTCACGGGACTTGGTTTTTAACTAACTATAGCTGAATATATATTTTTTAAATTGTTCACCCTCCTAACCATGCCAAAATTAAAATTTCAGGCTTCTTTATAGTAGAGGATGTCGAGATCTTTCCAACGATATGAAGCTTCTTGAATTTCAAGCACCAAGTCAAAATTTATGCCCATTTGAAAATTTATATTAATATGTACAAGAAATGGTGAAAATTGAAAGTTTGCAAAAAATCCCCCTAGGCCCGTAACTTGCAAAATATGAAGAGTTAGAAGGACTTCTTTATATTTTCAGAAAGGAGAAGAAATTTCCTATCTAATGAAGATGCTTTTAGGAATCTTTAAGTACTTAAAATATGTAAATCAGATTGAAGCACTAAAAAGGGGGAAAAGAGGGTTAGTTGACCAAAATTAAGCATGAAATTATTTTGGACAACAATTTAGTGACTCAGCGGGGTTATCTACCTATTAAATAAAATATGGCCAGTTGCCTATAGAAATCCATTGGGCATGGAGTCTTCCTGGTAGTCTCATATCTGATCTGGGATTGCCTTCCACTGCTTGCACTCTCATCCTTTGTAAGAAGACCTTGAATTCAAGGTTTTTGAAAGTAAAAAATTTCCTGAAACTAGGAAGCTTTTCCCTCATTGTTCTTTTGAAAAATTTAATATGGGGCTGATATTTCTCACTCGTGATACTTTCTACAACATAAAATGCAGCCCCAATTGCTGCAATTCTATCTATTGTTTCATTCGTCTTTCTTGGGATGGAATTGATACCAAAAGCTTCAAAATATTCAATAAGATCCCATACCCGATTCTTGTAATTCTTCAACAAATCATTCTTGGCAGCATTTTCCCCTCTGACTTGATTAACAATCAGCTCAGTATCACCAAATACTTGCAAGTTTTTTATACATCTCTTTCTTGCCCAATGCAATCCGTGAATTAAGGCTTCATACTCATCTATGTTGTTTGAGAGAGTAAACTGAAAAATGGAAAGCTGAATAATATTTTGTACCTTGAGCTGAAATAAACATAGATCCTCCTGCTACACCTTGTCTACTCGTTGATCCATCAAAGAATAACTTCCATACGTCATTATAATCCTTGTGGTCCATATTTGTGATGCTAGGGAGAGGATGATTCTCTTCATGTAAACAATAGACACCTAACTCAGATTCTTCTATTTCTTTGTAAGGGTCAAAATCATGTCACTTGTTTGCCCACTCATCAAGAGTCAAGTCTGGGATGTATCCAACCTTAGTATTTGCCTCGTAGGTGCTTGGAAGATCCTCTTGATCAAAATCTAGACAATTCACATTCATTGGACTCGATGTGTGAGGATTTATGTGAAAGTTTGCAAAGGGCTCAGATCTGATTGTAGTCTTAGCTACATACCTCGTTCTGGATAGCATGTGTGACCAATAAATAGATAAATAGCCTTCAATTTTAGCAGTGAAGTATCTTGAAAAGCACAATGCAAAGAGTGGTGGCAGGTCTATGACTGATTCATCTTGCAAAACGGTCACATTGGGACATACATCCAATGTGAGGCTCAAATATTTGATTACTCCAACTATTATTATCGATGTCCTATCCAATTGCACCACACATTTAGAGATGAATTCATATAGAAGGCCCAATTGATCAGCTATCTGTTTTGCCATAACTAAGCTACTTGCTCTCGAATCAATCATGCAGTTCTGTACCAAATTATCTCCTATAATCAATGAGATATAGAATGGTGGTGGCTTCCTTGATTTTATCTTTGCTGAGCTGCATTGGTAAGCACCTTTTCTTGTTGATTAGGTGGCTGATTTGATGCTGACCAATTTTCCATAGCAGTTTGTAATAGGTATCTTTGTCCTAGGATAGCCGATCATTCCCACATTGAGATGTTTACATTCATTTTCTTCATCTTGTCAATGATGTTGGATGGAGACAATCTATCTCTCTTCTGCCCCTTTCCTTGCACATTATTCTCTTGCACATAGGCTGTTACAATGGGCACTTGAGCTGGTCTAGAAGGTAGCTTGGATTGGCCCTACACATTGGGAGATGTACCTTGATCACCCATACCTTGTTGAGAGAGAGGGCTGTTGGTCACTTGAATTGGATGATTTTCCTTCTCCAATATTCCTTTTCTTGGACCATGTATTGGTTGCTACAATTTGAGAAGGTGTTTGGTTTATACCATAGAAATCTTCAACTTATCAATTAACAAGTGTGGTCTCATTTGGTGGTGTGTCTTGTTGAGTTTCTCCCTTCTATTTATTTCCTTCTTGGCTTGTCTCTTGTTCTGCACCCGTTGTTGTCACCATAAGGGCTTGATTTAAAGCACCATTAAAACACATTGACTAGTTATGAGGTTGATTACATGGGAAAAACTAGTCATATTATTGGGCCATTTTATTTTGTACTGCTACCAAATCTCTAGATGTAGATGTAGCATTAGGATTGTAAAGCTAGAATGGTCTATTAGCAAGAGGCTTTACTTGGTTTTGATTTCTAGCTTAAAAGGGTGGTCTGTTAGGCTGATATGGAGGTCTATTGGGTTGATTTTGAGGCTGATATGGAGGTCTAAATTTTTTAACTTGCTTCCTCTTGAGTGTCACCAACTCATTACCCAAAATTTTCAATTTCTTGATGACTTCTTGGATCTCATTTGAGGTACTAGAAGATGAAGTAGAAGCTTTAGTTGAATTCTAATTTCTTGGAACAGGAATTAGAGCTAATGTGGGTGCTTGACTAGTTCTTGGAGACCCTAATTCTTGATATAGAGGCATAGGTGTCCTAGGTGTGAGTTTACCAGCTTGGATCAATCAATTTTTATCTCTAATAGCAATGTTATAGGCTGTGGGTAAAGTTATACCTCCCATGGATTGAATCATCATAGCAATATCATAATTTAAAGCTTTATCAAAGTATAGGAAAGATCCTTCAGTTATTGGTATCATGGCAATTGGAATTCTATCCCATGTCCTCTAAAATATGAATTTGAAATCTATCAAATTTTCATTAGGATCCCTCGTAATAATTTTTAATTGTTCCAAAAAAGAAAAATTATCCCCCTTTTCTCCAAATTAATTGTGAAGGGTTGTGCACAAACGGTCCCAATTCTGAATACACCCCGCTATTAGGCATTTGAACCATTGCAAAGATTTTATCTTTAATGAATATGGAAATAATTTAACAAAAAAATTCATTTCAGTAATTTTGTGGATTACACAGACATTTGCAATGTCTTGGATTTGGTCAATCAGAGTTGGCAGGTTCTCTCTAGTGAAATATGGAACGTTATTCAATGCTACAACTGGAACTAGATTTTTTGCATTGAGAGAAAGTGGGCTACTTCCAGTCAAGTTGACATAAGGATTGGGTTGTGCCATCTTGATTGGTCGAAGAACTCTAGTTGACTAAAATGAAAGGCCTACCAGGTGGAGGTGTTGACAAATTTTTGTTTGGCGGAGATGGAGACATTTGAGCTCTTATTCATCTCTTTTCTCTTTCTAGGGATAAATAGATTTGGATAAATATTCCCTCTTCTCTAGTTCTTGACCTTGATTGGATTCTTCTCATGAATCTGCCAAGCTTGAATTGCTGAAACCAAATGATTCTACCTCTCTTGGACTCACGAGATGTGCAATTCAAAGCTTCTAACAAGCTAGAAACTTATAACAAGTGCACATTAATCTTTTTGTAATTAAAATGAAGAACTCTTGTCTCATCGGCCATGCCATAACTGTCATATCCAAATCACAACACCCTATGGTTTTTACAAGTGTGTGTGCTTGAGCTTACAGTGTGATTGGATAACATGGAATCATTTCTCAAGTTGTGGGACTCGCAGGCTTAATATTATCCTCCAAAGAAGGCTTGTTCCTACTCCTAAACTACCTGCCACAATCTATTCTAATGCAGGTAAACTATCTAATCCTAATCTAACTTTTCAAGGGACCAAGGAGGGAGATTACATGAAAATAAATCCTACACTAAAGCGGTGATACACTAGAAAAGGAGGGAATGAGGATTGTTTTCCAATGTGTGAAAAAAAGAAGCAAAATCCATAATAGAAGGGGTGATAACATTCCTCCACAATCTGGAAAATGCATTCACAATCATAGTTCATACATGCAATATAATAATGAATCCCTAAAACAACATAGAATAGACACAATATGTGTGTAATGAGATTGAAGGAGCAAGAATAATGCAAACCAAACAAAGCAAGGGAAGATACATTCACAAACTTGCATCTAGTGCTACATTTTTGAAAATACATAGTTCAATCCTTTACAAAATATGGGCCTGGTTCACCATGCAAGGAATCCACTACAAGGGCTAATAGCACATTGGATTCACAAAAAAATTTTGAAAGATTTTTACTACTTAAGAAAATATCTCCCTTTACAATGATCCCAACACTCCAATTTGGAGAAATTTGAGGAGAGAGAGAGAGAGAGAGAATGAAAATCCCAAAAAAATTCCTTCAACCATTTGAGAAAGGTAGTAAAAAGAGTGGAATGATGTTTTTTTTCTTGTAAAAGGCTCCCCATATTGCCCCGTAACTTGCAGCAGTGAGATATGTCAGCCCATGCTTCATGCATCTCAACTACCAAATAAAACACTATTTTGAACCTGGGCACATTGTCTGCAACATATCCATTATCTCTTCATCAATCTCCATATTTATAAATTTTGGTATCTTGGGCTCGGAAACATGGTTCCAACAGTCAAAATTTTGTGCATTTTCATTGAGAAATGCAAAAGTTTTGGTCAGTTGAGTGCGGGCAACTATTTTAGGTTTGCGATGCATTTCTGTTAATTGATGGGACTGAGTGTTTAGTTGACTAGAGATGAAGAATTTTTTTATTTTTCACCCACCTAACCCTTCTAAAATAAAATTTCAGGCTTCTATGGTGTAAACGATGATGATACCTTTCCAATGATATAACTTTTGTTGAATTTCGAGCACTGGGTCAAAAATTATGCCCATTTGAAAATTTGCATTAATCCATACAAGAAATGGCGAAAATGCAAAATTTGCAAAAAATCCCGCTACGTCCCCAAGCTCAAAATTGGAAAAAATTTCAAAAAATCCCCTAGGCCTCCATGCCCAAAATTTACAAAGTTTGAAAAAATTCCCCCAAGGCCCGTAACTTGCAAAATATGAAGAGTTAGAAGGACTTCTTTATATTTTAGGAAAGGTGAAGAAATTTTCTATCTGATGAAGGTGATTTTGGGAATCTTTATGTACTTAAAATATGTAAAAAATCAGATTGAGTCACTAAAACATGGGAAAAGGGGGTTAGTTGACCAAAATGAAGCATGAACTTATTTTGGACAATAGTATGTTAACATCCTTGACTAAACATTGAAATCTACTTGTACAAGTTTCCCTGTAACATGGTTTTATTTTAAGTTACAAATATGCAAGCATTTTAAAATTATCTTCCTCTAAAAATGTTTCCAATTATAGGGTCTTACAAAATAGTGTTCAAATGGAAGAAAAATAATGGAAACATACATTCAATAAAGAAAAATGCTTATTATACCTAAATACTTATTTAGAGAATCTCTCATGCTTTCTACCTCCAAATTTTAACTCCAACAATGAGTTTTTTTTTTTCACCAAATGTGAATTGGAGATAAAGAACAAAAACATGATGAAAAAATCACTTATTAAATGTGTTACCCATAAAATACAAACATTGTGTTACTAACCCATCTTCACGAATGATCCTATGTTCGCTTTTGGATATTCTTATTTTCTGCATGGGATTGGCTTGTCTCTTATACTGTCAGTTTTTTTTCCACTTTCATTTTACGAAGCTGCATGTGGAGTTTCCAAAACTTCTCAATCTTGTGTCTATTTTTCTGAAAATGAATTATTATTATTTTTGTTATTCCCTGTATCTTGTTTAGGACAATAGTCTTTTTCATTTTCTATTAAGGATTTCCTTTTCTAAAACATAGCAACATAGTGGTTATCTAATCCACACAATGTACATGGAAATAGTGTTATAAATCTTGTTCTACCTTACCCACCTTTGCATAATCAAAGTGAACATTGGAATATTTACATTGCCCAAAATTGCTAAGACATTTATTTGTGCTAGATTTCTGAGGTGAAACCGTGTTCTTTCCTCTTTTAAACCCACTAACATCATCAGTGATCACGTTATGAGGTCTTCCTAGTATTCAAATTTATATCATCCTCATTATTAGTATTATGAATAAAAATATTCTTTTTACCTTGAATAGGCTGATTTTGGAGATCTAGTGGGAAAGCCTCTTTTTAAGTTTTGGATATTTCCAAAATTTAATCCTTACCACTATCATGTTCAAATCCTTCATAGCGAGGTTTCTCCACTCAATATATGGGATTAGTAATACTTCATCCATTTATTTCAACACCCTCTCATTCAAAACCCATCATATTCAGTAATTTAGATTCAATACCTCTAGATTGAACTTCAAACTTACCAAAATCAACATCTGATTTTTATGGGAGAAAGGTAAATGGTTTGATTTACTTATAATGCATAAGTCTAATTTTGTTTTTGCATCTATAGTAGAGAATTATCCCTTGGTGTATTTTAATTTCTCCTCCACTTTATTACCAGTTTGAAACTTTTTAATGATCATATCCTTTTCTTACAATTCCAATTGCAATGTTTCCATGACACCTAGGAAGATTTATCCTTGTTTGGTTAGTTTCTATTGAATTTTAAGATTTGTGTTCTTCAATGAATGCCATCTTTTTCTCAGGTCTGAATTCTCTCAACGAATTTGGCAGTTAATGGCTCCTAAATCCTAAAATTTCATAACCTTGCTCATGGTTAACTTGTTGCAACTTATATCCAATTGCAAATTGAACCAAATGAAATATTCTCAAGGGAAAAACTATTAACAATTCCTAAAAAATCCTACACTAATGCAAAAATTGATGTGAAAATGGTGAGTTTTACTGACTCATGTTTCTTGTAATCATGGATACTTATAAACTGTCTCAAATTAATGTATTACATTAAATTTTGTACTTAAGCATGCTAAAGTTGAAGTGTAATAAGAAATTTAAAATTTTACCCCCAATTCCGCATTCATATCCTTCGTTTTCCATTTCTAATAAAATGTGTAAATTATGTGAATTGGTTTAAATCTTTAAAAATCCGATCATAACTGAAATAAACATCAACATATGAAGCAAAAAAGAGACTCGTAAATCCAAAAATTGATAATGTATTTCACCTCAAAAGGCTACGTATTTGGGTTTCTAAAGTGAAGAACTAATCCTCTTGATGATGTCAAAATAAACCCATTTCTTACATAAAATTATCCACAATTGAGAAAATAGGATTTGTAAAATCCATAGAGTACTTTTAGTAATCCTTATAACAAACTCTTATCTCTATTCCTGATTGTATTATCTTCCTACACCAAACCATCTACTTCATTTACATTTTCTCTCTCTAGAAAGGCAAAACATTTATCCAAAGGATTAAATTCTCTCCAAATTTGGAAAAAAGTCTTTGGTTTATCTCTTCTGCTCCATTCTTGTTGGAAACATATTACAAAATAAAAAATTCTCCAAAGAAAATTTCCTTTATCTGTATATTTAATCCTTAGGACATTACACAATCCTATAACATGCATGTCTAGCTCTGGTGTAAATTTGTTGGAAGGAATAAGAGTATTAATCTTATTTACATATTACTTCTCCTAGACACTAAATCATGCAAATTGGGTATTTATATAGTCCTAATCACATATTACTATTCTTATGATTCCTAAGTGAGAAAAGTACTAATTGATCGCTATCTTTGGCCACTTTTCTTTCTTTCTAGTTTTAATCTTAATATTACACACCCCACTGCCCAGTGCAACCTTCGTTACTGCATATTTTCTAAGTTTAGACACCAGCGCCTAGACACCCCTTTCCCCTTATGGAGCCCATAACCTCTTTGTACTTTGCTTACATCTTTTGGATCCTTTCTAGGTATTGTGCATATTTATTTCTTACTAGTCAAAATTTTAGTTATTAATTAGAAAATTTAACTAAGGGAGTCATATAAATATAAATCTTTGTGATCATAATAAGGGACCAAGCACTAAGTATCTACTATCTCCACCTAAGGTTACATCAAAAGGAATTTACAAGAGCATTCAAACATCCATCTAGCATCCACACAAGGGAAAGTGAGTGTGTTCTTTTGCATAAAATTCATAGGAGGGGAATTTATTTTTTTCATGCACACATCTATCTACATTTTCCAGAGCTAGTTATTTCTTGCTATCAAGTATGAATCACAAATGTGTGAAATCCTTTAAAATTTACTTTTGAATATGGCTCACGTTCCTGTTATTTTCCCTAACCCTAGCTTCCATTGTGATGATTTTGCTTCTTCTCGGGAGGTGGTGTGTTCTTGTCGAGGACTTACTTGTGTGCATCCAAACTCAACCACGGGAAGATAAAATGGCTTAGCTGGTGGTTAGGGTGGGAATGAGCTCTATAAAATCACTATTGTGTAGGTGGGTAGAGATGGAAATGATGGGTTCTAAGAGGTTTTACAACAAGGGGTTCTATCTTCTTCTCTAGTTGATTCACAAATTAATGATTAGGCCATACAGAGTTTCCTTGGTTCATCGCATCCTAGTCTTGGTGTTTGCATTTTTGGGAAGAATCATGGGTTAGGTTTCCCTATTTATTTTCTCCTCCATGCTTCAGATTTGGTTTATGTCACCCCATTTCCTTTAATCCTATCTTTTGCAGGTGGTGAAGCTAATGTTGGAAGGTTCATTGGTGTTGTTTTAAGTGAGGCCAGGACTATAGGTGGTGTAGGTAGAAGGGATACCACTAGTCCAAACAGGGACGACTCGGTTGGGGTAAAATCCTTCCTGACTATGGCAAAAAATGGGTGTAGGTCTCATCCTAAACCCACGGCCTACGCTTTAAGAAAATCTAAGGTATCCTTTGAATACGAGGTTACCAAGAATATTGAATATTTTTCAATTGAGGGGTTTGATTTGCAAGTTCAGTAATGGATGCCATGGACTCCCTACTCTGCATAGTTTTATTTCTTAACAATGGTGCCCCCTCATTAAAGTTAAAGTTAATATTTCTCCTTATACCCATGGAGTTTTTGTAGAATTTTTTATAGTTCCTCTGATAAGGAGATTATTGGTGGGAAATTTTGGGATTTCCAATCGCATATCCTTTGCACGAAGCCATGGTTTCCTCAGTTTAATCCATAAACTAAAACATTTATTACCATACCAGTATGGATAAGGATACACTATCTTCCCTACACTTCTGGAGCGAGGATTGCTTCAGAGCTATGCGTGATGCATTGGGTAAATTCTTAGCTATTGACCCCAAAAATAATTCCTTTGATCACACCACTTATGCCCAAATATAGGTGGATATGGACACAACTGCCAAATTTCTGGCCACTATGAAACTCAATGTCAACGAGTCAATATGTACATAAAATTAAGATTATAAAGGGTTCCCATTTAGATGCAGAACTTACTTTTCTTTGGGACATCTAGATTCTGATTGTCAAATGGTTGAAAAAAAAAGTAAAGAAAGGGTTTCTTGGTGAAAGTTTTTAATTTAGATAATTTTTTTGTCTATGGACTTGAGGACAATGATATAAAAAATGTTTAGGTTACTCTCAAGGATAAACAAGAGGAGAATTTGTGTGCGGATGCCCCATGCCCCACTATTTTGGCTAAGATTTCAAATCATGTGGTGGGAAATTGTGGGGCCTCCTTTCCCCAATCTCCATGTCTGAAAAAAAATCAAAATAATAAAAATGAGGAGGTTCTTGAAATTCATATAACTGTCCACCCAGATGAGAATGTGGATCCTAACGTGGTTGACGGTTGGAAGGTGATGAACAACGAAAAGAAAGGAAAGACTGTAAGTTATCCTATAAATTTGAGCCTTAAATGTCAAAGATGGATGAACCAAGGTAGTTAGGTTTTCTCATTCTGGATTGCCAAGCCTCTTTGACTTTCCATTTTAGGGGTCCTTTCTTCTATTGGTGCATCCTTTTTTGGGGTTATGGTTTTTTGTTTCTTTTATCTTAGGTGAAATTGGGCCTTGTTCTTTAATATTTCACCTTTGTGCCTTGATGCCTATCTTTTAGTTTGTATGGGGTTAATGATCCCTTCAAATTCTACTTTTTTACCTTATCTAGTTAAAAACCAAAAGATACACCTAGGGTATGATTATACACATAGATGCAGAAATACATAAAGTCTGAAATGTAGTGGAGGACTCATATCATAAGTTCACTCAGTTGGGTGACCTTCGGGGTCATTTTGAATCCCCATTTACATATTTTTCTATTTTATGATTTGATTTGTTGTGGGGTTTTACAGGTGCTTATTTCTAATTTCCGGTTTTAGGAAAATAACAGTGAAGTGCAGTGACATACAGGCAATCAAAGTTGACAACCAAAAAAAATCTTACGGCCCTGTGAAATTAAGTTCTACAGCCATAGGAACCCAAATAAGGTATCTAGTGCCCCAAGCACCCCTGACCATGTCCAAGCATTCCATCCCACCTTATCCTGACACTTCTGGATTTCGCTCGACTCAATTGTGACACTCTGCTTTCCTGTTTCATCAAGTTTCTAGCTAGATATAGCCTCAGAATTATTGTGAATCAGCTAAGAACTTTATCCATCCTGTTGAAACTAGGGTTTCATATTTTTCTATATTACTTGTTTGATTCAAATACATATTTTATTGCATATCTATATCTGCATTGTGACATATTTATAGTTAGAATTTATTTATTTCAATATTTTCTTAACCATTTTGTTAACCCAATTGGTTTTGTAGTGTCTCATCCCTCATTCTTCTTTTTCTTCATCGACGACCGTGTTGCTAAGCATTTAACGTTGTTTTGCTCCTACTGATCCTTGCTAGCTTTGCCTTTTGGATTACCCTGTTAAGGAAAAATCTATTTCAAAATTTGATACGTGGTTTGAAGGATGACTTGATGTTGTTGGGGCATGACCAACTATAGGGAACACCTACATAATAATAATTATTCTTTCGAATTGTCGATTCTTGCTATTATTGTTTTGGTCAAGCTCAAATATAGGTCCTTGTTAATACGAGTAATAAAGTATTGTTAAGTTGTAATAATATTAGTAATAAAAATAATAGTAAAATTATTATTTTGATTAGCAATTTTATTGTTTGGATTGGTCACCTCAGTCCACGTAAATAAGACAGTCTCTTGTTGTGATACCGTGGTAGGTCCTTATCCTGTGTTCGGTTTCATTCTCCTACCACTAGTTCTACCTTGGCTGATCGAGTCTCCTCTCATATTGTTTTTTTATGTATACCTATTTTAATGAGAAGATTTGGATGTTTTCACCCACGTTGGAAACTTTTTTTGGCATCCCACCATTTTAGGGAAATGTGTTTTGTTTGGATATCTAATCACCGCCTTTTTATTAATTATGGTTTCACCTAATCCTCTCTGAGCTATTGTTGGATCTCCCCACATTAAACATTAACCTATTGGCCTCTTAAACTATTGTTCCTTGTCAGATCATGCCTGTCATACGTTTGGTGGAGTAAGTGCGCATTTACTATTGGTCGCCTACTTGTTTCCTTGTGGTTTTAATTTAATCAAGCTCTGTCTTCCTTCTTTTGGATCGCTGCCTCCTTTCTTTTTTTTATCCCTTCCTAGCACGTGATTTCAGCCTAAAAATAGTTCTCTGGATGCGTGAACAGTTATGGTGCGCAATTCCTTATTGGATGGGTCATTTTCATTGTTTACTGGCGCCTTGTTTTGTGCAACTTGAAACACTTTTGCTAGTGCATTGAAAACTTTCTTTTGGTTTGTTGCCTCTTGTCTTCTAGATGGATTTCATTTTCTTCGTTAGGAAGAAATGCGGGACAATTGTTATGTTCATGGGCCCTCCTTCGTTTGGGACATTATTTACGTTGGCACTTTGAAGGGATATGTCGGTGATACTGTTTCATGCATATTCTCTCTCCCTATGGAGTCTCTCTTGTTGAGCTCTTCCTCTTTCAGGTTTCAATTTTTTTTGTGATTTTCTTGGTTTGTTTTTGATGATATTCGGATGTCCACTACTCACAGACCCTTTTGAATCTTGAGAATTTTTTTCACGAAAAACATTAATCCTTGGGTTTGGCTTAATTTTGGTGAAAACCCACTAAGTTAATTGTCTCTGTGTCTACATATTTGTATTGGCGAGATGAAGAAGAAATGGATAAATCACAGAGGAAGGGGTTAAGCTAGAGTAATAGTGGGGGAAGGAATTGAAACATGAATGGAAGTGGTTGTGATTTGTAAAGGATAATGACTTTTATTGTAATGAGGCACATTTCACCAACAAGAATTCATGCCGATCTATACATTTTTTCAACGCCTCCTGGTTATTATGATGACGGCTGTAAAGAAGCAAGTAGCCCACCTTGCATACTTTCAGTTGTGTCGGCCCTTGTTGAGAGAATTGTGGTGAGAAATGAGAGACAAGGGGCTAAAATGGGTGTGAAGTTGGGGATATTTGATGGAAGGAGAATCCCAGAGATGAGCATGGAGCAGTATCTAGGGAGAATATTCAAGTACGCGCATTGTAGTCCCTCTATCATTGTGGTTGCCTATGCATACATTAATCAATTCATTCAACTCAATTCAGGTTTTCTCATCACCTCCCTCAATGTACATAGGCTTCTCTTCACTAGTGTCATGTTGTCTTCCAAGTTTCCTAATGGTATGAAAATCCTGATACTTCTTTTGCAAGTTCCCCTAGATGCTGGCTACCTGCCCCAGAAGTAGCAGATGGGCTGCAACATGAGCTTCCATTTGAGTTCTGTGTGCTGGAAATTGCTCTGGAGGTGGTTTGTACATATATGGATTCAAATGCTATAGATCTCGAGCGAGAGGCTTACCCTGTATTGGATGAGCTGGCCAGAAATGTTAGTACCAAGAACCTTAGACATTTGCACATCCTGAGAAGAAATCTTACTCATCTTCTTACACGGGTGAAGAAGGTACAAAATGGGTTCGTTGGGAAAGCTTGAGGATTTTATGCAAAGGCAAAATGGTAATATTGCGGATGCTCATGATCTGTTCAAAAAAATGCTTAAGAGAGATGTTGGACCAAATCCCGTGGTTTCAACTAGCTTCATTCCTTCCAGGCATGGTTCATCTCCCCTTACCTCTCATAATTATCTTGCTTTAGTTCTCTTTTGTGACTTAATAGAACTTTAAAATATTAGGATTATATTACAGTTAAATGTTTATATCAACTCGTTGAAAAATAATGAAGTGTCGTGTCGTAAGTCACGAAGTCAAAATAACTTGTTGCAATAAAGCATGAACTTCCACCCTCATTCTGTGGTGATTTAGAAAAATTCCAACCCACCCAGATCACACCAATATTGGTATATCGACAAGAAAAGATTGAATTCCTAGTAATAATGTTGACCTTCTCCTGGTTTAAATAGTTAATTTTTGCATTTTTTGGAGACTCATTAAGTACCCTTCGTAACTCTGAAAATGAGATGTGAAGCTTCATTCATGTACCTTGGTATGCGAGGAGTCACCTTGATCTTTGGATTGACCCCGAATGAACATATGATATATTTTTGACGCTCTTATAGGAGCCCTGTTACACTGTTTTACAATAGTAGAAAGTTGTTAAATCTAGAAAGTTGGCTTTCGTTTTGAACCGTCATTTGAAACCTGGATAGAGAAATTTTTTCCCGCCTTTGTGAACCTCTAGTGTTTATACTAGACAATTGCATGAAACCTTCAGTTAGGGAAAAATATATTTTTGGATATTTTGATGACGACATTTTTTAGGCCTCTGGTCGCAGTTTGACAAGGTAAAACAAGACCAATTAGGACTGGTGGCTACAGAAAACTTGTTGCCGTTTGAATACTGTTTTCTAGTTTTGAATTCCATCGACACTATTTAATTCTCCATATATATGGGAACTTGTAGGAAGTTTCTTGTGGTGCGTTCATCCCTCGAACGCAATTTTTGGACATGGATTTCTGAGCCCTCGAACTAACTTTTGTTCATTTGCAACTAGGTCCACTATGACCAGTGGCCCCGGAGAACTAGCTGCCAAACGCAAACCGTTCACTTTTTCCCAATTCCGTCAGTTGCTATGAACTCTTGGTATATCTGAGGACACGTACAAATTTAATCATGGTGTGTGTTCTCATTGGAAGATAACCTTTAGAAGTGGTTTCATAGCCTCTAAGCCCATTTTGAACATTTTTGTAACTAGTAAGAGAATGTAAAAATAAAAAGCTGTAGGACCCTCGTCAGGTTGCCAAACCACCGTGGAAACTTTTAACACATGCAAATAACTATGTAACTTTTGTGAAATAGAACTTTTGACAAATGGTGTTTTCTCTCTCTTCCCTTCTCTTTCTCTCTCATGGGCTACAAAAAGAAGTAAAATGAAATGTAATGAATATATGTCTCTAAACCTTTTATTTTGATTGCAAATTATAATTATTATCATATGTAAATGGGGAAACTGAAAAAAAGGATAATTATGTTAGATTAGGGTGGATGTCATGCCAGTGATTTATCACTGATATCTTGCTCACGTGGTTTTTGTAGGATGAAAGAATGATGACATAAAGGCGTTGTGTAATGCATTAATTATCATTGTAATTTCTATAGTTCATTGTTAGAAGAATAAATGTATAATATAGTCTCATGTTACAAAAGGTTATATTTGATAATTTGTTATTATGTATAAGATGCTAGCTTCAAGGACATCTAGGAAATGTGCATTTAATCTTAGGTTCAATTTTGATTTATAGTACACATGGTAAAAAGGTTTGATATTTATATAAAGTAAATGAATTTGAAGTAATATCTTATAGTGCATATTCAATATTCAATAAATGATCAATGAGTCATCTTATGCATTCATACTTTGTAAATGTAGAAAAGGGATTTAATCAAACACTCTGCCCTTGTTCAATATCAGAGCATAGCTTGTCTTCATGTGTGATACCCTTACTGTAGAAGGCATTGAAAACCGTAGGATGAAATTGAACTCTGCATTTGTTAAAACCTCCTAGTTTGAGTAAATCATAGCCCAAGAATGGGTTTTTCATCTTAGTCAGTATGTTTTGTGACATTGTCATAAACTTGGTGGATAGGAGTGACATGGTCAAATTTCACTTGGAGTATGTAGATCTAACTCCTCCTTTGTAGCCTAGCGGACTACCTTGTCATCTGAAGATAGATTTAAGTTTAAAGTTCTTCATCGACTGAAATCCCTGTTGGATCCAGATGACATAAATGGAGGTTGTGACTTAGTTGTTCTAGGTCTTATACTCTTGTTAATGAACCCCTTAGCCCCGCTCAGCTAAATGTGTTACCTTGATTTCTCTCAACATAACACCTTGGTCCTTCCATGAAGGTGGTTTAGCATAATTTGTCCTCTCGCTTAAAACTCATATATAGTTGACTGGTGGAACCTTAGGTGAAGTTGGAATAAATCTAAACCTCATTTGATTCAGATGTTAACTTATGATTTGTGTGTAGCTTCAAGTGTTCTAATCTTTTATGTATTTAAGAGGTTAGTCAAGAACTTTGTAACTCCTTTTATAAGAACATGCTAAAGATAAGATCCTAACGTGACGTAGAAAATAAATTATAAAAGAGTAAAAATGAGATTGAGGTTCGGATTAATTGTTGGTGTGTGTGACTATCCATTCATCATCCACATCACCTAGGTGAGTCATCTCGCCTTGTGAGAGTCATAGGTCTTAGGAAGTCGAATGACAAGTGTCATATTCTGTCATAGAATATGACATTGTCATTTACGTCAATGCATCATAGGAGTTACATTTTTTTATTTGGAATTGTAATTCCTATTTTAGTGGCGTCATATGCGTCAGTCAACGTCATATGCGTCAGTGGCGTCATTGAGTTTCTTTCGATGTTTAGGCATGGGGGTTACACAACACCCCTATTTGTACTTCCTATTTTTTGATCTACGAGCATGAGCAGACCCATTCTCCTTACTTGCAATCAACTTTCCATTGTTTCAAATCTTGTGTATTACGTTGGCTTGACAATACCATCGGAGTGAAACTTTGTTGTGGTGCATCACTTTTCAAAATCGATTCTCATGAATCCCTCTTTCATGGTATCAGATCTGGTTTCGGTAAACGTGCACTCTTCGTTTCTTAGTTGTTTATTACTTCTGGTTTCTTCTCATTTCCTTGTGTGCAAGTTTATTTCGATTATCATTTTGGAATTATTGCTCACCTCGTATTGAGGTTTCATCATTTGTAAGTTAAGGTATTTGGTTGGTTTGCTTATCAGTTGAGTTCGTATTCGAATAATTCTAGATCTTTGTGGATGTTGTTTCTTGGTTGTTTGTTTGTTTCTTGCTGGTTGTGTTCAGATTCAGTGTTTGCAGGGTAAAGGAAGAGCTATTTTTTTGGCGTGGACCTATGATTACTGGTTGGAATCACTATTTTTTCTTCACCAGTGTATACTCAGACTATTTTGATCTTTTTCCTCATCGTTGTGGTTCATTGTTGTCTCGAAGTTACCTTTGCATGCACGTTTTGGTCATTTTAACCAGTCATTTAAAATCTGTCTAGTCTCTCACATTTTTGCGAGCCTTCTCACGTTTTTGGGAGCCTACTCAAAATTCTTTTGCGATCCTACTGAAAACCTCTCACGTTTTTGCCTGGTCTCTCACATTTTTCATAAAACTGCTCACGTTTTTTCCTGGTCTCTCACGTTTTTCACAAAACTACTCATGTTTTTGCCTAGTCTCTCACGTTTTTTGCAAAAATACTCACATGTTTGCGAGAATTGCTACATTCCCTACTCCAACCTATGTTTTTGCACTATTAAAGGTGTTTTGTGGACTATTCTCTACGTTTTCCCCTCTGTTCATGCATTTTCTCCTTCACTAGACTCTGCACTGTTCTAGTGTTCAGTTTTGCACTGTTCTGAGCTTTTTTTGCACTGTCCTGGAGATATTCTTTTTGCTGGAATTTTTTTTGTAGTGACAATTACATTTCTTTTTGTAGTGGACAGCTACAGTTCACTGCTAGGTAATATCTTTCCAAAAATACTTATTTTTATTCACCTTTTAAAAAAAATGTGTTTGCATACTTTTAACCTTATCACTTTTCTTAAAAACATTTTGTTTCATTACTTTAAAAAGGTATAAGGTAAAAAAATTACATTTTATTGGCATTGTAAAATTTGGTCTTTTGGCTTGTTGTATTTTTAACCTTCCGTCGAGTGCCGAAGACGAAGGGTGAGGTCCGGGATTGGCAGGTGGCTAATCCCGCCTCGCAATACAAACAAACCCTATCTCAAATTCTGTGTCATTTCCAATGGGCATACATACGACACCTTTTGCATGCATTTAGGGAAATATTTTTATCCGTTTGCAGGATTATTGGCTTTTTCTCATCAGTTGCGGGAATTGGTTTTTGCTATAACTTTTGAATCGTTGCTTAGTTTTGAGCACTTCTTTAGTCAAAGTTGCATGTTTTTTCACACTCTAGATGATGGGATCATTAGCTTTATAAATGCACTAATTTTATAAAGTGCCGCATTCTGGGGGGTGTCTTTGTATTGCTTAATTGAGCTCATTTTTTCTTGAGTTTTGTTCTATTCCTTTTTTGTGGACTTATGAGTGCGTCTGCCACATTCTTACGACTAAGGGATTCTTTCATGCGATGTGAGACAATGTTTCTCACAAAGCCCTCCCTTCCCCCGCTTTCTTCTCTCTTTCTATGCTTGCTTGTGGTGTCGATCTGTTGCGCCCTATGAACCTTGATTGTTGTCTCCACCATTGCGCGTTATTATGCTAATTGCAAGGTGAGTGAAAAACTGGTTCTCGGAACACAGTCGCATCTGGTTGTAATCAACGCACTGAATTATAAAGTGCCAAACTTCGGGGGGTGTAATTTTTTTCTGGGGTGGTTGTTTCTTTTCTCTCTCCTTCCTTCTGCATTCCTTGGTTATATATCTTCATTAAGGATAGCTCTAAAGTACTAGTGCTCACACCCTTTAATTTCTTTGAATGGAAATCTAAAATTATATTGGTTTTGTGAAGTAAAGGGTTATACCGAGTTACCATGGGGTTAGAGAACGAACCTACTGATGAACCCAAACAATCTAAATGGTTCAACCGTTGTGATGAAGCCTTAGGTCTTATCTGTATGTCCATCTCTCCTGACTTTCTCTTCCACATTGAAAATTCCTCAATACCCGATCAAGTGTGGAAAATGCTTGATGATATGTTTGGGAAGCAAGATGACATGAGAGTGCATGAGTTGGAGAACGAACTACTAGGGTTAAATCCTAGTGACTTTGAAAACCTACAGGCCTTCTTCTCAAAATTTTTCTAGACTAGAATGATTCTAAAGGAATGTAAAGTGGATAAAAAAGACTCTCAATTGATCTTGTCGATTCTTTCTAAGTTAGGTCCTGAATACTCTGATTTTGTTTCAAATTTTCATGCCATGGAAGCCGCCTTGGGTAATACTTGGACTATGCCCTCCTTTGATAGTTTTTCGTCCCAACTCATTCAAGAAAAGGACAAACTCATTCAAATGGGGACTCTAAAATCCAAGTTACATGCCCTTGTGGTGAATAATGGCAAGAAAAATTAAAATAAGAAAGAAACTAAGGACCAACCTAAGAAAGAAACCAAGACCAACCAACCCCCAGTTAAGCCCATCAGTCACACTTCGACTTATGAGCCTAAAGTAAAGAAGGGAAAGTATAAATGCTCTTATTGTAAGAATACTGGCCATGACAAGCAACATTGTTTTCAGAAAAAAATTGATCACTTAACTCATTTACTTGAGAAGAATAAAATAAGTGTTCCTAAATCTGTTAAACAAAATGCTCAGAAAGGTGAGTCTTCTAATGCAAAGGAGACTAAAAATGAAAAGAAGAAAGGTAAGGCCCTCATAATTAGATCAGCTCCATCATCATCTTGGATTATCGATTCTAATGCCTCGCATCACATGGATTTTTCAGAGGTTGAATTTTCTAGCATTGAACCATGTGGCATCTCCCAAATCATGTTGGGTGATGACACGCATGTGTCGGTTTCCTGTAGTGGATCGGTAGAGATAGAAGGTGGAACATTTAACCAAGTCCTTGAGTGTTCTCAATCTCTCTACTAATCTCCTATCGGTTTACCAAATCACTCACCTTGGTGAGGGAATGTGAATGAAATTTTATCCTAACTCAGTGATTATTCATGAGCTTAACTCTGACTGCATTGTGGCTAAGGGAAAGGCAGATCACCGTTCACGATTGTATACCTTTTCACACTTCTCTTGTGATTTGATACCCAATGCCTTGCTCACTCATGCAAATGAGGTTAGCAAGTTATGACATGACCATTTTGGGCATCTAAATTATTGTTACCTTGAACAATTGAGCCAAAACGAAATGGTCAATGGGCTACCCCGAGTTAAGTTTTCTAAGGGTCTTTGTGAGGGTTGTACCCTTGGAAAGCACCTTGAAAAAAGCTTTGACAAGGGAAAATCCTAGAGAGCTACTCGTCCCTTCAACCCTTTTCATAGTGACGTTTCTAGCCCTTTTCCATCTCCTTCTTTTACTAGAGCTCTATATATACTAACTTTCATTGATGACTTTTCGTGTTATACTTGGGTATATTTTCTTAAGCTTGAGTCTGAAGTTTTTGAGCAGTTTCAAAAATTTAAGGCTCTTGCTGCGAAACAAGCGGAACGGTCTATCAAGGTTCTTCTAACTGACAATGGAGGCGAGTATGTGAGTAATAGGTTTGAGGATTTCTGTACTTCTGAGGGGATTGCTTTACAGCGTACATTTTCTTACAAGCCCTTCCCAAAATAGAGTTGCAGAAAGAAAGAACCGAACTTTAAAGGAGATGGCTACTTGTATGGTTCACTTGAAATCTCTTCCTCTATAGTATTGGGCTGAAGCAGTGAATTGTGCTTGTTATATTTAGAATTGTGTCCCACACAAGGCAGTAAGAGGGATGACACCCTTTGAATCCTAGTTTGGATACAAGCCTGATGTCAAACACTTTTGAGTCTTTTGATCCAAGGCTATGGCTCAGATTCCCAAAAATAAACGCAAGGCATTGGATCCACAATCCAAACCTTGTATCTTTTCTGGGTATCTTGATGGTGTGAAAGGATATCTATTGTTGAACCCTACCACCTGTGAGCTTTATATTGAGAGTAGTGTGAAGTTTGATGAGTCATCCTTAACTTCAACTTCCACTGATGTCCTTTTTCCCAGTGATTCAGATTCTGACTCTTCAGATGATGATGTTGTTGAGAGAGTTCCACATCTCCATGCTCCTCTTGATCCTCAAACTTCTAATTCATTTGATTCTGATAGTAGTGATGATGAGGACTATGTCCCTTCTCACTCAAGTGAAGAATTTTCTTGACTCTGAGCCTAAGCCTTCGGGACCTCTTTGGGCCAAGAAAACTTTATAGAGTGCTGAAGATTTAGTTGGAGATCCTTTTGATGAGAGACGTACTCACTCAAACTTTACTGGACCTCACTTCTTCTTCGCCTCTACTTCTGATCCACCATATTTCTAGGAAGATTACTGGGATTCCTGAGTGGGATTCTTCCAGGGATGAGGAGTATTTCTCACTCATAAAGAATGACACTTGGGATATTACCCTTCTTTTCAAAAGGAAGAAAAATCATTTAGTGTAGGTGGGTATATCAAATAAAGTATGGAGCTAATGGAGAATTCAAGAAGTATAAAGTGTGAATTATAGCTAAGGGTTTCTCCCAGGTAGCTGGGGTTGATTACTTAGAAACCTTTTCTCCGGTTGCAAAGATGACTTCCATTTGACTAACCCTTGCCATCGCTTCCGTTAATAGATGGGAAGTCTACTAGATGGACGTCAAGAGTGCTTTCCTTCATGGGGACCTAGAGGAGGAGATCTATATGGAACAACCTCTCGGGTTATGTCCATGATCCATCCCTTGTTTGCAAATTAAATAAGTCTCTCTATGGCCTTAAAAAAGCCCCCTCGGGATTGTGTATGCCAAGATGGACTCCTTTTTACTTGCATCAGGGTTCACTCGGTGTCACTCTGACCCAAATGTGTATATTCTATGATAGGATGACTCCATGCTTATTCTTGTTCTCTATGTTGATGACTTGTTAATCACTGGTATCTCTTCCTCTATCATTGATTCTGTGAAGATCTCCTTGGCCAACAAGTTCTCCATGTTTGACTTAGGATTAATTCATTACTTTCTTGGGATCCAGATTTCACACTCTGACTCAGGAATTATGATCTCGTAGCCTAAGTACTCTCTTGATTTACTTTCTTAGTTTCACATGTCTGACTGCAAGTCCTCCCCTACTACTTTTATTTTCGGTATTAAGTTGGTTTCTGATTGCTCTTCCCCCTTGGTTGACGGTACCCTTTATCGACAGTTGGTGAGAAGCTTGATCTACCTTACTGACACTCAACCAGATCTATCATATGCCATCAAGATCATGTCCAGATTTATGCAAGAGCCTCATGAGCTGCACTTAAAATCAACAAATCAGATTCCTTCACTATGTTTGTGGCACTCACATAGATGGTATTCATTACTTAGGAGGGACTGAGATTGACTTGGTTGGATTTACAGACTCAGATTGGGCTGGTGATCTAGATCATCGGAAGTCTACCTCAGGCTACAGTTTCACTCTTGGTTTAGGTCATGTCAGTTGGTCCAGTAAGAAATAGAATGCCATTGCCATATCATCGACAAAAGTAGAATATAGAGGAGCAGTTAACACTGCCACAAAAGCTGTTTGGTTACAGGGTATCATGACAGAGTTTGGCATCCACTTTTGGTGGCCTACCATTATCTACTGTGACAACATGAGCACTATCTCAATTTGTATAAATCCAATTCAGCATCAGTGGATGAAGCACACTGAGATTTATATGCACTTCATATGGGAGCTGATACATGAAAACATCATCGACATATAGTATGTTCAGACAGCTGATTAGGTTGCAGACATTTTCACCAACCCTTCCCTGAGGTGAAGTTTATTCACTTGCAGTCTCTTCTTGGGGTGAGGTTTTTTGTGGCCGCCCATCTTCTTCAAGCTATATAGTCCTCCTTCTCCTCTTCTTCTTTCCAGAAAGATGTTGTTTATACATGGGCACCTTATCAGGCCTTTAGTTGCCGGGGCCCATTGACACATCTTTCTTAGTTGTCTAGGGGAGTCTTCTTTTTCTATTTTGGATTACCTTGACCTCTTCCTCGGCTTTGATGAAGGGGGGTGTTGGTGTGTGTGACTATCCAGTCATCTTCCACATCACCTAGGTGAGTCATCTTGCCTTGCGAGAGTCATAGGTCTTAGGAAGTCAAATGACAAGTGTCAAATTCTATCATAGAATCTGACATTGTCATTTGCATCAATGCGTCATAGGAGTTACATTCCTTATTTGGAATTGTAACTCTTCTTCTAGTGGCATCATATGTGTCAGTGGTGTCATTGAGTTTTCTTTCCATGTTTAGGCATGGGGGTTACACAACACCCCTATTTGTACTTCCTATTTTTTGATCTATGAGCATGATTAGACCCATTCTTCTTACTTTCAATCTTCTTTCCAGTGTTTTGAATCTTGTATATTGTGTTGGCTTGACGTTACCATCAGAGTGAAAATTCATTGTGGTGCATCACTTTTCGACATCGGTTCTCGTGAATACCTCTTTCATTAATGCCACTCTTGGATACCTTATATCTCAATTAAAAATAATCTTTTGTTTCAAAGAATATGAAATACCTTGGTGTGTTCAACTGTGGAGAAAATAAATGGAATTTCACAAGTCATTGAATTAGAATAAGTATGGAAGGGAAATAATTTATACCGTGATCGAGGAATGTTTTTGTGGTAAAAAACTATCTTGTATTGTAAATCTCCATTAAATCCTAATATCACTATATGGACACCAAGTCACATTAACATGAGTTGTAAGAGTAAAAAGGTAGATATTGAATATATGTTCGATAAGAAGATTCTTAACGTAAGGACAAGATAATTAAATACTTTATATTTTTTTGAATTATGACAAATAAGAATGTAAGTTATGGAAACTTTTGTAAAGAATAAGAAACCAACTTATAAGGGGTGAATGATAATTTAACCGCGGTATGAACTTAAGAATCTGTCGGTGGACAAATGAGAAATTTATCCTTGCACAATAATGTTCTTGGAATGTTAATCGTAACTAAAATACAATTAAATAAAACATGTTTTGTGGGTTTTCCTATCCTCGAGTCTTCTTTCTAAGGTTGGGGCATTGTTAGTATTTGTTCATTGGGAAAAGTGTGGCATCGACATGCCTATGTTGTTTTCATGTATCTATGTGAATTGATGGCTTATTTGATTGTCGTTTGCTAGTTGAGTTTCTGTACTTGAAGCCCATATTGTGTTGTGTGTAGTGAGCAATGTAAGTCAAAAAATTATCCTGGTATTTTACTGTTGTAATTGTGTGTGTAAAATGTGGGCACTACACGTTTCATATACTCGTAGGGTCCTCATAATTTTAATGATTTTATTTTTTGAAGATATTCTCATCACGGATATTTCTCTTCACTATTTCTTAAAATCTAATCCTAAGTTCCACACTAAAATCATTAATCTATTGGTTACATGCACTCTTTTCATAAACAATGCTTTCTAGTCACACCTTCCATGAGATACCACGTGCTCTGACGCTATTTACACACTTGATACATTGACTCGCCTTGGGTTCACACTCGATGATGTCTTACCGATTCCTCATTCACCACATATATATCATGGAAATGATTACATTACTGCTTCTTATGTCCTCCAAGTATTTCATCTCTTGATCTGTGTTGCATGCACTCTACTTATTTCACCACTCATTATTTACTAATCTTGGATTTACTATATTAGAAGCACTTTACATCTTGATCATACAAACATGTCATTTCCCTTGCCTTTTGGTCATGTATTCATTTGCAGTGAATCATTTCTTGGCTATTCACAAAACCTTATGATGAGATCATAAATTAGCCATAGATTACCAATGTTTTTTCCTTTCAAGCTACCTTTGAAATTGGATTTAAATGTAATCTAGGAAATTATAGTTTTCTTAAGATAGAATATAGGATATATATCTTGTTCATTCATTATAAATCTTTTATTATATATTTTTTTGAAAAATCCTATTGATTATTTGGGAAATGATGTACACTCTTGTGTATGCATGTCATAAAGGAAAGATAATGCTAGTATTGGGAAAAGTGGAATTGATAATGAATAATACATTTAAACTCAAATATGATTTCATATTCAGATTCCTCTAAAAAACTATGTAAGTTCAAAAAAATAATCATCTCAATCCGAGATCACATGCAAAAGTTATATTTGTTTTAAGTTAGCTTCGGAAATCGTAGATTTAGTTCTAGAACTCATAGATTTAGCTTTGGAACTCATAAGTTTAGTTCCAGAACTCACAAATTTATTTTTGGAACTCATAGGTTTAGTTCCAAAACTCACAGGTTTTATTCCAGAGCTCACATGTTTAGTTTTGGAACTCACAGATTTAGTTCCAAAACTCACAGATTTAGTTTCTGAACTCACATATTTAGTTCTGAAGCTCATGGATTTAGTTCCAGAACTCACAGATTTAGTTTCAGAATTTACATCAATCAAATAAAAATTAGTTCTAGAACTTGAAATTCATGGAAAAAACATATTTAGTTTAGGAACTTCCAGATTTAGTTCCATAACTTGCATAAAAGGAATGATAGTTTTTGAGAAATTGTGAAAAATCAGAGTATCCAATGGAAAATATGAGAGAGAGTTTTGTTCATATCAATTTTTTTAACAAAAATCTCATTTATATTTGCTACAATTTTTACCAATGAAGAGAAATCTAAGTTTTAGTGAGTTGCATTCCGAGGAAAAGTGTATTAGACGAGAACTAAAAGTCTCATAGATAGAAATAGAAAAGTCAAATGGAAACTTTCAGAGAGTGTTTTTTTCATAAAACTTATTTTAACAAAAACCTCAATAAGATTTTCTATAGGTTTTACCAGTGAAAATAAATCAAACTTTCAGTGAGCTATAGTCCAAGGAAAAGTGTATCACATGAGCACTATAAGTTCCATAAACAGAAATAGAAAATTCAAATGGAAAATATGAGAGGTTTTTTTCATATAAATGTGTTTAACAAAAACCTCATTCATATTTTTTACAGATTGTACAAATGAAGATAAATATAAATTTTAGTGAGTTGCAGTCCGAGGAAAAGTGTATCAGACGAGTACTAAAATTTCCTTAAACAAAAATAGAAAAGTCAAACAGAAAATATGAGAGAGGGTTTTGTTAATAAAGATGGGTTTAACAAAAACCTCATTCCGATTTTCTACAGGTTGTAATAATGAAGAGAAATCTAACTTTTAGTGAACTAAAGTCTGAGGAAAAAGCGTATCAGACAAGCATTTAAAGTTCCACAATAAAAAACAACAAAGTTAAATGGAAAATCTGGGAAAGGTATTTGGCTAAAATCATCTTTTCAGGAAAAACCTCCTTCCAATAATGTAGGAGAATAAAATCATTACGATTCTTCTTACCAAAAAATAAGGAGAATATTTGGGAGCAAATCTTCCTAAAATAAGTGACATAAGACTTTGACTCCAATAATATATCTCTCTCCTTATTTTGTAGAGATGGAGATCTTAGTTGTTAGGATTAGAATAAAGATAATATCATATTGTATCTCCCAAAATAAGGAGTTGGTTGGAAACATAAATTATAAATGCAACCTTCCACACTCAGATATGTAAAGTTTTACAAATCAAGAAATGAATATGTTCTTTTTTCTCTCCAATATTTTATAATTTTAAGTTTTGACCTTGAAGCATGATTTAAATCCTCTTCCAAGGAATGAGCTACCCAATTATTTTAAAGAAGTTGGATCTGTATATTTGTGTTTTAATTTTGTAATAATTTGTTTTTATTTATTTCTTTTCGTAATTATCATGTTGTTGTGTTCTTCTTCTCTTTGTATTGTAACATTCAGACTATTGTAAACCTGCAGGTGTTTCAATTAATTTTTCTTATCTCCAATTTAGAAATTTTAATCTGTACAAGTGTTTTATTCTTGCAAGTGTGATTTCCTTTACGCAAGTGTGCATTTAAATTTATGCATGTATGCTTTCAATTTATGTAAGTTTGGATTGTGTTTAAGGGAGTTGCTTTTGAAGATCTTCTCTTAATGCATACAACCTTTGGACACCAACCCAGATTGACATTATTGATAGTGAGGATCGACGAACCTGAACTATAACCATTAGAAAATAATTTCTTCAAGTCTTTCAATTTATTCATTTTTGTAAATGCTTGTATAACATGAAGAAGCAATTATTGTGAATATCAAAACAAACACTTTTTTCATTCTAATATCCATAGGAATTTTGAAAGTTTATCTTGGTACCAACATGCATATTTTTGTGCACCAAGAGTATTAACCAAGGAGTATTTTGGAGGAACCCATGGATACATAACACAATCCATCTCCTGAGATCACTAGTTTGGGTTTTGAAGATTACTATGGTGATTCCAATAATGCACAAATCAAGTTGGGCTTTGAAGACCTAGAAATTGTATAACAATTTTTTAAAATCTTCTTGGAGTTACCAAGAATGCAAAGAGGTTTTTATAAGATCTTAGAAATTACTTCCTATTTTACACAAGATGTACTTTGATGAATATAGTCTGATGACGGATTAAATTTTTCTCTAATCATTCTCAGGCTATAATTTCTGTAAAATAAATAAAAATAAAAAAAACTTTGATTGGAAAACCAGCTTGTTAGCCAATCAAAGGCCAAAAAATAATCAAAAAGCTTTGATAGAAAAACCAGCTTGCTGGCCAATCAAATACAAAAAGAAAACTTTGATTGGAAAACCAACTTGTTGGCCAATCAAAAGCCTCTAGTGGGGAAAATTTTCTTCAAAGGGAATAAACTATTACCTGGTGGCTTTTTTCTTGGCACTATTTGACCATGTTAACAATAGGATTACAAGGACAACTAGAGGTATGATACATTTATTTTTTTCTACTATTTTATTTTTTAGTTTTTTATTTGAATTTTTTTATTATAGCTAGATCCTGTTGTAAATATCTCCCCCCTGAGTAGATATAGACAAGCAGAAGAATATGGAAATCAAAGAAACTCAAAGCTCGATGTTTATTGTGCCAAGGCGCATGTCAAGGGCGTACAACAAAGGATGTTGAAATGAAAAAGGATGCACCAAGGCGCAGGAAAAAGAGTGTCGACATGTAAATGGATGCGCCAAGGCACAGGTCAAGGGTGTACAACAAAGGATGTTGACATGAAAAAGGATGCGCCAAGGCGCAGACAAAAGAGTGTTGACATGTAAATGGATGCGCTAAGACGCAGGAAAAGGGCACACAATAAAGGATGTCGACATGTAAAAGGATGCGCCAAGGCGTAGGCAAAAGAGTGTCAACATGTAAATGGATGCGCCAAGGCGCAGGTCAAGGGTGCATAGCAAAGGATGTTGACATGAAAAACGAGGTGCCAAGGTGTAGGAAAAAGAGTGTCGACATGTAAATGGATGTGCCAAGGCGCAGGTCAAGGGCGCATATTAAAGGATGTCGACATGAAAAATGATGCACCAAGCTGTAGGCAAAAGAGTGTCAACATATAATTTTCAGTGCCTATGGCGTGTCTTCGGGAGGTGCAACATTTTGAGCGCTGACAGGAAGCAAACCCTAGTGCAGATATTCAAATGGCCATAACTTTTCAAAGGGAGCTCAGATTCATGCAAGGTTGAACTTTTCAGAAAGCTTAATTAGGTGGGAACAAGTTCTTAAAAATGCAAAATACAGTTCGCCACTTTTTGGGTTTGCTGGGGTTATCACCTACTGCCATAATGAGATGAATTAAGTGAAACATAGAGGTGGTTGCGGTAGATTTGGAATTCCTCTCTCTTTTCTCTCTCATTATTCCTATAAATTGTAAGGAGGGGCTTCTTTCTAAAGGTTTGAAATTCTTTTTTTGCCCCTCCCTTCTTCTCTTTGGAAGGTGAATTTGTGGAGTTCAAACCTCCCATCTAAAACTATAATGCAACTTGCCTCTTGGCATTTTGTAGAGTATTGTATCAATATTTAGAGAAAATAATGCATGTCTTTAGATGATTCTCAACCCTCTTTGTGTTCATTTGCATCCTCCTGATCTTTCACTACAAATCTGATTATCTGTGCATGATCTTGCATTACATTTTAATGGTTTTGTGTTTATTGGCAAGACATGTGTTCTTCATTCCCTAGTGCATCACCTTTGTAGTTTAGGTTTATTTTAATGCATTTTCTTACCCTATCTCCTTGGCACGTTAGATTAAGTTTTTGAGTAAACCCTCTACATTTTTATGTGTGTATCTAAATAGAAGAATAGGAACCAACCTTCAGCCGGAGAGCGTTTCCATTTTTGCGAGGTCCCACACTTGGGAAAAGCTCCATGATATGCAATCACACTGAGAGTCTCAACCCATCGAGTTGCAGACATTCAGGGGTGCTGTGATTCACCATCAATAGTTTTGGCATGCTCGGTGGGACCAAGAGATCATTCCACAAGTTTTGAATGAATTTTCAAGAAATTTGGACTAAAAAATTACAGGTTTTACAATTTCATATTTTTTCACCTTCCAAGCTAAAATTTGAAATCAATTTTCAAGGACTTAACTTACTCAAAACAAGTCAAAATTTCACCAGTTGATAGATTGGGGGATAATATTCAAAAGGGTATTCTTACATTTTTGATATTTTGACTTTCAAAATTTCATGGATTTTAGTATTTCGGGTTTTCCCAGTTGCCTTGCATGACCTGAGTTTTACCTATACCTTTCGGGGATTAGTAGCTACACAATAGGACCCGATAACCAAATTGAAGAACTGTATCTTTCAGATACTTCAAAGTTTTAAATTCTATTTTTTAATATTGTTAGGTTTTGTTTGTAACTTGGTAGATCTAGCATTTTCAGGCTCGTTCTCTAACACATTTGGTGACTCCGAAGGGATAGAATTCAGTGGTATAGCAGCACAAGTTACCCACATGCATGAGAAGAACTCGAACCAGGTCTGATACTCGAGAAGAGGGGCTATTTGTCCACTTGTAACTATCACTAGGCAGAGGAAGGAGAGGAAGAGGACCACAAAGGTCACCATCTCCACCTAACAAGACCTTGTCTACACCTCCACCTGGTAGACCTTTTCTTGCATCAACCAAAGTTCTTAGGCCAATCATAATGGTACATCTACCACCGAATCCCTTTGTCAATCTCACAGGCAGCAGCCCACTTACCCTCAATGCAT
Organism: Taxus chinensis; assembly: GCA_019776745.2. Taxonomy (NCBI): domain Eukaryota; kingdom Viridiplantae; phylum Streptophyta; class Pinopsida; order Cupressales; family Taxaceae; genus Taxus; species Taxus chinensis. The sequence continues at coordinate 265,452,538 of CM034151.1, read as the reverse complement.
AGAATCTAGTTCTAATTGCAGCATTGAAGAACATTCCATTTTTTACTGGAGAAAATCATACCACGCCTGGTGATCATGTCAAAGACATTACTAACGTTCGTGAAATCCATGAGATAAATGAAATGGATGTTGTTGTCAAATTGTTGGCATCTTCGTTCAAAGGGAAGGCGTTGCAATGGTTTAGGAGCCTTAGAGCTGGTTCTATCCAAAATTGGAATCAATTATGCATAGTTCTCCATGAGCAGTTTAGAGAAAAGGGAGACAATTTGTCTCTACTAGAACAGTTGACGACTATCAAGAGAGCTCCCAACGAGCAGTTGACTGACTTCAACTTCAGATTTCAAAGGTCTTGGGATAGGATTCTAGTGGCCGTTAGGCCAACAGCTGAAGGTGCTTTTCTATATTATCTTAAGGCTTTGAATTCTAATATTTCTATGTTAATTCAATCTATGGGAGGCACAACCTTACCTGCTGCTTATAGCATTGCCATTAGGGCTGAAAACTATCTTATTCAAGATGGTAAGCTAGCTCCTAGGCCTCCCATGCCCTTCTATCCAAACTTACAAAATCCAAGCACTAGTTAAGCACCCACGTTGGCTCCTATTCCCACTCATAGAAATCAAAGTTCAAATGAAAATTCTACTTCATCCTCTAGTGCTTCAAATGAACTGCAAGAGGTCATGAAACAATTACAAAATTTAGGAAATGAGCTGGTTACAATCAAGAGGCAGCATTCCCAAAGCTTTAGACCTTCTTATGATCCTCAAGCTCAACCTAATAGGCCACCATACCAGCCCAATAGGCCACCCAATCCAGCTGCAAATCAAAGCCAAGTAAGGCCTCTCGCTAATAGACCATTTCAGCCCTATAGCCTGAATGTTGCATCTGCTTCTAAAGCATTAGTGCCAGTGCAAAACAACATAGCTCAAGAGTATGATTGATGTTTCTCATGCAATGAACCTCACAACCAATCTATATGCTTTAATGGTGATTTGAACCAAGCCTTGATGGTGACAACTACTGGCATAGTGGGTGAAGTGAGTCAAGAAACAAATCAGCAACAAGGGATGTCTCAGCAAAACACGGCTCCAAATGATACCACACTTGTGAATTGGTAAGTTGAGGATTTTTGTGGCATGAATCAAAAAATTTCTCAAAGTGTAGCAGCTAACACAAGATCAAAGAGGTGAAAGAAGAGGAACAATGGTGAAGGGAAGTCATTGGCTCCAAGTGATCTACAACCTTCCATCACTCCACAAGGTGTCGGTAAGTAAAATATAGCTCCAAACATACAAGTACAGCCCAAACCACCTTCTAAACCAACTCAAATGCCAGCTGTTGTTGCCCATGCACAAGAAAGGAATGCACAGACTAAAGGACAGAAAAGAGATGTTTCATGCCCATTTAGCATCATTGATCAAATGAAGAAGACAAATGTGAATATATCAATGTGGGAATCTTTATCCATCCTAGGCCAAAGAGATCTTCTACAAGCTACCATGAAGAATTGGTCAACTTCGAACCAGCAGGTCCATATGCAAGAGAATGTTCTCACAAATGCTGCTCAGCCTGAAGGGAGTCATGGAGGACAACAAGGTAAAGTTTAGAAGCCCCCTCCATTCTATGTTTCATTAATCATTGGAAATAAACTAGTACACAATTGCATGATTGATTCTGGGGCAAGTAGTTCTATCATGCCCAGGCAAATAGCTGATCAGCTGGGTCTCTAATATGAATTCATATCAAAGGCGGTGGTGCAATTGGATGGGACAGCAGTAGCAACGGTGGGAGTGATTAAAATTTTTAATCTTACCTTGCATGCATGCCCCAACGTTACCATTTTGTAAGATGTGTTAGTGATAGATTTGCCACCACTCTTTGCCCTATGCTTATCAAGGTATTTCACAGCTAGAATTGGAGGCTACTTATCTGCTAACTGGTCACACATGTTGTTCAGAACAAGATATGGTACTAAGATCACAATCAGATCTGAACCAATTGCAAACTTTCATATTGAGCCTCATACTCCAAGCCAAATCAATGCCAACTGTTCAGCATTTGATCAAGAATATTATCAAAGCACATATGAAGTTGAAATCAAAGTTGGAAGCATCCTAGATTTGACTCTAGATGAATGGGCAAGCAAGGTACATGCTTTTGATCCCTACCAAGAAATAGAAGAATCTAGGCTAGGAGTCTATTGCATACATGAAGAAAACAAGCCTATTCCTAGCATCACCAAACTAGACCATAAGGATGACAATGTGGTATGGTAGTTATTTTTGATGGATCAAGGAATAGGCAAGGCACAGGAGGAGGAGCTATGCTTGTTACACTTCAAGGCATCAAATATTATTCAGATTTCTATTTCCAATTTTCCTGTTCAAACAACATAGCTTAATATGAGGCCTTGATTCATGGACTTCATTGGACCAAGAAAAAGACCATAAAGAACTTGCAGGTGTTTGGAGATAGTGAGCTAATCGTCAATCAAGTCAGGGGACAACATGCTACAAAGAATGAACTGCTGAATAACTATAAGAACAGGGTGTGGGACCTCATTGAGGATTTCAAAGCTTTCAATATCATGCCCATACCCAGGAAGCAAAATGAAGCAATGGATAGGCTCACAGTAGTTGGAGCAACGTTTGATGTGGTTGACAACATCAGAAGGGAAAAAACACAACCACATATCCATGTGATTGTGAGACTAGCAGTTCCAGATAATAACACAAGCTGGCAGGTGTTTGAGAACGATCAACAGATCGTCAATTTCTTACAAGAAGAGGCTGAATTCTCAGCTAGGAATCAAGATAGACTAGAGCAACAATATAGTGATCAAGTAGTGCAGCTGCGGACAAACAAGCTTCCCAAGGGTTTAGTAACATTGGAGTCTATCTTCAACCCTAACGACCAGTTTCGTAATGAAAAGGATAACATGCAGGTCAAGAGAGAAGATTCAGTGCCAATTCCGGTTGGGGAAGGTAGAACACTTCAAATTGGTAAAGTGGCCACTAAGCAGGAGAAATCAGATTTCGTACAACTTTGCCAAGAATTTCTAGATGTCTTTTCTTGGAGCTATGAAGACTTGAGAGTTTTTAATCTGAAGTTGGCACAACATACTATAGAATTGGATCCAGATGCTAAGCCCATCAAGCAGAAGTAGAGACCAGTCAACCCTCACATCGAGCCTCTAATGAAGAAAGAGTTAAAAAAGCTAATAGAGGCAAGCATTATATTTCTGATCAAGCACTCAAGCAGGGTTGCAAACTTGGTTCTGGTCAGGAAGAAGAGTGGAGAAATCAGGTTGTGTGTAGACTTCTGAGACCTCAATAGGGCATCTCTTAAAGACCATTACCCACTTCCTTCAATGGAACAAATATTACAAGTGGTATTTGGTTCGGAGAGATTCTCTCTCCTAGATGGCTACTCAGGGTATAATCAGGTAATGGTGAAAGAAGATGACCAGTTTAAGATGGCTTTCACCACCAAATGGGGCACCTATGCCTACAAGAAGATGCCATTTGGGCTATCAAATGCTAGAGCCACTTTCCAAAGGAAAATGGATATGGAATTCAAAGGGTTGATCAATAAAATAGTTCTGATATATCTTGATGACATCACCGTATTCTCCAAAAATGTAGTGGATTGCCTCTTTCATCTGAGGTAGGTATTTCAGAGGTGTAGAAGATTTGGGGTATCATTGAACCCCAAAAAATGTATATTCTTGGCTTACGAAGGAAAACTTCTAGGCCATATTGTTTCAAAGGAGGGATTGATGATTGACCCAGAAAGAGTTGAAGTAATTCGAGTGTTTCTATTGCCAAGTCATAAGAAGGCTCTTCAAAGATTCTTGGAAAGGATCAATTTTGTCTGCAAGTTTGTTCCAAACTTTGTAGGTCTCGTAAAGCCAATAACACTGATGTTGAAAAATAGCATGACATTTAAGTGGACATCTGAAGGCAAGGCAATTTTTGAGGCAATAAAAGAGGCTATATCTCAAGTTCCGACTCTCATCAATCCAGATTTCTCCAAGGATTTCATGCTATATGCCTTTGTTGGTGGAGACACAATTTTTGTAATCCTGATACAACAAAACAAAGAAGGATTAAAACAACCAGTTACTTTCTTCAGTCAAGGCTTATAGGCATACGAAACTAGGTACTCTTTCATTGAAAAGCATGTCCTTGTAGTGATTAGGAGCTTAAAGAAATTCAAGCACCTAGTCTCAAACAACAAGATCCAATTGTTGGTCTCTCATGCGGGAGTCAAGGACTTCCTTCTAAATAAGGATCTGAATGAGAAACCTGCAGGATGGATAACCCGTGTCATGGAATATGACATCGAAATTAAGGTCACTAAGCTAGTACGTGGAAAAGGACTATGTGAACAACTAGCTTTGAGTCGCAAATTTGAAGAAGGTGATGAAAAAGAGACTTCCTTGGTGCTCCAGGATGGTCAAGAACAAGAAAATGATGATGTGGCCACTCCTTTTTGGACTCAGAATATGATACACTTCCTACAAGCAGGCCTATGCCCTCAGGAAATGAGCAAAGCAAAAAGGAGATACTTCAGATTACAAGCCATTCCATATGTGCTTGTTGATGGTGTTTTGTTTAAAAAAGACATCAATGGAGTTCTATTGAGGTGCATTGGGACAGGTCAAATTGAGAGGGTGTTACGAGATTTTCACGATGGAGATTCTGGAGGACATTTCACCCCACGGGTAATAAGTCTCAAGATAATGAAGGCAGGGTATTATTGGCCCACAGTGTTCAGTGACTACTATACATGGATAAGAAAATGCAAGAAATGTGCACTCTTCACAGGCAAAGAAAGACTAGCAGCACTTCCATTGTACCCGATTTTTGTTGACCAACCATTTATGCAATGGGGATTGGACTTCATTAGGGTCATCAAAACAAACTCAAGCCAAGGCCACAAGTGGATTCTCACAGCAACGGACTACTTCACCAAGTGGACCGAAGTAGTAGCACTCAAAGAAGCAAATGAGTCTAACATACTAGACTTTTATGAAGGAATAGTGACCAGGTTCGGTGTGCCAGCCACTATCATATCAGACAATGCATTAGCATTCATAGGTTCCAAGGTTACAGAATGGGCTGTCAAGAATGGAATCTATTTGCACACCTCTTCAAATTATTACCCACAGGGTAATGGACAGGAAGAGTCCATGAACAAGAATTTTCTAAGAATCATCAGAAGGACTCTAGATGAAAACCAAAGGACATGGCATACCAATATAAAATCAGCATTATGCGATGACAAGAAGCAAACCCTGGTGCAGATATTCAGATGGCCATAAATTTTCACAAGGAGTTCAGATTCATGCAAGGTTGGACTTTTCAGAAAGCTTAATTGGGTGGGAACAAGTTCTTAAAAATGCAAAATATAGTTCACCACTTTTTGGGTTTGCTAGGGTTCTCACCTACCGCCATAATGAGATGAATTAAATGCAACCTAGAGGTGGTTGGGGTAGATTTGGAATTCCTCTCTCTTTTCTCTCTCATTCTTCCTATAAATTGTAAGGAGGGGCTTCTTTCTAAAGGTTGGACATTCTTGTTTTGTCCCTCCCTTCTTCTCTTTGGCAGGTGAATTTGTGGAGTTCAAACCTCCCATGTAAAACTGTAATGCAACTTTTCCTCTTGGCATTTTTTAGTGTATTGTATCAATATTTGGAGAAAATAATGCATGTCTATGGATGATTCTGAACCCTCTCTGTGTTCATTTGCATCCTCCTAATCTTTCACTACAAATCTGGTTATTTGTGCATGATCTTGCATTACATTTTAATGGTTTTGTGTTTATTGGCAAGACATGTGTTCTTCATTCCTTAGTGCATCACCTTTGTAGTTTAGGTTTATTTTAATGCATTTTATTACCCTGTATCCTTGGAAAGTTAGATTAGGTTTTTGAGTAAACCCTCTGCATTTTTATGTGTGTATCTGAACAGAGGAATAGGAACCGGCCTTCATCCGGAGAGCTTTTCCATTTTCACGAGGTCCCACACTTGGGAAAAGCTCCATGTTATGCAATCACACTGAGAGTCTCAACCCATCGAGTTGCAAAAATTTAGGGGTGCAGTGATTCGCCATCAATAGATCCACTTGTAAGATCTCCAAGGAAGGAAAAATAAAATTTATATCTCCCATACTTATATGAAAAATATGTGCACCTCTTTGCAATCAAACTTTTAGAGTTTAATTTATAGACAACCATGAATAAACAACATGCATGAGGACATGCATGAGCTTAAGTGCGGGAGATAAGGAGAAGCATGAGGTATGCATTTTTATTTTAAATATGAGACACAACAAAAGGAGATCCACACAAGAACTGGCTGTAAAAGAAAGAAGATCAAAAGTAGTAGAAGGAGATCCACACAAGAACTTGTTGTAAAAGAAAGGAGATCAAAAGTAGCAGAAAAATATCCACATAAGAACCTGTTGTAAAATAAATGAAATCAAAAGTAGCAGAAGGAGATCCACATAAGAAATTTTTGTAAAAGAAAGGAAATCAAAAGTAGCAAAAGGAGATTCACACAAGAACATATTGTAAAACAAATCAAATAAATCAAACGGAGACCCACACAAGAACCTAATGTAAAAGAAAGAAGATCAAAAGCAACAAAAGAAGCTCCACAAAAGAACCTGTTGTAAAAGAAAGGAAATCAAAAGTAACAGATGTAGATCGACACAAGAACCTATTGTAAAAGAAAGGAGATCAAAAGCAATAGAAGGATTTCCACACAAGAACCTACTGGAAAAGAAAATAAATCAAAAACATTAGAAGGAGATCCACACAAGAACCTACTGTAAAAGAAAAAATAAAAAAAGTAGAAGGACATCAACACAAGAACCTGTTGTACACGAAAAAATCAAAAACAATAGAATAAGATCCATACTAGAGTATTTCCTTGAACTATATATGGAATGCATACATGCATAATCTCAATATTGAGAAGAATCTAAGAACAGGAGATGATGATATAATGAATGAGGATATGCATAATATTAAGTGTGGGGTAATGATGAGACCATAAATTAGCCATAAATTACCATTATTTTTTCCTTTCAACTTACCTTTGAAAGTGGATTTAAATATAATCTTGGAAGTTATAGTTTGGTTAAGATAGAATATATGATATATATCTTGTTCATTCTTCAAAAATATTTTGTTATCTATTTTATTGAATAATACTATGAATTATTTGGGAAAAGATACAAAGTCTTATGTATGCAGGCCATAAAGGAAAGATAATGCTAGTATTGGGAAAATTCAAATTGATCATGAACAGTACATTTAAACTTAAATATAATTTCATATTCAGATTTCTCTTGAAAAATTATGCAAGTTCAAAATAAAAATCATCTCAATTCAAGATTGCATGCAAATGTTATAGCTATTTTAAGTTATCTTTGTAACTCATTGATTTAGTTCCGGAACTCACAAGTTTAGTTCTGGAACACTTAGGTTTAGTTCCATAACTCATAGGTTTAGTTCCGGAACTCATAGGTTTCGTTTCGGAACTCACAGTTTTCTCTCTAGAACTCGCAGGTTTAGTTTTGGAACTTGCAGATTTAGTTCTGGAACTCATAGATTTAGTTCCTAAAATCACTGATTTAGTTCTAGAACTCACAAATTTACTTCAAGAACTCACAGATTTAGTTCCAGAACTTGTATCAATCAAATAATAGGTATTTCTTGAACTTACATATTGTATAAAAAATAGATATAGTTCTAGAACTTGTAGATTTAGTTTTGGAACTTGCATAAAAGGAATGACATTGTCAACTCTGGAACCTAAATCAACGAAATGATAGTTTTTAACGAATTGTAAAAAATCAAAGTATGCAATGGTAAATATGAGAGAGTTTTTTGTTTATAACAATGTGTTTAACAAAAAATTTGTTCATATTTTCTATAGGTTTTACCAATGAAGAGAAATCTAACTTTTAATGAGCTGCAGTTCGAGGAAAAATGTACATAGTGGATAAAATTTTGGTGAGAAAATTTGTCGGGTGGACAAACTTGTGGATTTATTTCCAATGCTTTGGGAATCTAAGTCCTACTTAACCGGTGCAGCTACCGTATGTGCATGTGTGAGAAAGTGTGGACTTCTGTTGTGGTCTTTCGACCGAAGATCCAGCAAGGGCACTCCACTGACCCTGCAGAAAAGCTAGCAATATCTTGCTAGGGAATTCTTCATCTGTAGATCGGGAAAAGGGGAGTGAGAAAAGAGGTAGGAGAACTAGTGTTGTAGGTAGAAAATTATATTCCTTCATGCACTAGTTAGAAACTTCAACACATGCATTCACGAGAAGAAACAACCCTACAAATAGCAACAAGACCAAATAGAATTTCATGAACACAAAGTATCATGAAACCCCTTAGTCAAATAAACATAGAAAATCCTTCTTCTTGTATTGATTTCTTAGACAAAAGTTGTACATAGTGGAGAAATGGAAGAACTTGAGAAGGGGGGAATAGAAGAAAATGTCGATCTCCTTTGTTATCTCAAGGTGCAATATACTCTTGAGTTTACAATATCAATCACCAACCATTTGCAATGGGAATGGCGTTACAATTTATAGAATGAGAGTGTCTTATCGTCTTCCTCATGACCCTCCATATGTCCTAATATCACTTAGGACTGTTCATATTCCACTTTAAATGTTTAAGTTCCTTTTATAATAGCAAGGCGACTTAATTTACATTATGTTTCTAAAGTCACTTTTAAGTGACTTAAGGCCATATAAAAAAGTGCAAACCCTAATGAAGAATTAGAACAGAGAAAGAGAGAGAGAGAGAATAAGAAGAGTAAATGTCACCCAATGAAGTCCATTCATCATCGTTGATGGAAAGCCCCAAATACAGTGAAACTCTGAATCTTTGAACTCCTTGCATATTATGAAACTCCTCCAAATTAACTCAGAAACACTCACCCAGTTGAATTAACTAAGGTGGATCTCAAATTCCCTATGAAAAATGGCTAGGATGGTCCCAAAAATGATGTCCCCTTGATTGATTAGCCTTGTACATCCCATTTTGCAAAAACTTCTCTTTGAGTGTAACGTACTGTTTTTAGTAAGTGTCAAAAGTAACTCTCTCGATCCTTTACTAAGTGTTGTGACCATGATTCCCCTTTCTCCCTACATTCCTCACTCCTTTGGATAAAATTTATATTTTTAGTAGGTGCTCGCGGGCACACGTACTATTTTTATTAACTGCAATTTTTTTTTGTTCTGGTGAATTCTCAGCTGTAGTGCACCTCTGATATTTCATCTCCTTCGCAGGTTCTTCTATTAATGACTTTCCCAAAATAACAGTTCATATGTAGTAGACGTGCTATTTTTACAAAGTTGGCCTCTGGGAGTCGGATTGATGTGGAACAAATTTTTTTGATATGATTTTTTTCTCAATATCATCCCTTTGAAATTTCAAGCCCGCCCACTTAATAATCCAAGATATTTTAAAATTTTAATTTTCAGACCTGACAGTGCTTCTTGTTACGGTAGCCATTAATGGACCTCAAAATTACAGATCTTGTTTTATCTTCCATTTTCAAATAAAATTACATTTTTGATGTGGTTTTTTTCTTCTGGTGCTTCACATGCAATCTTATTTCGATTTGGCAACTGGTTTGACGGGAAATCCCACTTCTTTCTTCGTTGAGCTGGAAAGGAGATTTCTTCATTGTAAATGCTCTATCACACATGGGGGGCTTTGAAGGTGAATTTTTTATGGTCTTGGATATAGTAATGAAAAACAATAAATGGTTCATTAATTTGTGCACTGGTTTGCAAGCTTTGTTTAGATTTCCATTTTTTAGCTATGGGGATTTCGTTGTTTTCTTCTTCTTGCTCTTCGTTTCTCCTTCTTGTTTTGATGAAAGATTCTTCTAAGACCTAAAAATCACCATGGGGAGCTTGTTTCAATGTTTTTCTCAATCTGGTCTAGCCATTTGCAATGGCAGGGTGATGGTAGAGTGTTGCAGAGGAAGAATGGAGGAATGGAGGGCACAAAAACTATTAGAAGTTAGAAGTGAAGAAAGTGACACTTGGAAAATTTTTAAAAAGATATGCACAATTAGGGTTAGGGTGAATTTTTCCATGTTTTATGTCCCTGACCTCAAGGATGTTAGGGACATCAAATTCTAGGTTGATCAAGAGCATGACATGTGGCGTTTGATCTAATGGTAGGGAATGAAGGAGGAAAAGGCAGCTTTAAAGCACTAGGAGATGAAAGGAAGACACATGGGTGTCCAGAAGACTCCCTATGGGGGATGGGTGCATTTTTCAAGGTCTAATGTCCCCCACCTCAGGTGCATAAGGGACATCAGTTTCCACAGTGGTCCTGGAGCTAACACATGACGCCCTATCCAACGGAAGGGAATGCATACTCGAAATAAGCACCCGGGGGTAGAACTGTCAAATCTGGAGGTCATATGAGGGTCTCAAAGGTCACATGAGGGCTGGGAATATTTTTCAAGGGATGATGTACCTGACCTCAGGGACGTCGGGGGCATGAAATCCTGCCAAGCTCTTGGTGCTGACACGTGTCCTCTTAAAAAAATAACTAAGTCCTGAACTGCCTTTGAGAGGGTAACTTGGAATGCAGCTAACTTGAGCTCCCGGTTGAATTTATTGGTGAAATTTTATATGAACCTAACTGGAAATGGAATTTTGAAGCCAATGATGTGGGTCTCAGGTCTTATTCAACAATATGATCCTAAAAAATCAGATTTTTTATTTGCGACTCCACTTGTGCCTAAGAAAAACTGCCTTCCAATCATATGCGCCAAGGTGTTGTGAAAAATATTATTTCACCATCATGTAGGTCTTGGAATCATTTTTCTGAAGATGTTTTTTTTTACTTCCAACTCCATTTGGAGCTCTCAGAATCTTCTTCTGAATCTCAGCAACAGTTTTAGGCCTATGTACCGCCTAGGCTTGAGAACCTTGTTTTTCTCTCAAATTGCTCCAAGTATTTCAAAACTTCCCAAAGCCTTCCAAAATAATTCATGTCCATGTTTAATTTGGCCCTTATGTTCCACTCCAGGAGGTTGAATCCAGTCCTAGGAAGGCCAGTGATAGGCCTTCCCTATACTGCCAAAAGATAACATCTTTCAAAACTCCCTAAAATCAACTAGGAGGAATGAATAGAATTTCATAAATCACCTAGGGACCAATTTGACATCAAATAGAGGGTGAGCAGACTAACATATTTGGCTTGGGGTTCCTAGGAATGATAAAACATGAAAATTTTGACATTTGGGTATAGTTGTCATGCTCAAAAATTGTCAATTTCGATGTTGTAGATTTTCATGACAATAACTGAATCTAGCTTTAGGACATGACATGGACTGAGCACAGCGAAGAAATGACATGGGATTCTAGAATCTCAATTTTAGACCATATAATTCGTTGACTAGTGCCTTATCCATTGGGCTTTGTAGAGTCATCCACAACTTCTAGAAAGGAAGATTAGAATAAGGAAACACACACACACGAAATGACAGAAAGGAAAAAATCAACAGAATAGGAAGGGAAACACACACAACAGAAAGGGAAAAACACCTATCAATCAATGGTACAAAGTGAGGGACAACTCGCTTTCACTTAAGTAATTTTTTATTTCTCAAAATTTATCCCTGAAGAGGCAACACCGAATGATGATGTTCTGTGAAGCCATTGACGGGTTCTAGAAAGTATCCTCCCCTCCTTAGCTGCTTATGAAAGCCAGGTGCTTTCACAATTGTCTGTGTACTTGGTAGGAGTGATTCCATGTGATCTTTTTGATGCTCAGGTCCTTACTTGGAAATTCCACTACCTTCATGCTCTTTAAAATCAGTTTCGTCGTGCCAGTTGCCTTCCATGTTTATAAATATAGATGATTCTCCATGGAGCATCTCATCACTGCCCCAATGCTGATTTTCATTCCAATTCCTTGAACCTTCTGAGTTACTTTCTTTCCCAGGTCTATGCTCATTGACATATCTTATATGAGAAACCTCAGACTTATCCGTTTCCTTTACTCCACTATGAGGTTCTTGAGTACTGACGTAGGGACTGGGCGTGGCCTCATACTTTTCTTGTATGCCCATGTCACAAGTTAAGAGATAAAGAATCATCTTAGGGTCTTCTGTAACTTCTACTGTGTCTAATAGTTCTTTCACAGAGATCTCATCATCTAGGGAATCGCTAAACTCTAACGATCCTTCATAAAAAAGAGATTAATCTTCAAATGGGAATGAAAATATCTCCATTTTGTTATTGTATCCATCAATCATTAGCTCTGGAGTGGCATCGTATTTTTCATATTGCTTTATCTCGATGTGGCCAACCTTCGCACTTGTTAAGGCTTCAAAACCAGCTTCACACTTATCTTGCAAATTTGTGGCTTGTATTAGGATCTTGAGACTGAGCTCAGGATCTTCAGTTTTTTCTGCATCTTCAAGCATTTCTTATATAGACATTTCTTTCAAAACTTTCATGGGCTCATCACAAGCTGAGTTTTCATCTCCATAGATGGCTTAACTGAGATCATCTTCATCCCCAAATGGGAACGAGAATAACTTCTCATCTTGTAAAATCATATAAACTGATTTTTCTTCTTGAAAATCATCAAGAACCATCTCCTCTTCCTCATGTTCTGCATCATCTGGTGATTCGGGGATGTCCTCTTGTAGCTCGAATCTCCTCAATGCTTCTTCAAAATCCAAATCTCTTTGGGAAGGAATGTCTGGGCCTATCAAGATAGGGATATCCTCTTCTTCCTCAGTTGCCACAAAGTGATTCATCTACCTGCTACCTTGATACAAAATGTTAGCTTCTGGGCTTCCAGAATTTTGTACTGTTTACCTCATCTTCTTCTTGGGAAGTAATTTCTCCATGTCTCTCTCCACTGGTATGGTTAAAAAAGACCAATTCATCTAAATTTTCCCTCCCAACTCTCGGTAGAAATTTCTACTCAGCAACATTCCGAACGAGGCTGGGACATCTACTACCAAAATCATCACTGAAACTTTCTTGTCTAGGAATTTGGCGAGAACCACATGTGCATCTTTAACCTTCCCTACAAGTGATACCTTTTTTTATTCCAAAGAGTAACAAGAGCCACTTGGTGGATTCATTGTAAGTTTAAGAGCCTTGGTGACCTTCAAATGCATCACCTTGTCTGAGGCACTAGAATATATTATGCAATTGTTCAGTAAAAATTCTCCAACAAGAAGGGAGACATAGAAAGGTTCAAATTTATCAGTCTTTGATGCACTTAGAGAAATCATGTTCTGTGAGGGAGGTGTAGGTGATTTTGGTAGCATGCCTTTGGAACGATGAGCTACATCATTAGGTGTTAGACTACCACTCCTGATATATCAGACAAACCTCTTGAATTGTTCAGGATGAGTTCGTAAATATTTGGTTTCAGTAATCTGCACTTTGGCATTGTTTGCATATTCTATGAAGTCAAAGGGAGCAGATGTGGATAAGGGAGGTGAAGGGACTACTTTTGGATTTAGGACAGGTTTGGAAGCATGAGTAGATTTTTGGGAAATGGAGGGTATTTTAAAAGGTACACTAGGAGCTGATTTAGATTCATACTTGGAAAAGACATCAGAATACTTGGGATTGCGAGAGCTTTCTTACTTGCTATGAGATCACGCTCCAAAAATGTAGAATTCATGGAAGATGGAAGTGTGGATCCTAGACTGATTATTTTATTTTTCGGAGTCACCACATGAGGAGCATACACCTTCTTTTCTTTTGCAGCAGTGGAGGGATATTCTCTTTTCTTAGATTGAGAACGAGTGAATACCACGTATGAGAAACTAGGTGCATCTTCTTCATAACCTCTATAATACTCACAAAACCTGATTTTTGTATCATTCTCGAACTCATCACTTTCTTGGAAATCACCACCTTCTTGTTCAGGATCTTCTTCACTTTCTTGAAATCTACAATTTACATTCATGGGTGGGGCCTCCAAGGCAAGTCTTTGGGGTGCTCCTACAATCTAATTTATGTTTCTTCTCTGAGAAGAAACTCATTCAAATAATTCCCTCTTCAAAGAGGCCATCTCATTCACCAACTTTTGCAGTAATGGATTGGTTCTCTCATCTCCAGGATGTTGGGCCTTGCCCTTTGATGGATTCTTGATCTTTCTAGAGAGGATTAAATTATCGTCAAGTTCAATGGCCATCCTTTGTGCTTCTTCAATGTTCCTTGGTTGGGATATTCACAGCAAAAATCCTACTTCTAATGATTGGGAGTTGATGAAGAATCTCTTGACATTTTTTTGAGATGGCGAATCCTCTTCAGGTATCCTGCGAAGAAACCATTCAAAACGAGCCATGAAGTCTCTCATCGTTTCACTTTCTCCTTTCCTCATTTGAGCCAACTACATGAAGAGGTCTTGAAAATCTTCAGTTGATTTAAATATTTCCTCGAAGGCAGCCTTGATGTCATCCCAACCAATGACAGATCGGGAAGGTAGGAGGTAGAACCATTCTGTTGCATTTTCTTGGAGGGACTCCATGAGCAATATTACAGCAACATCTTCATGCTGGACCCCAAGAATTCCACAAGATGTCGTGAAAGCAGCAATGTGTCCTTCAGGATGTTGTGTGTTGTCACCTTTGAACTTTGGAAAGTTATTGCAAGAACCCATTGGTAGATCATGTAGTGGTGGCTCAAGAGTAAGCAGGCCCGCATTATTTCCGCATGGAACAATGGGTTGAGGTATTTCTTCTTCATCTGCCATTGTCGTTTCTGCTTCTGCTCTTGCTTCTATGAATTCTTCTTCAAATTATTCTTCTTCTGGGAGCTCAATGCTTAATGGTGGTTGAAAAATGGGAGAATTTGAAGGTGGAGTATCCACAAGAGTTTTGATAGGATACCTGGTGAAAATTGTGAAGATTCAAATGGAGAGGAGGCTTGAGAGAAGAAGTATGGATTATCTCTAATTCATTCTTTCCAATTTTGTGAAGCCTCGAAATTGAAATCATCGACACCTCTCGACCTGATCGACCTAGTGTGTCTTTCTTCAGCCAATTTTTTGAAATTCTTGAAGTGGGAATATGAAAAGACACGTGCAAAAATCAGCAGTGTAGCCTTCAGTAATAAAATTTCATGAAAACTCTTTTATGGTTTTTTTTAATATGATTTTCAGACCTTGTGGTTGTATATTGGGTGTAGATGCTGCTAAATCTACCCCATAGTGGGTGCCAAAAACTGTTGGTGAGAAAATTTCTTAGGTGTACAAACTTGTGGATTTCTTTCCAATGCTCTAGGAATCTAAGTTCCTCTACTTTACCGATGTAGCTTCCGTATGTGCATGCGTGAGAAAGTGTCGATTTCTGTGGTGGTCTTTTGACTGGAGATTCAATAGGGGCACTCCAATGACACTTTGACAAAGCTAGAAATATCTTTCTAGGGAAGTCATCATCTATAGAGTGGGAAACGAGAGTGAGAAAAGAGGTAGGATAACTAATGCTGTAGGTAGAAAATCAGATTCCTTCATGCACTAGTTAGAAACTTGAACACATGCATTCATGAGAAGAAAAAACCCGGCAAATAGAAACAAGACCAAATAGAATTTTACGAACACAAAGTATCATGACACCCCTTAGTCAAAGAAAGCTAGAAAATCCTTCTTCTTGTATTGATTGCTTAGACAAAAGTTGGACATAATGGAGAAATGGAAGAACTTGAGAAGGGGGGAATAGAAGGAAATGGCTATCTCCTTTTCTCTCTCAAGGTGTAATCTACTCTTGAGTTTACAAGATCAATCACCAACCCTTTGCAATGGGAATGACATTACAATTTACAGAATGAGAGGTGTCTTATCGTCTTCCTCATGACCCTCCATATGCCTTAATATGACTTAAGATTATTCATATTTCACTTTAAATATATAAGTCCCTTTTATAATAGCAAGGTGAATTAATGTACATTATGTTTCTAAAGTCACTTTTAAGTGACTTAAAGGCATATCAAAAATTGCAAACCCCAATGAAGAATTATAACATTTGAAAGCGAGAGAAAGTTGGGGGGAAGAGGAGAGAGAAAGAGAGAGAGAAGAAGAAGAGTAGATGTCACCCAATGAAGTCCATTGATCCTCGTTGATGGAAAGCTCCAAATGTAGTGAAACTTTGAATCTTCGAACTCTTTGCATACTCTAAAACTCCTCCAAATTATCTCCCAAATGCTCACCCAGTTGAATGAACTAAGATGGATCTCGAATTCCCTATGAAAAATGGTTAGGATGCTCCCAAAAAATGATGTCCCCCTGAATGATTAGCCTTGTACATCCCATTGTGCCAAAACTTCTCTTTGAGTGTAACTTAATATTTTTAGTAAGTGTGAAAAAAGAAACTCTCTCGATCCTTTACTGAGTGTTGTGACCTTGATTCCCCTTTCTCCCTGCGTTCCTCACTCCTTTGGATAAAATTTCTATTTTTAGTAGGTGCTTGAGGGCACACTTACTATATTTAGAAAGTTCCAAAAAATTCCGTTTTGGAGAATTCTCAACTATAGTGCACCTCTGATATTTCATCTCCTTTGTAGGTTCTGTTAATGACTTTCCCAAAACAGCAATTCCTATGTAATAGACCTGCTATTTTTAGAAAGTTGGCCTCTAGGAGTCAGATTGATGTGGAATGAAGTTTTTTGATATGATTTTTTGCTCAATATCATTTCTTTGAAATTTCGGGCCCATCCACTTAATAATCCAAGATATTTTAAAGTTTTAATGTTTAGACCTGACAGTGCTTCTAGGTACGGCAACCATTAATGGACCTCAAAATTCTAGGTCTTTTTTTCTCCTCCATTTGCAAAAAATTTATATTTTTGATGTGGGTTTTTTCTTTTGGTGCTTCACATGCAATCTTACTTCGATCCGGCAACCGGTTTGACAGGAAATCCCACTTCTTTCTTCATTGAGCAGGAAAGGAGATTTCTTCATTGTTGATGCTCTATCACACATGGGGGGACTTTTAATGTGTATATTTGATGTTCTTGGGTAGAGGAATGAACAAAAATGAATGGTTCATTGATTTGTGCACTGGTTTGCAAGCTTTGTTTAGATTTCCATTTTTTGGTTGTGGGGATTTTGTTGTTTTTTTCTTCTTGCTCTTTGTTTCTCCTTCTTTTTTTGATGAAAGATCCTTCTGAGACTTGAAAATCACCATGGGGAGCTTTTTTCAGTGTTTGGTCTGAGCTGGTTTGAGAATTTGCAATGGCGGGGTGATGGTAGAGTGTTGCAAAGGAAGAATGGAGGAATGGAGTGCACAAAAACTATTAGAAGTTAGAAATGAAGAAAGTTGCACTTGGAAACTTTTTAAAAAGATATGCACAATTATGAGGGACATGAGGGACATCAAATTCCACGGTGGTCAAGAGCATGACATGTGGCGTTTGATCCAATGGTAGGGAATGAAGGAGGAAAAAGCTGCTTTAAAGCACTGGGAGCTGAAAGGAGGTCACATGGGTGTCCAGAAGACTCCCTATGGGGGATGGGCACATTTTTCAAGGTCATATTTCCCCTAATTTAGGTGTAGAATGGACATCAGTTTCCACGGTGGTCCTAGAGGTGACACGTGGTGCCCGATCCAACGACAAGGAATGGATGCTCCAAAACTGCACCTGGGGGCTGAACGACGGTCATGTGGGTGTCCAAATGACTCCCCATAGGGGATGGGCTCATTTTTCAAGATCTTATGTCCCCCATATCTAGGTGTATAAGGGAAATTAGTTTCCACTGTGGTCCTGGAGCTGACACATGGCGTGCCTGATCCGATGGCAGGGAATGCATACTCTAAATAAGCACCCGGGGGCTAAACTGTCAAGTCTGGAGGTCATATGAGAGTCCCGAAGGTCACATCAGGACTGGAAACATTTTCCAAGGGTTGATGTACATGACTTCAAGGAAATCATAGGGATGAAATCTTGCTGGGCTCCTTGTACTGACACGTGTCCTCTCGAAAAAATGACTAAGTCCTGAACTGTCTTTTAGAGGGTAACTTGGAATGCAGATAACTTGAGATCCCGACAGAATTTATTTGTGAAATTTTATATGATCCTATCTAGAAATGGAATTTTTAATCCAATTATGTGGGTCTCATGTCTTTAATAGACCATATGATCCTTGAAAAATTAGAGTTTTGATCTGGGACTCCACTCGTGCCTGAGAAAAACTACCTTCCAATCATATGCGCCAAGGTGTTGTGAAAAATATTATTTCACCATCATGTATGTCTTAGAATCCTATTTTTGAATATGTTTTTTTTACTTCCAACTCCATCCGGAGCTCCCAAAATCATCTTCTGAATCTTAGCAGTTGTTTTAGGCCTATGTACCGTTTAGGCTTGAGAACCTTGTTTTTCTCTCAAACTGCTCCAAGTATTTCAAAACTTCCCAAAGCCTTCCAAAATAATTTCCATGATTTTCTAATGTATTCAATTCATGTCCATGTTTAATTTGGTCCATTATGTTCCACTCTAGGGGATTGAATCCAGTCCTTGGAAGGCCAACGATAGCCCTTCTCAATACTGCCATAAGATAACATCTTTTCAAAATTCCCTAAAATCACCTAGGGGGAATGAATAGAATTTACTAAATCACCTAGGGACCAATTTGACATCAAATAGAGGGTGAAAAGACTAACGGATTTGGCTTGGGTTTCTTGGGAATGATAAAACGTGAAAATTTTGACATCTGGGTATAGTTGTCATGCTTGAAAATTGTCAATTTCGCTATTGCACATTTTCACGACAAAAATTTAGTTCCATAACTCGTAGATTTAGTTCCATAAATCACAAGTTTCATTTTGATACTCACAGATTTCATTCTAGAACTCGCAGGTTTAGTTTTGGAACTTGCAAATTTAGTTTCAGAACTTGTAGATTTAGTTCCTAAACTCACATATTTAGTTTTGGAACTCGTAGGTTTACTTCCAGAACTCACAGATTTAGTTCTAGAACTTGCATCAATCAAATAAAAGTCAGTTCTTGAACTTACAATTCATATAAAAAAATATATAGTTCTGGAACTTGCATAAAAGGAATGACAATGTCAACTCTTGAACCTACATCAACGAAATGACAGTTTTTGAGGAATTTTAAAATATCAAAGTATGCAATGGGAAATATGACATATTTTTTTGTTTATAGAAATGTGTTTAACAAAAACCTCATTCATATTTTCTATAGGTTTTACCAATGAAGAGAAATCTAACTTTTAGTGAGCTGTAGTCTGAGGAAAAATGTATCATACGAGCACTAAAAGTTCCATAAACAGAAACAAAAAATTCAAACAAAAAATTTGAGAGATATTTTTTTTCATAGAAAGGTTTTTAACAAAAAATCCATTCATATTTGCTACAGGTTTTACCAATGAAGAGAAATCTAACTTTCAGTGAGTTGTAGTCCGATAAAAAAGTGTATTTGCAGAGCACTAAAAGTTCCATAAATAGAAAAAGAAAAGTCAAATGGAAAATTTGAGAAAAAATTTTGTTCATAGAAATTTGTTTAACAAAAAACTCATTCATATTTGATAAAATTTTTACCAATGAAGAGAAATATAACTTTTAGTGAGCTGGGTTCCGAGGAAACGTGAATCAGATGAGTACTAAAAGTTCCATAAACAAAAACAAAAAAATACAATGAAAAATATGAGAGAGGTTTTTGTTCATTGAAATGTGTTTAATAAAAACCTCATTTATATTTTCTACATGTTTTAAAAATGAAGATAACTCTTACTTTTAATGAACTGTAGTCCAAGGAAAAAGCATATCAAACAAGCATCAAAAGTTCCACAATAAAAAACAACAAAGTCAAGTGGAAAATCCGGGAAAGGTATTTAGTTGAAATAATCGTTTGAGGAAAAAAATCCTTCCAATAATGTAGGAGAATAAAATCATTATGATTCTTGTTACCAAAAAACAAGGAGAACATTTGGATGCAAATCTTCCTAAAATAAGTGAGATAAGACTTTGACTCCAATAATATATCTCTCTCCATATTTTGTGGAGATGGAGATATTAGTTGTTAGGATTAGAATAAAGATAAGATCATATTGTATCTCCCAAAATAAGGAGTTGGTTGGATGCATAAATTATAAATGCAACCTTCCACACTCAGATATGTAATGTTTTACTACCAAGAAATGAATATGTTCTTTTTTTTCTCCAATATTTTACAATTTTGAGTTAAGATCTTGAAGCATGATTTAAATCCTCTTCCAAGGAATGACATGGAAACTCATTCTAAAGAATATGGATCCGTATATTTGTGTTTTTTATTTTGTAATAATTTGTGTTTATTTCCTTTTTTTGTAATGATCATCTTGTTGTGTTTTTCTTCTCTTTGTATTGTAACATTTAGACTATTTTAAACCTGCCAGTGTTTCATTTAATTTTGCTTATTTCCAATTCAGCAATTTTAATTTATACAAGTGTGTTTTATTCCTACAAGTGTGATTTAAATTATGCAAGTGTGTTTATATTTCTGCAAGTGTGCATTTAAATTTATGCATGTGTTCTTTTAATTTATGTAAGTTTGGATTGTGTTTAAGGGAGCTGCTTTTGACGATATTCATCTCTTAATGCATACAACCTTCAAACACCAACCCAGATTGACATTATTAATAGCGAGGATTGACGAACCTCGTCACCTTGCTTTTTGGTATGTACATGGATGTTCACTACCACCTTTCACTAACGAGGAGTATGCAATAGATATGTATAATCTACACTGCAATACCTCTTTGCTTGATAAACCACATACAATTCCTATCGATTCTCATATTCATTTCTATCTAGTTTTCACCATAACAATGAAAAACTCTTAGATGTCGTTACTTGATCACTCTCATCATCATAAACCTGGGGGAATCATACTTACTCTTCCACCCTTACAACATTCTCAAGTGTTTTACATACTCTACACTTCACATATAGTTTCTCACATGCATCATATATTTATATCGCCATTCCTCGATGATGTACTCTCATGCTATGGTTCACACTTTACTATGGATGGCTCACTATATTCATGAAACTCACATCCTCAAATTACACATTACACACTCGGCGTATTCACAACACATTTCTCTAGTGCACATTATCACAAGACACACTAACCTATGACACACTCATGTTCCACGATTCATACTCAACTACTGAGGGTCTCAATCTGAAATGAACCTCACCACATTCATTCACTCACTCCCACACTCACTATGCTCTATGCTTTGATGATCATATCTTTCTAGTACACTACTCAAACAATTTCCCGATGACGTATTCTTCTTCTATGGCTCATTCTCAACTGTTGAGAGGGAATTTATAAATGAACATTATCTCATGCATACTTATTTATACTCACTCGAGGGGCACATTTCTCCTATCACACTCACTTTGTATTCCATTCCATCTCACTCATCCACAACATACTACATATATTGGTTGCATATTGTTCTTTCTTACTTATGCTCGTTTGTTACACTTATTTATTATGATATCCAGATACAACGTATGTCATTATCTTTTATTTATACACATGTGTGTTTACTTTCCTTCTGTTTTTGATTATATACTTTACACAAATCGATACATGCAACATGGATTCTCAGCAGAGTACTTATTACCAGTCCTGGAGTGGCTCCTAAGGGCATTAACTTTCATACACATTAGAGGTGTTATTATTTTGATTTGTACTACTTTTCATTCTTAATAAAACAGTACACTATATCATATCATACACATTTTGACATACTTTCTATATTTCTAACATGCTAATGGGTGCTTCACGTGAAACGTTTGTCTTGTAAGAACTCTTTGCTACCATGGTTGTTTTATATCTTACTTTTCATTGTCTGACATATTGTTTTTCATCATATGTCATTGTTTTTCATTTTCTTCCATTGTTTGTGGGTTATTCCCATTTTCTTGTGTTCATACTATATGTTTCTGACCAGTTCAGCTTTGACTATCTTGTGACATCATGAGTGATGTCCCATGTTTCCAACCCAATTTTCATGGTCTACATTATTTTCTTGCGTTCTTAGTTTGCACTTTGTCTTCTACATACGTGTTTATCTTATTTGCACTAACACTTGTTTCAAGCCACTTTGTTTATATGTGCTTTAGATTATATCAAACACACTCCCTCTTCATGTAGGGAGTTAGTTTCATCACAGTGTTTAGTCCTCCTTTAGGCTGCAACCTCCTTACGATGTCGCATTTACCCCAAACAATGGGGGCATCTATTGGGTGAATCATTCACCCCATACAGTAGTCTATAGTCACAATACAACACAATTTAGCACACAGTCACCATAATCTTCAATTTAAGGAATGGCTTAGAATTTGACTTGGGTCTTTGGCACAACACATACACAAGTCCCTAAACATATATAGTAGTGCTTGGGCACGCTTGACTTGTTATAAAAATAAATTAAACAATACATTGTTTTCATTTTACAAACTTTCCTCATATTTCTTGTATAGGATTATCTTCTCTAGATCATTCTTCTTCTAGATTTTTCCTCTCTAGATCTTTCTCCTTTGTGTATAAATACAAGTGTTTGTAAATCCTTTGATCATCAATGAAATATTATCTACTTTTTCTTCTAATTCAACCTAACATTAGATTTAGAGCGAGAATATGGTGAGTGAGATAGGTTGAGGATAGTTGTAGAGAAAGGCGAGGAAAATCACAGGACATGAGCAGCTAAAATAAAGGTTTTTTGAGCTATCCAACAACTATTTCTGCTAGATGTTGCCAACATTGGAAGATCAACAACTTGCATATTTCTTTGGATGGATGTGGAAAATTATTGGCATTTAATTTCCTAAATCTAAGCTACGTACATAGCCATACCATCTCCCATTGACCTGCAACATGGAAATTAGAGTTCTTTCTATTCCAGCACAACTTTTTGGCTAAAGTCAATCCATATCAAAACCTATAAATTTGTACCAAAGACCTACTCTTTGTTTCTAAATAGCCACACATGTTGGAGACTAATTACTTGTAGCTATTTTTTTAATTGGCATTTTTTTTGTTTCCTTCTAAGCTAGATGTATTTTCTTTAGATATTTTTTACTAAAATTCAAACCCTACCACTTTTATTTTATCATTTTGCTACTATAAAGAATTATTTTATTTGTTTCTTGCATGAAGATTAGCTGTTGGATTTTGATTAATTGTTAAATAATTAAAAAAAATTCCCATCAATAGCAGTTGCTTTGCAAAGTAGAAATAAAAGAGCTAAATTTTCTTCTTTGCATGCATCTTCACTGTAAGAAAAAAAGCAAGTGTTTTCCTTTTGCAACGATCAAGAAGGAAAGAGATATTCCACTGAATAATTTTATGTCTCATGCCAAGAGAAACATTGGAAGAAATTGAAGGGATCAATCACATGTAAGAACCTCATAAGATAACATCGATCTATACATTTCTTTGATAAATGCCCTTAATAACTGCACCAATCTATAATTTGAGGAGCTTGTGCATCAAGGATTGCTAGAGTGGTTTTTATTGAATGTATTGTGTCAAGAAAATAAGTTACATGTGGAGCTCAAAAGAGGATATGAAGAGGATGATGAACATGAGATAGATTTCCCATAAAATCATCCACATCTCACTATAAGAGAGTATCAAGCCCATCTTTAAAATAAATAAATAAATAAAATTTTAATATTTGACATCATTTCCATTCCAAAGATATTACTTTCAGATGCCTAACTCTTGAAAGGGACAATTTTTTCTCTATGGATAAAGAAGATGCAAACCATTTTCTTATTTAAAGATCTATGGGATATTGTCACTGGAAAGCTCCCTCATCTCACCAACGACAATGAGCATATCAAGTATGACAAGCCTGATGTAAAAAAACCTATGTTGATCACTCTGAGCATATCTGATGAGTTGCATCCAAACATTCAGAATGAAACAAAATTGAAGAAGTCTTGATATACTCTCTCCATGATTTACGAAGCAAAAAATTTGTTGAAGATTATGCATCTCTAGTGAAAGATGCATACCATGAGCACACAAGAAGGTGAAAAAGTGAAAGAATTTATGCGTCAAGTAGCGAAGTTACGAGCACAACTACATGCACTTAGAGAAGTGGTCAAAGACAAGTTACTAGTCCCACTAACACTGTGAGCTCTTCCATCCCATTTAAGGAAATTTATCACCAGATTGAAAATCACTCAAAAAGAGGTGATTTTTTCCGAACTGGTGAATTTCCTACAACATGAAGAATCCATTCAATCAGTTCAAGAGGATTTTGAGGAAAAAACATAGATCTCAAGGTAGAAGAAGAAAAAAAATCCTCACAAACATCAGCAAGAGAAGCAAACAAAAAAACAACAACATAAGAAAAAATAGATGCAAAAGTCTCAAAAGGTGGATCAATGGTGTCACATTTGCTCCATGAATTCACATGACACTATAAAGTATTGGTATAGTGGTTGCGCACAATTCAATTCTGGACAAGAAAGCACATCATGAAAGGTGATTCAAATAACTTAAAGTGGCATCCTCATGGAAATAAATAGAAAGAACATGTCGTAGTCCTATTAGATGAAAACACATATGAATAAACTATAGAATCAAAAAATTACACCACACATGAACTTGATTTGGTACTTGTATACCATATGTCACAACCATCAGAGAAAAATTGACTGATAGATTCAGGTGTCAGTAAGCACATGAAATGCAATAGAAATCTTTTTGATTCATTGAAAAATCAACCCACTGGAGATCAGGTTCATATTTTAGATAGTAAGGAGTATACAACAGAAGGAATCAACAATGTTACCATTCCTCTCAGGAAAAGAAAAAATATTTTGACAAAGGTACTCTATGTTCCTGGCCTAACCAAAAATCTTATGTATGTCTCTCAGCTATTGAATCACAAGCTTAAGGTGGAGTTCCTTGTTCATAATGGCATCAAGTCCTTTCTAATATCTCAAAAAGGTAAGACACTTTCTAAAGCATTTATGAAGGATCATTTATTTTTATTATATGTAGTTTCCTCCTCTGTAGTTATGTTATTTTCCTCTATGTTGGAATCCACTACATTCTGGCACTTTCAGTTTTGAAATCTTTCTACCAGCTCCCTCTATCATCTCAGTTCAAATCAGATGGTACATGGACTTCTTCCTCTTTCTCAGTCATTACCTCTTTGTCCTTGATTTCTAGTGGTAAAACCACATCAGGATCCATTTGAGACGACTACATTTCATGGCAATAACCATCTAGTGCTCACGCGTACTAATCTTTTTGTTCCCTTACCTACCTCTTTTAAGGTATTTCAATACTTCCAACTATTCATTGATTATTATTTCTGCAATACTTGCATGTTCTTTCTCCAAAAGAAGAGTGAAAAATTTGAAAACTTCCATATCTTCTATAGGAGTGTTGTTCAACAGACTAGGTAGCCCCTTTAAGTCATGCACTTAGATCGATGGTAGGAAGTCACTTCAAATAAATTATTAACATTATTGAAGATGCACAAAATAAAAGAAAACTTGAATTCCCCCTATACTCCATAAAAAAATGGATGTGTAGAACATTGCAATTAGAATGCCATGGAGATGGCTCATTGCATGCTTTCTACTGCAAAGATGGAGAACAAATATTGGGTGGAAGTAGTTCAGATAGTTGTATATCTTTTGAATAGATCACCTATAAATATCTTGAAGGAAAAGACACCGGAAGAGGTATTTAGCAATCACAAACCATGTATTTCTCATTTGAGAGTACTTGGTTATATTTCCTACATGCATGTTCTATATAAGGAAACGAAGAAGCTTGATACAAATACACATGAGTGCATATTTTTGGGATACCATACTACCTCTAAAGCCTATCAGTTCATGGATCCTGAGACAAAGAAGATATATAAGAGCAGATAGATTTATTGTGATGATTCATCATTTGACTCATTTCCACTGAAGGAAGATTCAACACCTACCTCCTCTCATAGATTTCTCACACGTCTAGATGATGAGCATGAGGATCCTATAGAAAAGAGGGATGGGATATAAGGAGAATTATATGTTGATCTTGGAAATATATGAATGAATTATTCTAATCAGTAGCAGTGTTAACATCTGAAATGGGTCCAAAGCATCATGAGAGACTTGCACCTCAACTCTCTTCCTAACACTTCATCAGGAGTCCATAAAAGAAGTCAAGTAAAAATTCAAGCAATTCTTGCACTCATGATCTCATTGATTGAAGACATAGAACCTAGTTTAGTTCATGAGTAACTTAGTCAGCCAGAGTGAAAGGAAGCCATGGATGTAAAATATGAATTTTTGATATAGAATTGGATGTGGGAATATGTCGATTTGCCTGCAAGAAAAAATTCCATTGGCTATAAGGGGATTTTCAAAACAAAATACAAGGAAGATGGATTTATCTACAAGAATAAAGCATGATTAGTTGCAAAGGGTTGTTCTCAATAGGAAGTAATTAACTACGATGAGACCTTTTCACCCAATATGAAGATCAAAACCATCAGGATTTTCTGGGCACTGACAGGACAAAGTGGATGAAGACTTCAACAAATAGATGTTATAAGTGATTTCTTGAATGGTGATATCAGAGAGTAAGTATACGTGACCCATCTAGAAGGATTTATCGATAAACAACATTCTCAGAATATATGTCATTAAATTAAGTCTCTTTATTGACCTAAACAGACATCTAGAGCATTGTACATAAAAATAAATGATCACCTATTATAGCATGATTTCACACGTAGCCCCTCTAATTCAAATTTGTATATCAAAAATATAGAAAGAGAGATTGTCATCTTGGTTTTGTATGTAGATGATATTGTGATTATAGGGAGTTCTGACAATCTCATCAAATATTTTTAAAATAATTTTAGGAAAACCATCGACATGATAGATTTAGGCTAATTGACTATTATCTTGGCTTCGAGATATGAAAAAAAAAATTTATATTTTTGTCTTCTAGTTGAAATACACAAAGAAAATCTTATAAAAGTATGGAATGGAAGATTCTAAACCTAAATACACTCCCATGGAAAAAGGTTTACAAATTTAAAGATTCTAAGATTCACCTCAAGTAGATGGTACTCTCTACACACAACATGTTGGGAGCCTCATTCAATTGACATATACCATACCTAATATTTTCTTTGTGTTGAGCTATCTTTCTAGATTCATACAAGAGCCGAAGAAATTCCACTAGGTAGCAATGAAGCATGTGTAGAGATATGTATGAGGAACTGTTGACTATGTTATAAAGTATCGTAAGAACACTTAGAATCAGACAAGGTTGGATGCATTAATGAAATGAAATCAACTTTAGGATACATTTTTCATCTCGGGTCTGGTCCTATCTCGTGGATTAGCAAGATGCAAAATGTTGTTTCTCTCTCATCCACTGAGGGTGAGTATCGCATCGCAAAAGGAGCCATGTGCGAAGTGATTTTACTATGTTGAATCCTAGCAGATATGGGAATTCATGAAGAAAATCCTCCCATCAGTCACTGTGATAATCAGGGTGTGTTGAAACTTGTTAAAAATATTGTTTTCTATGAGATAACCAAGTATATAGAAGTAAAGTGTCACTACATTCAAGATCAAATTTTGATCCACTGTATTCAAATCCAGTACTTCTCGATAGATGCTCAGATCATATAAATTATCACAAAGTCCCTTGGCAAAGAGAATTTTAAACTATTTTAGGGGTACATTTGTAAAAACAATGTATTAAGGGGGGAATGTTTGCAAAAATAATAAAAAAATACATTTTTTTTATTTTAGAAACTTTTCTCATATTTCTTGTCTAGGATTATCTTCTCTAGATCATTCTTCTTCTATATTGTTCCTCTCTATATATGTCTCCTCCGTGTATAAATATAGGTGTTTGTAAGTCCTTTGATCATCAATATAATATTATTTACTTCTTCTTCTAATTTTTCCTAGCATGACCCTTCATGGTCACCTGTGAGAAGGAGTGGTTACACATTTATTCTCAATTCAGTACAATTCACAATAGTTTATACATCTTTTACAGGATGGACACAGTCCTTCAACACTCAACATGCATGCACTACACCTTCTTTTTAAATTTTGCATAGGATCAGTTTGGATAGAAATGGATTAAATTTTCACACACCATTCACAGTGTTGTTTTCTCTTTGGGAAGCAGTCTAAGGTTGTAGAATAACACTAGACCTTTCTGTTATCTCTCGAAAGTGCACCCTGTGGAGAGATGGCTACAAGTGTTCTAAGCTTGCTCTAGATCTCTCTCTTTTGTAGATACAATGTAAACACAATAGGTATGTCGGTATACCTATTGTTGAGGAGAGTCTCCAGTATCAAGACCAGTTCCTTTTTTGATGTATCCTAAACTAATTTTTTGGTTTTTGAGTGTAAAAAAATATTTGTAAATGAGTTGAAAATAGAGGTGATACACCAAAATTCTTGAGGTCTTTGACTGAGTACATGCACAAACCAATGGTTTTTAGTAGAATATTAAGGCAAAACACTTGATGTATTGAGGGAAAGTTTCACAATAATACTAGTAAGATAAACATGCACACTAATATTATGTATAAATTACTAAGATTGCAGCAAGGTAAGATGATCATTCAAGTAATTTTGACATTCAAAAGAAAATAGTAAAGTATAAAAAAAGCTGTAAATAATTGGAAAGGTAGAAATCGATCTCTCACTCAAAAGGAAAAACTGGAAAAAAATTCTTCAGCACTCCTATGTCTAGAAAGTCCTCCTTTTTTGTGTTGCTAATGCACACAATATATAGCAAAATTATTCACTTCACCCTTCCTAAAAATAGACAAAAAATTGTGCTTGTCAATGCACCCTATTTTTATCCTTTATCATGAATAAATAAAGGAATAAAAAAAAGCATGCTAATACAATGAGGCATTAATAGCCTTGGTTACAAAAATACAACTCAGTAAAACTACAGTTGACTGTTCTATTTTTAATAAGGTTGGGTGAATAATTCTTCTAATAATAAACTTTTCTTGATGAGCAAGTCTTCTCCAATGCATGCAATCTTTGTCTTCTTGTGCTTAATGTGACATCTATAATTTTGGTCCAGCATTTCCCCTTTGGATGTACATGTAAGAATAATGTCTCCCTGTGTGTGAGCAAAACTAAACCCTTCGAATTACCAATACTTGGAAAAATATTCACCCATGTATCCATCTTGTCGGGGACCACCTTTGGTTCTAATGTAGACATTTGTTTCATCTTCTAGTCTTCACATGAAGAATGAACAATACTATTGTTTGCTTTCTAAGACCTCCCTCTCTAGGGACCAAATGTGAACACTTTGTATCACTCTAGTTTTGACCACTTCTAGTTTTGACCTCCTTTTTAATAATCATTGGATGAATATTATTTGGTGACACTATTCCTTTTGGTTTGACATTGGTATAGACTAAGGTCAAGATATGTATCAAACTATCATCTGATTATAATAGGCCACCTTTTGACCATTGACATAGACTAAGGTTTTGTTCTGCATAACAATATTTGATCATGATTTACCTTTCCAGTGATTATAGTCATTCGCTCCTTTATATAAATATTCAACCTTTAATAGGTAAATACAATGATTTTTTTTGAATAATGTGGGATGGCCCTCACCCACGGTGACTCAACCCTTCATATACTCGGTCGGTGGTATCTAACTTGGGTCGAGTTAACTGTAACCCTGAGTATGCATTGATAAATTAAAACCAATGTTGGTCATTGATTCTCATACTTGCTTCATCTTTAACCATTGATCTTTTGATATTTGATTAGGGTTTAGATTTGGAATTTAATTTGGTCATTGGCACTATAACCATTGTGATTTGCATTGGAATTAGCAAGGGTTTCTTGTGGCCATTTGATCTCGTACTGATTCTTTCTCATCCATCAATTCTTTAACTCCGGTTGAGTTAAATTTCTATGAGGTCGAGTTAGGATTGTTAGAACAAAGTCAAACCTAAATCATTTGGATTTACTTTACATTTCTCATTTCATGAGGTGAAGACCTGAGAAATTTTTTCCAGATCACCAATTATTGTGTGGTTCAATCTTATGTTTTCACTTTTTCTTGGAGGATTTACATCTATATTTTCTTGGCACTTGAGCATTTATGTACTAGTTTTAGCTCTAAAGGTCAGCTAAGAGCTCCCGGGAGCCACCTTTTATTTAGCAATGGCCACAATTGTTGTAGACTTAAGCTCGCTGTTGGAAATTGTTTTACAAATTGGGGTGAGCTTGGTTCTTTCTTCTTTCATTTTAAGCCATGATTCTGTTTGAATGGATATTATTTTATTATTATAGTCCTCATCTGGGGAGAAGTGTTATATTCTACAAAGGTGGAGTCTTCTGGTTCATTATCTTAGTTTATAAGGCGAGCCTTCTAATCCTCGTTTATTAACTATGTATCACATGCAATTTTTCTTCTGATTCAACTGATTATTTCCCTCTATTTGGAGCTTGGTATGATGGCATATGTAAGCCTCTTTACACTGTGATGTCACTATTATAACTATATTGTAGCTCAGCTTTAAATCATACTTTGTGTCCTTAGTTAGAAGGATAGTTGATTCTGTATCATTTTGGTTTTTTTATGTTAAGGATCTCCACGAGAAAACCCTAATCTATCGTAGGTATTTGGTTTTTTTTGCAATAACTATCTAAAATATGGGTTTTGTACTTTGTGTTTGAGGTGTACCCTATTATTTTGAATGTGGATTTTTCATTATTTTCTCCGATTTTAAATACCCATTTCTGGGTTCGCAACCATTTTTTCTCTAACTAGTGAGCCTCCCTGGCTCTAAAACTGTAGTTTTAAAAAAGCTAGCTATGACCCTTTGTGGGTCGTAACAATGAAAAATCCTCTTGTATATGTTTTAAAAAATATCTTGGAGCTCTGAGCATAAGAATATAGGGTTTCTCCATACTTTGACTTGTGCGTTTCTCACTTTCTAATTTCTCATATTTTCTCATATCTAGTTGTAAATATTATCTCATTCATTAGTATTACTGTCTATGACTAGAATTGGCAGTGTAGATATTGAAACCAGATATGAACTTTCTTTCTCCTTAAAAAATGAGCAATAGTACCTGTGAAATTCTTTGTATTTTATTTTCAGTATTGAATTTTCTTCACCGTAGAGGGTTTTCTTCATCCACATTTGATTGCTCTAGCTTGACTCTGTTGTTATTTTGTAATATGTATACTTCCTTTGCAATCAAAACTTGAATGATGGATTACTCTTTTGTATGAAGGATGAGAAATGAGATCCCACTAGAATATACATCTCTCTTCATTTCCTGAAAGTGACGCTGGTATTTTGTGTTCTTAATAACCAAAAAATGATATTTTACTATTATATCATATATGCCACCTATTGGACCCTTGCTTCTATTCTTACGGATTTTGTATTTTAGTTTTGATGCATGAAGTTTGTACAACCTGAATTTCCATGAAAGACTGAAATATATCCTTTGGTTCCTTCTGATTTATGGACTCATTGCTTTTTGTTCCTATTCTTCTAGAAATAGAAATCTGGACTGTTGTTGAAGGCTTACAAATAATCAATACAAGCTATTATTATTTATTTTTACTTGATTGGCACTTATTGTATGGATGAATTTTATACAGTATACTTCTGAAATGACTTAGCTTGCTTTTGATAAGTTGACTTCGTAGGCTTATTTGATTTTGATAGCATTTTTATTAATATGTCAATGTCAAAGCTAACTCCATCTATTTTATTGCTCCATTCCATTAAAAAACCTTGCAACAGTCTCAAGTATGTCTACAATAATGGAAGGTTTCTTGCTTTCCCCATCAGACTGCTTGTTTTTTATATTCTCATTTTCATGTTCTATTCTGGATTTGATGAGAAGTTAATATAACTATTGAAATTATCTAAAAATTTGTTCTTCTTTGATTGAGAATGCTCACTTGTAGCTTGGTGAAACTTTTTGAGATGGCTTCTTTGTTGAGGGTACATTGCAATATGTATCATACATCCTTGTGGTGATCTTAAAAGGTTGTCTTACATTTATTCATTTCTTGCATGATCACTATGAAAGCTAGAAATTCTCTGTTGCATCCTACATTGGATTTTCTGATATTACCATGGAAATTGGTGAGCATGTAATTTTCCCTAGCATTGTAATAGATTGTTTCCTAGCTCTAGCATGGATTTGAATACAAAATATCCTATTCTTGGTTTTTTTGAATGATATTTTGAGTTGTAGTTTAAGGCTAAATGCTCACTTCCAGATGATGAAATATTCAATCAATAATTTGAATGTAAAATGATTTTTATTTTACCATTATGAAAATAACAACATGCTGGTCATATCACCTGTCACTTCCTATTTTGTAGCCTTTGAGAGGAGTATTTCTCAAATTTCTCACAATTATGATTCTTTCATGGAAATCTGTATTGTTGGCCATCGAGTTGTATCATCCTGAGTTTGTCTACAAGGATTTATCTTATTCCAGTTGTCTTTTTTTCTCAATGACCCTGACATCTTCTATACTTATTGCTACTACCCCTATGAGAATGATTGTTTGGAAGTTGTATCTCCTTCAGTTGGCTATAATAAGTTTGATCCTTATCATTTAGTTCGCATTGTATGGAACTCTAATAAGTTGAACTTGTACTTTGACTACATTTTTATATCAAAAAGGATACGTGCTTCTCTATATTAGGATCTTGAGCTTTATATATTTTTATTTGCTATATGATTTTGGATGTGCACTCTATAATTCCGTAGTCATTTTGTGAGAAAAATTAATCTAAAGTAATGCTCTTTTCATCATAAGTTGTTATATTTCAAAAAATGTAACTTTGCATGAATGTGTAATTCATTGATGTTTCCGTACTTGTGTAAGTATTGAACTGGTTGTATTGTGAGTTGTAACTCTTCATCATGAGTTATATTCTACATCCTTAGTTGTACTATAACTGAAAATAGTCTTTATCATGAGGTAACTTGTATTTATCTGAATCTGTAGCTCTGACTATACAGTGTATTACCCCCTTTCTGCATACTATTTTATTAGTACAACTTTTAAGCATGATTAGTTGCAAAATAACATGATGGAAAGATGTAAAATGTCCATTTTACATGGCGAAGCTCTGTCAAAATTTTATCATATTCTCTTATCCAGTTTTTTTTAGCTGCAAATTTCTGTCATTCTAGTTAACTTGAGTCTTTAGTTTGAATTGAAATAAATGTACTTTTTTTATTCAAGTTACGTAATATATCACTTCCTTCTTCTTACCTGTATCTGCACATTTATATAGACTAGTTAAAAAATGTTAGGCCTTTTGGCATCTCTTTTATTCCATATCTTTTCTCTCTCTTTCTTTCTATGTGAATGAGTCATGTATGCTGCTACAGAATAATTGTTTTATCAGTTGTGCCTTTGGTCCTCATGTAATTTATATTTCCTGATACGAATAAATCCACTTCTATGAAATTGAATAGTTTAAGAATATGGATCAACCCTGAGCTC
This sequence comes from Taxus chinensis, assembly GCA_019776745.2. Taxonomy (NCBI): domain Eukaryota; kingdom Viridiplantae; phylum Streptophyta; class Pinopsida; order Cupressales; family Taxaceae; genus Taxus; species Taxus chinensis. Next base: position 265,418,952 of record CM034151.1, on the reverse strand, counting down.
AAAATTGACAATCTTTCATTTCCTTATTTTCAGATATAGTGCCATTTGCTAAGAAGCGAGTATGAAGATGGAGAAAATATGGAGCTGGAAATGCATCAACCAAAATGAAAGAAACCCAAGGCAATGTTGGGTTCTTTCATACTCCATTTACTTTATTTTTCATGCATATGTACCTTTTACTTTAGTAGTTGTAATTTACTTCTGAGTTACATCCCATGGCTTGTGTGGGAAACATTTGAAATTCCTTATGAATAAAACATTCAATTCTGAAACTGAATTGTGTATTTCTTTCTACTTTTCAGCTTTATCTATGGATTATATAATAAATTAAACAACTCAATAACATAATTCAATGTATTTAATCATGAAAGAAAGAACTTTAAAATACATGTAACTTTAGCAATGAACCTTGACTGCTGCAATCTACAACTATGATTGTTGTTCCAAAACTTAACACTTGATCTATTCTATAATTTCAGTCTTCATCAAGATTACACATTTGTCATTTAGGGCTTTGTGTTATTTTGCTAAAGATAATCATGAAATTGTAGACTATGTGATTTGTTACATTTTGTAATAACACACATAGCTGAAAATTACATGTATTCATTAATTAATCCAACATAACAAATATTGAACTGAAAGAAGCTCCCTTAGCTTAGGTTCACTTAACAAATGACATCCATCGTAACGAAATTTTGAGTTTCCCATTTTTACATTAGTGTAAAAATTGTCAAAAAATTTCTCCCTACACTTCTTCTGTACTTGACAGAGTTGGCATGAGATCACCAAAAGAAAATCATACTCAACATAACTAGTGTGAGATCGCCCAAAAAACTCATTCTTATACAACATTTTCAGGATCCTTTCTATCTCGTTTACTCATCACGGATCATGTGCACATGTTCCTTTTCACATTTTTACTCATTTTCTTACATACTTCTTACGCGTTTTGACCAAAATTTTCATATAAACATATTTGACTACTTGTTTGTTCTTCTCTTTTGTAGGTCCCCCTTATGAGAAGTGAAAGTCACATAAATCACACACCATCACACATATAGTGACATAAACAATAGGTACAATGTGACATCTACACATACAATTTCACCTCAAGGGTGGGCATCATTTGTTTCACATCCTCTTCTCTAGCTTCCATGCTTCATATTTTTATTAGACTACGCTTTTGCTTGTCTTCTTGGCATATATTTTACCATTGATCTACATGGTTATTAGGTATGCATATCTTATCTAATTCATGTTATCAAGAATTCACTCAACAACATAAAGTGGGGGAAAATGTAGACACTAAATCACACACTTTAGGTATTTATATAGTCCTAATCATATACATCTATTCATATGATTCCTAAGTGATAAAAGTACTAATTGATTACTATCTTTGGCCTCTTTTCTTTCTTTCTTGTTTTCATATTAGTCTTACACACCCCATTTCCTGGTCTGAGGTTCCATACTACAGCTTTTATGAATATGGACATCAGTACCCAGGAACCTCGATTCCGTCTGGGTTCCCCCAACCTCTTTTTACTTTTATCACATATTTTCGGTCCTTTTTAGCTTTTGGGATTCTTTATTTCTTACTAATCAATCTTTTAGTGAATAATTACAAAATTCAACCAAGGGAATCATATAAATACAAATCTATGTGATCATAGTAAGGGACTAAACACTAAGTATATACTATCTCCACCTAAGGTTGCATCAAAAGGCATTTATAAGAGCATTCAAACATCCATCTAGTAACTAAAAAAGGGAATGTGACTGCATTCTTTGACATACACTTCATAAGAGGAGAAGTTCATTTTTCCATGCACACATATATCTACATTATCTACATGTATTTATTACTCTCTATCAAGTGCAAATCGCATAAGAGACACCTAGTACATGGTTCTACACACACGCGCGCACATGCATGCATGTACACAAAACTACATGGACTCTAAAATTTATTACAGCTCTTGGGTCATATGTTCATTCACTCGAGTGACCATCGAGGTCAGTCCAATTCCACATTTCCCTATTTTTTTTTTTAGGATTGATTTGTTTTGGGGTTTTGTAGGTGCTTTTTTCTTATTTCAAGTTTCGGGAAAATAACAATGAAGTGTAGTGACATACATGGGATCAAAAGAAATAACCAGCGAACACCTCATGGCCCTGGGAAACTAAGTTTTGCAGCCTCTAAGAAGTCATAGGCACCCAGAGAAGGTCTCAGGTGCCCCTGACTCTCCCCAAGCACCCATGTCCAGCTTATCCCGACACTTCTACATTTTTATACGCTCGATTGTGATAGACTGTTTTCCTGTTTCATCGGTTTTCCATCTAAACACAACCTTGAAATCATTGCAAATTAGCTAAGTACTTTATGCCTCCTTTCACAACTAGTGATTCATATTATTCTAGCTTACTTTCTTCGGTTAAATATGTATTTTATTACATATTTATATCTGCGCTATGACATATTAAGATTTTGCATTTATTAATTTCAATATTTTCTTAAATCACCACTATGAGACAGAAAAAAATGAATATTAACATAATGATAATGAAGAGATACTTAAGTACTTAGAAGATAAATAAGGTGTTATCACGAAATTACAACACGCCTGAATACATTTAGATTTGAGTGGGTCATTCGGTGTAATTTGTGTAACATTGGACCATCTCTCAAGCTGTGGGACTTGTGGGCTTAAGATGATCCTCTACAGAAGGTTAGTTCCTACTCCTAAACTACCTACCACAATCTACTCTAATGAAGGATATAAAATTAACTAATCCTAATCTAACTTTCGAATGGACCAAGGAGAGAGAGAATGCATGAAAACAAAACCTACACTAAAATAGTGATACACCAAAAAAGGAGGGTTGTTGATCACAATATCAACTGCCTGAAGTGGAGAAGGGTGAGAAATGGAGAGGATGGACAAGATCCATCATAGAAAAAAGATAAAGTTCACACCAAATATCACTTCAAACCCATTGAATACAACTCCAAAATCATGTAATAGACATCAGAGATATGCACAGTATACCCTACAATTGTGAGAGGCAAGAAGAGACAATAAAATAAGCAAAGGATGGAAAAAATTCATCACGAAACAAATTTTATTGCTGCATGAGTTCACACTGTAAGTCATTAGTGAGAAAGAGGAAAGAAAATTCCATTATAATGCAAAGAGAGGAGGCTTAAATTCCACATTCACCCCTAGGGAAGAAAGAGGGGGGGGACAATAGAGAAAAATGGCCAACTTCTTTAAAAATGAGCGCAAGATTAATATTTATAGAATGAGAAAGAGGGAGAGAATTGCAATCCTAAATTTATCTCTTCAACCACTTGCAGGTTGTCATAAATGAGTGTAATTGATTTTATGTTGCTTGCTAAAGGCTCCTCATGCTGTCCCATGTGCTGCAACAGAGAGGTAATGATGACCATGCCTCATTAAATGCATCTTAACTACCAATTAAAACATTATTCTAAACATGGAAACATTTTTTGAAAAATTAGTATCAATACTCCATCAATTTCTTCATTTATTTACTTATGTGCATCAGTCTCGGGGTCATGATTCAAACGAGACAATTTTCATGAAAATTTGTTAAGAATTGTAAAATTTATGCCCATTCAAAGTTTCATGCAAAAAACTGTCATTTTCATTTGTTCCACGGATTTTCCATTTTTCTGCAACATTCTACAGATTTGGTGCTCTAATGCTTTCCCCGACATTGATTTTTTGCAGATTCCACGGATTTCTGCGACACTTGTTCTATGGATTTTTGTTTGGTTTTTTCCACGTACTTTCTTCTATAGTTTTTTCTGCATATTTTCTTTAGCTTTGCTTCTAGGGCTTTTTCTGTGGACTTTGTTTTGCAGATTTTTCTACAGATTTTTCCGCAGACTTTGTTCTGCATCTTTTTCTGCAGATTTTTTTACGGCTTTTTTCTGAGACTTTTTCTAAGGATTTTTCCATGGACTTTTTCTACCATATCCACAATACAATGACTTGTGACCATTTCGGGTTTTCGGGTCCCACGCGTACCTTTGTCCCAATTGTCATGCGGACCACATGGGATAAAAAATTTCACTTTTTTTGCATTTCTTAGGCTCCTTTGAATTTTGGGCCCGAAATTGGTACGATAAACTTTAGTACAACTTGCATTGGTTCCATCTGTAGCTGTCAGACTTGATTTGCACTAAAATAGGCCCTCGATTTCATTTTTGTTAAGAATTTTGCAATTTTTGCTAACTCTTTAGATTTTCTTTGGATAGGGAAGTTAGAGAAAAACCAAGTGACCCCTTAAAGCAGGATTTTTGGCGTCAAATCATTTTTGATCTCTCAACCCTGAATAAATTGTGTAAGTTATTAAATTTACCCTAGGGGTGAATTTTGGATAGCAGTTTTGGTGACTCAGTGGGGTCACTTGCCTGCTAGGTGAAATGATCAGTGGTATTGAAGTATCCATTGGGCATGGAGTTAAGCTTGATAATAACAATTTTGATCTTAAACTCTGAAATCTGGTCCCTGAGCCACTTGAAACACTACCGGAACTGAAGTCAATCTCACCAAACGCTACATCCAATGGACTGTGCACGAGAAACAAAACACCACTACATAAACTATGTACAATAGAGAAACATCATACATGCCCTAAGTGGAACATGCAAAGTGTCCAAAATCACTATTTCTCCTGAAAGTAAACCTACCTACTCTATGCTAACTAGAAGCAAAGCGAACTGAAACAAAACCTATAACTGACAAGGAGAAGTAGTTTCCCTTTCTCAAAATAAGAAGCCATGTATATGATTTGGAACTTCTCAGGGTTGTTATTATGAGTGAAACAATGACAAGAGGCCAATCTTCCACCAAAATCATGAAGGTATCAACTAGAAACAAGATAAATACCTCTTTTAGTTTCTCTACATTTTGATTGAAGAGGCATTGCAGCTGATCCTTGGTACTCTGAAACTCATCCTCATCCTTAAGAGAAAGCATGACTAGTGGAAAATTCTCTTTTAGATCTAATTAAGCCAAGTATTTTATTAGGCATGGTCTGATCCGATGGATGTGCCCTTTTCTCTTAAATTCAACTCCAAAAATGAAGTCTTCCTACGGACCATGCTGAGAAAAGAGGTTACTTGCATGTTGAGTTTTTCTTTACATTGCCTCTATAAGTAGCTTAGCCTATGCCTTTATGACTGATATGTAATGCGTGTCATCGTTGTCCCCTTCCTCCTCCTGTGAAGAACATGGAAGATTTAGATCCTCCAACCTTGGTTCCAGAGGGCTGTTATGAAGTTTAGGCTGATGTAATTGAATGCTCTCCCCATGGTAGTGGGCCCTTGTGCTTTGAAGATGAATGATGAGGCAACAAAGGTGGTAATCTTTTCACGTTCCTCTCCATCAAAGTATTCCTCCAAATTAGACAGATAATATGCCTCCTTACTGTCCTGTTATATGTGCTCAACCTCCTCCATAGTGTTCTCCTGATCTTCAACTTTCTCACCATGGTTCTCCTCATCCTCAAACATGAAGTTTGAAAGCTCCAAATATTATTAGAAATTAAAGATCGAAGGGGATGAAGTGGGACAAAGAAATGAAGTTTCTTTTGTGGCCTTCTTGGTATTCTAATCCTATGAAACTATATGGTTTTCCTCCATAACTGAATGTACTCCTCCTCTTTTTGATTTAGAGTAGGTTGTTTTTTCCCTTGCTTAGATTGATTGTGTAGCTGGAATATGATCATAAATATTTTCAAACAATGTGCCATCATGAAAACTACATTCAAAGCATACAAATTGTTGATCTCCTTGTTCTACTGCTGCTACAAAATCAGCCTTAGTCACCACTAGTTCTTCAACTTTGACCTCCTTCATAGGCTTAACCATCAAGGTAATCTTATCAATCCCGAATATGAGATCAAAGCTTACCAATATTTTTATCATTTCTTCTTTTCTTGTCTCTTCTTGTTGTTTCTCCCCTTGACTAGATTATTGAGTCTCTTCCCGACATGGACTCGAGAGAGTAGGAGGGGTGGTGGGTGGGGTCTCCACTATTTTATTTTTATTTTTGGTGGAGGAGAAGGTATTTATTTTGGCTCTTGTGGAGGGGACTTGGATTTAGAAAAGAAAAAGGGACGAGTAATTAAGATGGAAAGGGAGACTAGAAGATGGAGAAAAGGATTCCACAATATAAGCAACGGATGGGAAACTTGGAAACTAAAGCTCGAGTTGAGATGGTACTACTTGAGGAATGGAGAGAAAATTACTAGATGATGGTGTAGGACTTACCCATTGAAAAAATTTCCGGGAACCAAGTTCACAGGCCTCTATCTTCTTGGTCCACTGTGCAAGTTGAGGCAACATTTCAACCATGAAGTCAAGCTTCTCTTGTGTGCTATAGTGTCTTGAAAAAGGGCTTTCCCATGGAAAATATGCCCTGTAACCAATTTTCAATGCCTTCATTTGTGCTATATTCCTTGAATGAACCATGTCAACCTCTATCCTTTGAATCTTCTCCAGCAGATCATCATTCTCCATTTGAGTGTTGTCATTGTATGCATACCCTTGTTCTAGATATGTTTCATAACCAAAATGGTTTTGACACTGCTCATATGGGTAAGCATAATGGTTCTAAATTCGATCATAATGATGATCTAAAGGAGTCAAGAAATACATTGGAGGTGGACTACACCACTTCTGCTACAAGTGTAAATTCCAAGATGGGAATGAAGCCATGACTGCACAATGTCATGAATGATAGAAGATGAAAGATGTGGAAAGAAGAATGGGTGGAAATGGATGGAAAGAAATTCTAAAACTCAGAGAATGGATTGTTGATCAGATGGAGTCACTAGATGTGCTTTGCATGTGCCTCCACACATCAACTTGATGAAATGAAGTGGTAAGGTGCTTCAAACCTATCCCACTAGGCGTTCCATAACTTTTATCAAGCAGTGAAGGTCGCACGGTGGCTAATGACTTTCCGCTTGGATTAGAACACATCTAAAAGATGAAAATCTAACTTATGTGATGTCCCACAAGGCATGCTAGAAATACTATAAAAAAATTACAAAACTCCTCGAATGGATTTAGATTTGAGTGGGGAATTCAGTGTAATATGTATAACATTGGACCATATCTCAAGCTGTGGGACTTGCGGGCTTGAGATGATCCTCCAAAGAAGGTTTGTTCCTACTCCTAAACTACCTTCCACGATATACTCTAATTCATGCAAACTATCTAATCCTAATCTAACTTTCCAAGGGACAAGGAGAGAGAGTGCATGAAAATAAAGCCTACACTAAAGTGGTGATACATGAGAAAAGGAGGGTTGTTGATCACAATTTCAACTACCTCAAAATGGAGAGAAGTGGGTAATGGAGAGGGTGGAAAAGATGCACCATGGATTTGGGATAAAGGTCACATAGAACACCACTTCAAACCCATTAAACACAGCTCCCAAAACCTGCAATAGACATCAGAGATATGCACAGTATACCCTACAATGGTCAGAGGCATGAAGAGACAATAAAATAAGCAAAGGATAGACAAAATGCATCACGAAACAAATTTTATTGCTCCATGAGTTCACATATTACATCATTAGTGGGAAAGAGGAAAGAAAATGCCATTACAAAGCAATGAGAGGAGGCTTAAACTCGACATTCAACCCTAGGGAAGAAAGAGAGATGGGGCATTAGAGAAAAATGACCAACTCCTTTACCAATAAGCCCAAGATTACAATTTATAGAATGAGAAATAGAGAGAATTGCAATCCTAATTTTGATTTTTCAACCACTTGAAAAGTGTCATAAATGAGTGTAATTGATGATATTTTTATTGCAAAAGGCTCCCCATGCTATCCCATTTTATACAATAGAGAGATAATGATGACCATGCCCCATTAAATGCATCCCAACTACCAATTAAAATATTGATCTGAACCTAGACACGTTTTCAAAAAAATCAACATCAAACTTCATCAATTTCTTCATTTATTGAGTGTTGTGTGTTGTGCTTGGAATCATGATTCCAAAGAGACCAATTTTGTGAAAATCTGTTATGAATAACAAAATTTATACCCATTTGAAGTTTCACATGAAAAACTGTCGTTTTCCTTTGTTCCGCAGCTTTTTTTCTATGGATTTTTCTACGGATTTTTCCTCTACTTTTGTTTTGTGGTTTTTTCTGTAGCTTTTGTTCTACGCCTTTTTCTATGGATTTTTCCGTGAAATTTGTTCTATGTCTTGTTTTAGCAGCTTTTTTCATGGATTTTTTTCTGCAGCTTTTTCCATTGCTTTTTTCTATGGTGTTTTTCACAGACTTTGGTTCTGAAGATTTCCGTGAAAATTTCTGTGGCACTTTATCCTATGGCATTTTGCACAGATTATTTTGAGGCTTTGTTCTGTGGGTTTTTCCATGGACTTTTTCTGCCATTTTTCCGCAGACATTTTCTATGCATTTTTCCGCGGACTTTTTCTACCATATCCATAATACACTAACTTATAGCCATTTCGGGTTTTTGGGTCCCACGCATACCTTCGTCCCAACTGTCCCGTGGACCGTACGGGAAAAAAATTTCTACCTTTTCTGCATTTTTTTATCTCCTTAGAATTTTGGGCCTGAACTTGGTACAATGAACCTTAGTACGACCTCTATTGGTTCCATTCACAACCGTTAGACCTGATTTGCACTAACATAGGCCCTTGACTTCATTTTTTCATAATTTTGTACAAATTTTCACTAACTCCTTAGATTTTTCTTTGGACAAGGAAGTTATAGAAAATCCAAGGGATCCCTCAAATTGGGTGTCGAACCATTTTTGCTTGCTCCATCCTGAAGAAATCATGCAAATGATCAAAATTTAACCTGGGGGCGAATTTTTGATAACATAATGGCATCTAATTATTACAAAATTTATTCTTTGAATATTAAATCTATGCGATGTACATGACATATTGTAATTCCTATTAAATATTATTTATTTTTCATTTGTTCTTATGTTTATTGCACATTTGGATGATTTTTATATGCTCCTCTTATCATAATTTCAAGTCATATATATTACAAACTTCAATATTAATGAAATGTTTCACATTATATGTAAAATGACAACTACTACTAGCATACTTTTCTTAGATAAAGCTATGAAAACGATATCAAGAGGTATCGTTCTGAAGATACCTATTCCACTTATGTCACCAATCTAATATAGGAACCTCGAAAATAATACCTATATGAATCTTTTATAGAAATTTATTTAACATAAATATATTAGTTAATTATACGTTCATAACAATATACATTCACACTCATCTATACAGTTGTTTATAAATTAAAAACAAAAAACATTACATAAATTAATATTCGGGGGAAGTAAATCGCAAACAAAATGTGAATGCAGGAAACAGCGGTTCCAAGCCGCTTTAATGCAATTGCACTTGAAACAAAAACACACATCTTCGAATTCTGAGTCTTTATGTGTGATAACCTCGCATGGTCTCAATAAAGAGACTATAGTTAACTGAAGACGATCCTTTTACCTTCATAGAAACCCTCACCCTATCCTTTAGAAACATCGCTCTTTGCTTCATCTCGCGACTTTACTCTCCGCCCACCACCTTCTCCACTGCCTTCTGTATCTCCTCCTTTTCTACTAATCCTCCTTTCTTCGCAATCAACTCCAACCCAACTTTCCATTCATTGACGACGTAAGAGCAGTTGAGGAATTGGTCTATGAAGTAAGGCCAACACAGCATGGGGACGCCCAAACTTACACTCTCCAGCTCAAATTCCATCTGCAGTGCGAAATAAAACAAGCAATACAAGGATACGATAAAATTGAGAGTTGTGGAGCCCAAGAAACTATACATCCTCGATCTCCCACCCGCTGGACAAATCCAGGAGGAAACTCGGTGGTCGTTCCATGCAACAAATCGAACATACCTTCACACCCTTTTTTGGGGTATTCCTCGATTACGGGAGCTTCCAGATCGTAGATGGAATTGAACAGCACAAGCTCGTCCTAAATTTCTCTCTCTATGTCCCGTGTTGTCTCGAAGTATTTCTAAATTTCTCCCTCTTCGCTACCAAATATCAACACTAACTTTGTGGAGTGAAAGAGAGGCATACACGGAAGAACGTTGATCATCTTCTCCACATTCGGACTTCCTTCCGAATAACCAACAACATTGTAAGCTTGGCCAACATAAAAATCAGAACCTTTACAAACTGCTGCGGGAAAAGAACTGTGGAGCCGCAAAAACACGAATATGCATGAATACAGACGGAAAATGGCAGGTTGTTAGCTTTAAAGCTTTCTCGTGAACGGCAGCAGTGGGACCAACAGGCTACAGACTATTCATAGCCGCGCAGGAAACCGAGCCCATCTGCATGTTTCAGCGGAAATTTATTTATTGTGAAACTTTCATTTTTATTTATATTTTTGTAAATTTAGCAGAAATCGGATAGTTGCAGCGAATACAGGGTCGGAGCTTTGCTAAACAAAACAGTGCTCTGTCTGTATCTGAATGTTCCCGAATTGTGTGTGGGGTTTCTGGTCTTTTATTTGCCTTCCAACTGTTTGACAAAATACCTTAACTGTTCGTAGGGTTTCACAGGTCAGGGACAGGTGCAGGAGCATCTTTTTCACAGATACAAGGACATACACAGTGCAGCAACAGGTACAGGAACAGCGTCAGATCAGTAACAGGAACACACAGTTTACATGCCAACTGTTTGACAAAAATTTCTTAAGTAATTTACAATGACAGAACCTTCAACAAAAGAGGAGACACAAGTAATTAATCTGAATGCATCTCCACAAAACATGACCAGCTCTCCCATTGACAGAGTAACAATCCTTGAGGAACAATTGCAGGCTCTCAAACAACAATTGTTGGAGTTATCTTCAGTGGTCATGGAACAAAATAAATTGATTACTACACAGTCTGGGCATATCAGCACTCTGGAATCCTCCTTGCTAGAATTGAAATCCTCTTCAACCTTAAACACCATTAGCAACAACAATCAAGAAGAGCTTGCCCTTCTTCGCGCTGAACTTGTGGTTAATAGAGAAGAACAAAACGATTTAGCTACCAAAGTGGATTCTATAAATCCAAACGAATGGGTTCAGGTTGTCAAAAACAGTAAGAAACCAGCTCCGTTGGTTGAAGTTGTAATTCAAGCAAAGTTTGAAGAAGATAGACAAAGACAAGCCAAAGCCCTTAATTTGTGAGTCAAACGATTAACCAACCAAGAAAATGCCATCCAAACAGCATCCAACTTCATTACTAATGATTTAGGACTGCCTACTATATCCCCAGATAGAGCTTGGTTCAATCAAGATGACTCTTTAGTTATTCGCTTTCACACATCACAATATAGATTAGAGGTACTTAGATCAAAGAAATAATTGTTTGATCGTATTGACAAAATTTATCTAGATGAGGATTTAACTAAGATGCAATAGGAAGAGGTAAAAGAAAGTAGGAAGGAAGTTATTGATGCCAGAAAGCAAGGGAAATGGGCTGTAATCCATAATGGAAAGGCTTGGATCAAGGATTCTCCCCCTGATTGGTGGACTAAACCTTGGCCTATTTCTACATGACGCCAAAGCTCTGAAACATGGTCTACAACCTCAATTACAATTGTAGTTTGGAATTGTGGAGGTTCTATCTTTTTTTCCCCAGGGTCTTCTGAAGATGTGATTCTTAACTCAGATGGCATTTTTCTCATGGAAACTCATGAAACCAAGGAGAAAACTCTACCCTCATATGCAGGATACTCATGGATTAGTATTCATAGACCTCAACTTCGACATGGCACAAAAGGTTCTGGTGGAGTTGCTTTCCTTTATAGAGATCATCTCCATTCCTCTATTCAATTTGAAGGATCTGATGAATTTGAAAGGTTCCTATGGATATCACTTAAAAGAATACCTCCTTTGCAAAATCTGTATATTGCTACGTGTTACTTCCCCCCACAATATTCAAATTATGCTCCAGCTCTTGATGGTGAATCTTCCTTTGTAGACTTACAACCGAAAATAACAAAATACTCTGCTTTTGGTGAGGTTCTTCTTCTCTATGACTTCAATGCCCAGATTGGCCACCTTCAGTGTGCTAATCATGATCTTCACAATGACCCATTGATGATTTATGAAGTGGATCAGCGTGAATTAGGGCTTCAACGTTATTCTGCAGACTCTACGGTGAATGCTTATGGAAAACACCTAACCAAATTGGGTGAATCTTGTGATCTTTCTATCTTGAATGGTACGGAACACTTCCCTAGTTCCAAAGGCTTTACTTGCTTCCCTTATTCTTGTGGAGCTAGTGTTGTAGACTATGTTATATCTTGCAAATCTTTTTCTGTGAGTATATATGATCTCCAGATTTCAACTTCTCCCCCACCTCTCACTGATCATTCCATTCTCTCTTTCCGTACGCCTCTTGCCACACTATTGCAACATCCTCCCATGTACTCTCACAAAAACGTACTACTATCCATTTTGACCACGCATATGATGAGAGCTACACTAATATCGTCAAAACCGATCTCATGAACATTTATGATATCTTAGATCCAGTTGAGAGGGCTACTAGACTATCATGAGTAATTATGGATGCAGGATTTAAGGCTTTCCCCCACTCCAATCATACTTCTCAGCTCCATACCCATGGTCATTGCCCTCGAAATTCTTGGTATGATGTGGATTGTAAAAATGTTCACAAGTTAACCAAACATATTATGACCGAAACTCCCTCTAAAGCCAAGCTGGCCCAAAATCTTTATACAATCATTCTTATAAGGAAAAAGTGACAATACTTTTATGATAAACAAATAGCTACCATATACCAAATCCAATTTAATCCCAAGTCTTTCTGAAGATCATTTTTACCCAAAAAATCTACTTGTGCCATTACTGACCCACATACCTAGTTTACCTATGCTACCTCTCTCTATGATGCTCCCAATCAACCCTCCATTCATTTGAATCCTAGACTACCCAAGTGTCATTTCTTCACTGATAAGATGGTTCTTAAAGCCATCTATAAACTTAATTCCATTAAAGCCCAAGATGCGGAAAATTTAAAAGCTGAATTTTTCCATCATAGTTCAGCTGTTCTTGATGTCCACATTTCCAATCTTTTTAATTTTATTGTTCCTCATGGTCTTCCTCCCTCTTGGACTTCTTATATTATTCATCCCATCTTCAAATATGGAGATTCTTTTAAACTATAGAACTACCATACCATCATGATTGGGCATACTTTGGCTAAGCTTTTTGCTACAATACTTGATGATTATATCTCACAATGGGCAGAAAAGAAATGGATCAGGGCAAAAGGTCAAGTAGGTTTTAGGAGGAATCACCAAACTAATGATCACATATTCACTTTGGTTTCCATTATAGAGGAAGCAAAGGCTAAAAAAGAGAAGGTATATTGTTGTTTCTTGGACTTCCATAAGGCTTTTGATACAGTACCTAGACATATTTTGATTCAGAGGCTAAAAGATTTAGGTCTTCCTGACATGGTAATTTCTCTTGTCATGACTTTATATGAGAAAATTTTTGGGCATATTCGTACCAAATTGGGCGCTACTAATGGCATTCATAGTAGCATAGGTGTGAAACAAGATTTTCCACTATCGCCTGACACTTTTTGGGCTCTATATTGATGAATTAGAGGATGTTATCTCAACAGAATTAGGTACCATGAATGGTTGTAGCCTCCTTGGGATCTACATTGCTATTTTATTATTTGCAGATGACATTATTTTGCTTTCACACACAATTACAGGGCTTCAAAATCAGCTTGATGCATTGAGCGATTTTTGTGATAATAAAGGCCTGGAAGTAAATCTGGCCAAGACTAAACTCATGGTGTTTAATACAACCAAGAAAGTATCATCTACAATGAATTTGTTGTACAAAGGAAAACAAGTTGAGGTGGTGTACTCTTACACCTACTTGGGTGTGGTTTTCTCTGGTCCACCATTTAGCTTTGTTCCAGCAATAGAAGCAAGACTGAGCAAAGGGTATGCAACATTGACAGTCTTGGAAAGACAATGTTTTTAGCTCCAATTTCAAGATATTCAGATGAAAATTCAGATTTTTCATACATTGGTCACACCAGAACTTTTATACGGATGTGATGTTTGAGGTCCATATTTGCGAAAAAATGATTTCAACCATATGGAAAGAGTTTTCATTTCCATGTTATCAAAGAATATCCGAGCCAAAAGAACAGTTCCTCACTCAATTATCCTTGCTGAGTTTGGGGTATGTCTTTTGTTTATCTCTTTGATTTTCAATGTTATCACTATGTTGCATAGGCTTCGATGCATGGCAGATTCATTTTCTGGTCAAAACATGTATCCATATTTGGCACTTCAATCTTCTGTACAACTTGCCAAAAAGGGTTGCAAATCTTGTTGGTATGCAAGGATTACTACTCTCCTTCAGAAGTTGAATATTGATAATGATAGACTCCCTCCTCTTGGGTTTTCTATTAATGCTCCTCAACTTACTAAACATGAAGTTAACAAGGCTATACGAGAGGAGCTCACTAAGTCTTATTTGAAAGTTACATGGTTTTCTCCAAAAGAGCCTTTGAAACCAAAGCTTCTTTACTATTTTCAATTGTATTTCTACTTCCATGAAGATCAAAACAAAATTCTAGAATACATGAAGATGTTTTTGCCTTCATGCCTAAGGATCCCTTTAGCTCAATTTCACATTTGCTCTCACCCTCTTCGGATGGAATCTGATCATAGCCTTCCATAGCAGGAGCGGATTTGTCAGTTGTGTTTTCTAGAACCTGAAAGCGAAGAGCATTTTATATTCAAGTGTCCCATCTATTATGAAATCCATGGGAGATATCATTGTCTTTTGAGAGATTCTAATGGGTCTTTAAGGAGTCTCATTCAATATGAAGATCATAAATGATTAGCTTTATTTATTTGTGAAATAATTCGAATTTGGGAAAGAACACTCAAATTGTAGTCCTCAAATACAAATGAGTACATAAATATCAGTTCTTACTTCCACATTACTAATTTCAGGAATCTTAAGAGATCTCATATGCAGAAAACCTGGTTCAGATGTGTTAGACAATGCACTTTCTATTGGTTTCACGATTTGCAACCTTCTATCGGTTGATTTGTTGTTTCCTTATTTCTGTTTCTAGAGATGTTTTGACACTCCCTTTATGTTTTGGTTCTTGGTTTCTATTTTTTATGTCCCATAGGCCATTCTTGGCCTTCTGTGGACATTAATATCTAATATATAATATATATGGGAGATACGGATCTAGAAGAGGGTAGGGTGGAACCCAGATGGAAAATGACACATCACGCAATAGATACGGTACAAAAGAGAGTATACAGAATTTTGGAATGCTTCCCGATCAGATTGCGGACATAATAAACAATAAGATCAAATAGTGCGTAGGTCATTTTCATTGATTTTTTGGATGAGTTTATGCAGAAAAAGAAGTGAGAGTATCTGTCAACGACTCCAACATTTTGGGAACGTCAGAACGTGACAAAACCTATGGAAGGGCATTAGATATACACACCATTCTTATATTCTCCTTTGTATGTCTTTCCGATCCCATGTTCTTCTTAGCCTCCATTATTTGTGAATGATTGTGCTTTCTATTCACGAAATTAATCAGAAATCCATCGAAGTCGAGCTTCTGGGAAAAGTGCGTCATGGGATTAATGTAACCTTGAAGAGGAGAGGGCACAACCAGTGCATGAGGCTGATTTTTTGCGTACAAATTACTTGCCTATCTTAGTCTTGCAATGCCAACTCTATTTTACTACAAATACATGCTCCAACAATGTATGTGTATATGTTTTTATGGCTACAATTGTTTAAAGCTAGGGATGATTGGATTTATTCCATATTCTTTTTTTTTTGGAATTTAGAGGAATCATTACATATTACATTTTAGCACAGTTTCTACCAGCCTCAGTGAATTTAGCCTGGGTGAGGATGAGACCACCAGGTGCAAAAGTTTCACACTGCCTTCGTTCAGCTGAAGCCTAGGTTTCATACCACATCCGTACAGCTGGTGTACAATTCATACCGCCTTCGTACAACTGGCGCACACTCAGGGACATTGGTCAGACTACTCCAAGAGCACCATCGTAGAACTGTCACACACTCAGGGACATTGGTTAGACTACTCCTTCCAATGGGAGTTGAACCTTGGACCTCCTATTGGTAAATACCTGGACTTTATCAATCAACCAAGACCCCATCGGCGGATTTATTCCATATTCCCTACCTTACCAATTTTTTTAGATTTGTCATTCTTAATCCTCAAGTAGGCATGGTCTTTTTGTCACTCTCTCATTGGATAAAATATGTTTCAAAGAAATATAAGAAAAAACAAGAGCAAGAAATTCTCTCTAACATAGCAATATATCCAAATATGTAGATATAAACCATTACAAGCCCCCAAGAAAATAAAAATAAAATAAAATTAACCCAAGGGAGGATTAAAAAACATAAGGAAAAGCCACAAATCTTAACCCTATGTGGACAACTGGACATGGTTATTTATAATTAGGTTGCAATTTCATATCAGTTCCAACATCTTCTTCGGATTATAATTATTGCAAGCTCATTAGAAGTCATCTCTCATCACTAAACAAACATTCGAAATTATATCCATGGCGATGCATTATGTTGTAATTTATATGTTAGAAATTACGCATGATTAATGGTGTAATGGATACGTCAAATGGAATGCATTCAACAAAATAAACTAGAGAGACAAAATGAAGAAGTCATTTGAGGGAGAAGAAGTGTAGGGGTGGAGGAAATGTTAGTAGAATTCTAAGTGAATCTCTTGTTCATCATGAATAGGGTCATATGAACCACATGCTCTTTTTGGAGATTCTTTTAAAGACAATTGGGGTACAATGTACATTGATATTTGTAATATCAGCATTTATGATTTGTGGGTAGTTAGATCACCCATCAATTTACGGGAAATTCTCTTGCACAGGTCCCATACCAGTTTTGAAAGACACTCTTGGAAAATTATGTAATGTTTGATTTTGAACTTATGTCCAATCCAATGGAAAAAGGTTTGTAACTTTCTATATTATAGGATTTACCTCAAGTAGATACTACTCACTACACAAAGCTTGATGGGAGTCTCATTTACTTGACTTATACTAGACCAGACCTATGTTGTTTTGTCAATTATCTTTCAAGATTCATGTAGGAGCCAAATAAATATCACTTGATAGTAGTGAAGCATGTTTTGAGATATATTTGAGGTACAATTGATTATGCTCTAGAATATCAAAAGAACTCTTAGTTCTTCTTACAAGGATATACCAACTTGGACTATGTCGGAATTGTTGATAATAGGAAATCAACTACAAGATAATTTTTTCATCTCAAATCTAGACCTCTCTTGTGGATTATCATTGTAGATGTGAAAATATTTCTTAGTGAAAAATCAAACAAGAAACCAAAACAATTTGATTCCTTATCTAACAATCATAAGCACTACATAAGATTGAGATACATAGAAGGGAGAAAGGATGTTATACCTTCACTTAGTAAATGTAGAGCTCCCTTGATTCTTTGGATGTGCTCAATATGGTGGATTAAACTTGATTTATATTTGTGGAATCTCTTGTACAACACCTCCCCTTTTATATTTGATATATTTCTTGATAACGCTTGAAGGACTTGAAGATCTTCTTGAGAGATTTTGGTAGCAGTTAGTTGCAATTTTCAAAAGTTGGTTGGCATGGAGGGTAATATTCTTATTTATAGGTGGAGGAAGCGAAAATGGAGGGTTAATATCTTGCCATGTAGATGAAATAGCAATGGTCGTTGTTGCATTCAAGGGTAGAAAGATCTAGAAGTTGAGAATTCTAGAACATTAAAGAATCCTCCATTGAATTAAAAAAATTCAATGGAGGGAGGGAAATATATTTGAATTTTTTAATATGAAGGAGGAAAATTTATAGAGGGTTCTAGAAATAGAAGCCTCTATATTTGGAGGATCTGGTTAGCTTAGGATTATGTAGGATTAATTGTTAATAGGGAGAGATTACATGGAGAGGCTAGATATAGGTAGGTATAGAGTAGGTTGGTAGGTGGGTGTACGAATATTAAATTCCTAGAAAATGGTAAAATGGATGAATAGTGGGATAATTAATAGTGAATTAGAGGATTAAGGATGAAATGGGATTATTGGTTGATAGATGATAATGATATATATATATATATGATAAAAGGAATTAATAATAATTAATCTTGTGATTAATTATTGTAAGGTTATTAGGGGAATTATAACGATGGCCTAGTGATGGATGAATTAATAATGTTTAATAAGTGTTTTATTTATTAATTAATTATGTCGACATTTCACATGTCTACATATTTTCCGTCTTTGAAGGGTTATGGAAAAGTAATGACCGTTTAAAGAAATAAAGGTTACTAGGATAGATGGTAAGGCTGATACCCCCTTGAGAGCTCAGGTTGGGATAAAGCAAGTTGGGTGACTACTCAAAATGAAGAGAAGGTCATGTTAGTGATAAGTATATGAGAAATTTTTAGGTGAGGAGAGATTCTTAGAAGATACCCCAGCCAAGGTGGTCAAATGATTAAATGCTATTGTGCATGGGGGATAAATTGGATGTCCAAACCAACAGGGGGAGCTTGGATTAATGAGTTGAGTCAACGGGGTTGATGGGATTCCCATGCCAAGAAGAGTAAGATAGAGGAATTGGAAGGGATGCCCCAATCAACGATATATGAAAGGGGGTTAGGATTGGGTAATTAAAATATTTTATTCCCCAATCAATGGTATATGAAAGGGGTTAGGGAAGAATTGGTTGTCTTATGTCATTATAAAAATTATAATCCAAAATATAAACATTATAATATCAGTTGCATGTTTTATTCAGATGTCATTATGAACATTACAATCTAAAATATAATATCATATTATTTACCATATTGTTTATTATGTCATAAAATGGAGATGTTTACCATAATATGTTATCTATTTTTATATTACCCATCGAAACTAACCATTACCCATTTCATCTCTATATTATGTCATCTATTTGGAAGTAGAAGAATAAGAAGATGATATTTTACCATCCACGAGGGTACCAAACAAAGACTATGGGACAACAGATCTAGCTAAATATCTTTCTGATAATCGAATATCCTATTGGCGAGCTTGATAATCAACTTCCCTGTTTATTCAGCCATATTCACACTGAAATTATCTTGAAAGGATTCAATAGCCATCGTGCTAGCAAACTGTGCCCTAATTTCAATATAAGTATTACCTTCCAACATAAAATGTTTCTCTGAATCCACTGTACCAAATGTGTAAAAGACATATATTCTCTCTTCTCATGCCTCTTTAGGTATTTTCCATCTTATGGGTTCACACTGAAGATTATGAGAATTAGTTCTCAATTGAGCTATCAATATATTTACTTTCCATGGGATATTAGCCCCTATAAAAGCCTTTTATTGATGACCACATATCAATTTAAATTCCTCTAAATAATACATCTTCTTTCTCCCTAATGGATTTCCCACCATAACTTGGAATAATTTATCTATAACAAGAGTTTTTATCTCTTTCCTATTATTAGGATACACATTTAAGTAAATGTTCCCTATTTTAAGCCATTCTATGTTTTAATTCATCCATGACTTCATTCTTTTCTCCAAAATCTCATTGAGGACAACCTTAGGCCATCTACTAGTGTCAATTTGGTTGATCCTTTTTAAATATTTTATGAGATGTGTTGGTATCCAAATTGATTATCGTGCGAGGGCTGAGAAACATCACAAAATTGGCATAATGCTTAGATACAAAAAAATCATGATATAAGTCATTTGGTAGCCGAGGAGGGGAATCAAATTACTCTTTGTTACTTAGGAATTGGAGAAATGGATAGCACCTTACTAAGGGTTTGATCTACCCTCACTACTTTAGGTTGTGCCTTCAACCAGGGTGAGAGGACCCATTCTGTAACCCGTGTTGGTGAAGGATATCAATAGATACATCTATGCAAAATTTTCATGAAAATATTAAGAAAAAATGATCAATACAACATAATATAACTCTCGTGAGTTCTCACACTAGAGAGTGGAGATGTTTCCTAGACCTGGTTCGGGTTACTAAAGACAATAATTGAAACGTGATTGTCTCTACATATTTTGGCAGTGAAATTTGTTAAACCTTTGTGGATACACAGTACAAATAGGGGTAGTTCATGTAGGATTTATCATTTGAGAAGTTTTTGGTGGGAAGTTAAAGAAGATAAAGCTGATTATACAAGATATTTGAGAGCCTTTACAAATATTGGAACACTCATGACAAAATGCTTCAAAACAACCAAAATATTCCTTCAACCAAAAGGTGTGTGTCAATGGAGGCCCAGAGATGCATGATTTCATAAAATATTAAATAACTCAACACAAAGGCTCGTGTTAGACACTCAATTAAATGTTGGAAATCCCTGATTCATCATGCCTAAGATACACTCATAGGCTGACAAACAATCTTTGTCAACACAGTGGAAGTAAAATTATTTTAAATTGTTTATTTCATTACAAGATGAAATATCTTGTCATCATGAAATTGAAAATTCCACAATACTACCATGTGCATAAGATATTGCGCGATTTAGAGGAATTTTAACATAATATTGCAACAAGAACATGAGAAACTATTTGAAAACATTCTTAAATGAAAGCAAACACAATTATGCTCCTGATCAACACAAATTCATTCAATGTTCACTAGATTCATTAGTAGGGGAAAGTTTCTTCAACAAGATCAGAGATTTTCAATGGATGTACACTTGCAACCATATTAACACGACTAAATCTATGAACACATGGAAATAAATAGGTTTCTCAGATAGTCTCTTAGGAAAATGGTTTTTCTCAAACTTTCCCAAAAAATTTAACCCCCCTTATGCAAGAGTATTCTCATTGCATTTATACAATTTCACTTGCTCACTCATGCCAAATTTTCCCCCAAAAGGTATAAATCTTCAAGAGAATATTCCTCTTTACAACATACCACTTAATCATGTTTATTCCCTTGAAAATATCTCACTTTCGGTTGCTAGGTGGATAAATCATGAACTGATCACATTTCTCAGTTGCTCGACTATGAATGGGATGCCATGTCATAACTTTTGACACTCTTTTAATCATTCATTTATTTTTTCGTGTAAGAAATAGCCTTTTTAATAATTCTAAGGTGGCTCCATATGGCTTGATCTGAAAATAAATCCTTTTTACCGTTGAGAATACACCTTGAGGAATAGATACCTACATTCATGCCTCTCATAAATGAGTGTTCTCGCATGGATTATACCACATATTTGTGTTGCGAGTCCGAGTCAGCCAAGTGTAAAGAGGAGCTAGCGGAAGCCTCCACATGTCTCCTTGGCGTAACTACAAATCTGAAGTCAAGAGGCAGGTTCCTCAAATGAGTGTGGGCCCTCCACATGCCCAGAACCCGAGAGAGTTGTACTGGTCACTGAGAATTCCGAGCATGGGAAAGTTCAGCGGAAGCTTCTATGTGTCTGTTTGGTGCAACTTCAAAGATGAAGTCTAGAGGCGGGACATCAAATGATCATAAGCTCTCCACGTGCCTTGGTCCGAAGAAATTTTCCTAGGCCGTTGATAAGTCTTAGTATAAATACAACCCAGCGGAAGCCTCCACATGTCTCTTCGGCACACTTTTGATATGGTGCCAAAAAGTGGAGACCCCAAACAAGTGCGGGCTCTCCACATATCTCAAGCCCAGAAAAGTTGTACCAGCTTGTTGAAAATTTTTAAGAACTAGCGGAAGGTGCCACATGCCTAAGGTCCGAGATATTTGCATATGATGCTTGAAAATTCTAAGTATGGGTAGATCTAGTGGAAACGTCCACGTGTGTCTTTGACGCTCTTTCAAAAGTAAAATTCAGGGACAAGTCCCCAAATAGGCGTAGACCCTCCATTTTTCCTGGGCCTAAGAAAGTTTCCTCAGCCACTGAGAAGTCCCATTATAAAGATGAGAAAACAGAAGCCTGTGTCTCCTTAGCGTAACTCCAAACATAATACCCAGAGGTACAACCTCAAATGAGTGCAGGATATCCACGTGTCTATGGTCTAATAAAGCTGCACTGACCGTTGACAAGTCTAATCATGAGCAGAGCCATCATAAATCTCCACGGGTCTCCTTTCGACAACTCCAAAGGTCAAAATGAGAGGTGAATCCTCAAATGAGTT
Source organism: Taxus chinensis (assembly GCA_019776745.2). Classification (NCBI taxonomy): domain Eukaryota; kingdom Viridiplantae; phylum Streptophyta; class Pinopsida; order Cupressales; family Taxaceae; genus Taxus; species Taxus chinensis. Next base: position 265,396,630 of record CM034151.1, on the reverse strand, counting down.
TAGGCCCTCCATGTGTCTTTTTACAGGTCTTAGGCATTTACCTTATACTTTGAATCCCTTCACCATAATGCATCAAAATATCAAATAGACCCACCACGTTGCATCCAATCAGAAAAGACCAAGTACCCACAGATGTTGGGACAGGGTTTAAAGAGGAGACACAATCATGGATGATGCCCAACAAAAAAAAAATTCCCTGTGGAGAGAAAACTATAAATAATACGGAGACTCAATGTGATCCATGACCCAAGGAAAATATTGATAACGACATATAAATGAAGGAGAAATTTTTCATGCATCCATACAGGGAAACATAAAATTCTTCTAACCAGGCTCGATGGAAATTTTAACTGACAAAGGAGTGAGATTATAGTTGAGCACCAACACTGGCTCTGACTTGGGGATGGGCACTCCCAGTGAGTGCCAAAAGAACAACATAACAAACCATGTGCCGAAAATCCATTGGGTAAAAGAGTCAAGAAAATCTTCCAAAGTAGAAAAAAATTCCAACCTCCCAAGAACAAACTAAGAAACCAACAAAAACCAGCTGCAAAGGACCGTGACAAACCAAAACAGAAAAAAACAAAAATAAAAAAGAACTAAAAGACTTTACACTATATAATGACGCATGCCTTGATTATGAGAAATCAATCAAGGAAATGTTTCAAGTATCTTCCATTAATAGGAAACTGAAGAAATTATCCATCTAGATCTTTTAGGTAGAAGGTGTGTTCACCAATCCTAATATCAATAGAATAAGCGCCCATCCATAATGCGTCAAACTTTCCATGTTTTCCCATATCCTCGTGTCTGTTATCCCATAGTAGCACCAAATATCCTACACTGAAAATGCTTGGGGTAAACCTTATTTTCAAAGAATTTCTTCATTTTCTCCCTACACTTCACTTGTCTTTGATGAGATTCCCTTTTCTCTTCATCTAGTTCAAGAACTTTATTGATCCGTGCATCAGAGTGACTAACCTCCTAGTCCTCCAACTATCAGATGAATTGATATGAAGATAATTGCATCTGCAAAGGAAGTAGAGCTTGAGTTCCATACACCAATTCAAATGGGCTATTTCCAGTAGCTCTTTTAATAGTAATTCTATCAGCCCAAACACAAAAATTCAACTACTCACCCCACTTCCGTTTGTTTAATTCCAAGGTCCTTCTGGTTATCTTCAAAAAATTATTGTTGCTTGATTCTGCTTGTCCATTACCTTGGGGATTATAATTTGAAGCATATGCTAAATTGATCCCATACTCATGACACATGACTACCAAAGGTTTGGCTCGAAAACCCATAGCATTGTTAGCAAGTATCTTAGTAGGCACTCCAAACCCACAAATTATATGATTCAAAATGAAGTCCATAACAATTTGGTGGGTAGCTTTCTTGGTAGGGATTTCCTCCAACTAGTTGGTGAAGTAATTAGTGGCCACTAATATCCACTTATGGCCTGCACTTGAAGAATATGAAATCTCACCAATGAATCCCATTCCCCACTGCTTAAATGGGGCTTCAATTGATATAGGATATAAATGGAGGGAGCCTAAAGCTTTCAATCTTGCTGAAAAACGTTGAAAACTCTCGCACTTTATTTCCAGCAAAGTTGTATCAGTTATCCCAATTTTTCCCCCTAGTAAAATTGGTCAAACATGACCCCACAAAGAATAAAAAAGAGAAATCACAATCAAATCCAATAGTCAGACAACAACGAGACTCTACAATGGAGGAACAAGGTCTACGAATTATCAAACACAACCCCGCAAAAAATAGATCTAGAGTCTGATTTGTCGCACGAGCCCACATTTTGAATCCAACTGTCAGGTTGTAGGAGGACTCGGAAATGGAGAAACTAGGGGCTCAAAAGGGGAAAAAATTTCAAGGATGCTAGAGGCTCTCAGGAGAGAAGTAGGGGAAGGGCTCATAGGCTTTGGGTTTCACAAACAATACAAAGTGAGCCCAAATTGGATAAGTATGGAGGAGATGACATAAGCTTCCATGTGCCTCATCGGTGTAGTTCCAAAAAGTAAATTCAAAAGTGAAGACTCAAATGAGCATAGGGCTTCTATATGTCTAGGGACCAAAAAGATAGCGGGCCCAAAACGACTAAGTATAAGGGTGTCGGTTGAAAGAGCCACATGTCGACACGACACTCCTTCAAAGGTAAAATCCTGAATAGGTTTCCAAATGAGTGACACGCTTCCATGTGTCCTAGGTTTAAAAGGGGATAGAGTCAAGGGTTGAATAGTCAAAGGAGGCAGGCCAGTGGAAGAAGCCAAGTTTTACCATGGCACTACTTCGAAAGTAAAATTTACAGTGGGTTTCCAAACAAGCGCAAAGCTTCCATGTGTTCGGGGTCAGACTTATGGCCCCACCAAGAAAAAGGACTTAGCCAAAATTAAAAGGGAACAAAGAAAAGCTGTGGAAGGTGCCACGTGTCTTCTTGGCGTAACTTCAAATATAGAAATCAAAAGCGGTCCCCAAATGAGCCCAGGATCACCACATGGCCATGTTGAAAAGTCAAAGTGGGAAGGTGGGTCATCAGAGGTAGTTTGAACTTTTTTCCCCTAGAAGACGTAAAGTGAAAAAATGAGCCGCATCTCTGCTAACTGGTTTTTTCCATTTTTGTATAGACCCAACTCAAACATTCAAATGGACATATCTTACGATCCAATTCTCGAAATTCAACAAATTTGGCATCGTTAGAAAGGTCTCGATCTCGTTTATGACATGGGAGCCTGAAACTTTAATTTTGAAAAGGATAGGTGGGTGAAAATAGGAAAATGTCTTTCAGGCCATTAATGCAGAATATGATTGCTTCAACTACCAAATCTGATTTGATTCAATCCACCATTCTTCCTTCTTCAACACACCAAACAGACATAGATTGGCAAACTTGATAGATTATGGGTGGATGCGTGGTGGGAATTGATGGTTGGTGCTTTGAATTTAAGAGTAAAGTCAAGTTTCTCCTCTCTCTTTCTGGTTTTCATCGTCTATTTATAGTAACACTTCTCATTTTAGAAGGAGAGATATTCTGGGTGTGGGGATACTCTTTCAAAGTCATTTCCAGACTCCATTTTATTCATAAGCCTTCTCATACGCCTAAAGAGTGTATTTTTGCCTCTGAGAACCCATGTAATAGTTTTTGCTTCTTATAGAGCAATAAAATCTTGTTTCATGGTGTATTTCAACCCTTGACATTGTTTTGTTATTTCTCCATGCCTCTCTATCTCATGTTTTCTCCCTGTGTAAGTATTTCACGTTTGCAGGTGTAAGATGTCGTGCTTTATGGAGTTTTGATGGTGAATTTGGATCTGGGTCTGTATCACTTCTGTATGACCTCCCTTAGTCCCCTTTTCCCTGTTCATTCTCCCTCAATAGAGTATTTCACCACTTCCTTTTCTAGTGTATCACTGCTTAGTGTAGGCTCTTTCACCCTCTCTTTTTCCCTGTCCCCTTGAAACGATTAGATAAGGATTAGGTTATCTCTGCCTACGTTGGAGTAGCTTGTGGTAGGTAGATTATTATGTAAGAATCGGATTTCTCTAAAGGTCCATCTCAATTTTTGCAAGTCCCATAGCTTGAGAGATGGTCCCATGTTGTGCAATCACACGGAATACCCCACTTCAATTCGAGTTCCTTCGGGGGTGATATGATTCTGCAATAATAGTTTTGGCATGCCTAGTGGGACACTGAGCTTAGATCTTCCATCTTTTCAAGGTGTCTTGTTACTACAGAAAAATCATAACCCGTTGTGTGACCACACTAACAGTTTTGGCTCACCCGGTGGTACAGGTCTGAAGCACCTTAACACTTCATCTTAGCAAGTTGATGTGTTTTTGTTAAGATTCAACCTTCTGAGGCATGTGCAAAGCACATCTGGTAACTCCATATAGTCAATAAACCATTCTCTAAGTTGCAAACCTTTTCCATCCATTTCCACCCATCTTCATTCATTTTCCTTTCCACATCTTTCATTTTCTTCCATCCCATGAACTTTTCCAATCATGACTTCATTCCCCTCATGGATCTCACACTTGTAGAAAAAGCATTTCCCAACTTCCCCAGATCAACATTATTATTAGATCCAGAACAATTATGCTTACCCATATGAGCAAGGTCAAAACAAGTTTTGCATGAAGCTTATCAAGAACAAGGGGACGCATACAATAGTGACAACTACATGGCGAATGTTGGTTTGTTGGAGAAGATTCAAGGGATGGAGGCTAGCATGGTGTAGTCTAGGGGTACAACATAGGTGAAGGCATTAAGGATTGGTTTCAGGGAAACTTTTCCATGGGGAGGCCCTTTTCTAAGACATTATAGCCCTCAAGAGAAGTTTGACTTCATGGTTGAAGTGCCACCTCAACTTACACAGTGGATTGAGGATATTGAGGCTTACGAGCTGGACATAAGACAAACTTATCAATGGGTAAGTCCACCACCTCCTAGCTCTTCATTTTCTCTTTCTCAAACTCCATCATTTCAGCATGATCAAGATTCAAGCTTCCCATCTGCTGCCCCAAGTTTTGATTTCTTTTCTCCATCTCCTAGTCTTCCATCTTATTTCAATTCCTCTACCCTTTTTCTTCCCAAGGAGTAATTTCAAATAAACAAGAAGTTCCACTCCCCTCTCCACCACAAAAAATTGCAAAGTTTGTTGAACCCCAACCATTCTTTCCTTCCCAAGTCCATGTTGGGAGGAGACTCAAGAATCCAGTCAAGGAAAACAAAAAGAAGAGGAACCAAAAAGAAAATAAATGATAGACAATATGAAGAGTTGGGCTAATAGATTTTAGTTTACAAATATTCCCTTGATGGTTAAGAAAAAAAAGGAGGTCAAGGTAGAAGAGCTAGTGGTGGCTAAGGCTAAGTTTGCAGCGAAAGAAGAACAAGAATAAGAAGAAGGAGATCAACAACCTTTTTTCTCTGAATGTAGTGTCCTTAATGGCACTCTATTTGAAGAGGATGCTGATCTAACCCAAGCTACATAAAAAGTTAAGGAGGAGGAACAACTAGCTGCAAGTACCATTGAAGAGGAGTAGCTAGGAGAGATTGAATCAGAGTTGAGGCCACTCAATGAATAAATTATCATTGAATATTTTTTGCTTTCATTTCAAGGGCCTGATTTGATTGATGAACCCATGATGGAGGAGGACCATACATTTTTACAGGCCCTAAATGAAGAGTATGCCATAGAAGAACCTTCATTTCTTCCTCCTACTTTGTCCCCTTCAAGATCTAATGTTGAAGAGGAGTTTTAGGTTTCAAACTTCATGTTTGAGGATGAAAGGAGCCATGGTGATCAAGTTTCATATCAGGGGGACACCATTGTGGAGGTAGAGCACATGCAGCAGGACAACAAGGAGACAGACTATCTATCAAACTTGGAAGATTTCTTTGGTGGAGAGGATCTCATGGAGATCACATCATATTCTCCTCCATCATTCACCTTGAAATCACATAATCCCGCTACCATGAAGGAGAATATTCAAGTATAACAACCGATGTCTCATAGCACCTCTCTGAGACCAAGGTTGGAAGATATGAGTCTTCAATGTTCTTTAAAAGAGGATAAAGGGAAGGAAAGGAAAGGGGATGTCATCATCCCTCTCACACCGTACATCTAGGAAGATCTGCAAGAAGACTCCATTTTTAGAGTTGAAATTTAGAGAAAGGGGAAAATTAAAAGGATCACACCTTTCCCAGTCAGATACTTGGCTTCGTTCAGCCTAAGGAGGAGCCACAACTAGTCATGCCCACTTCAAGGTATGAGGACAACTATCTAAACAACAAGGGTCAACATCAATACCTCCAGGAGTCTAATGTAAATCAGCTTGAGGAGGTATTTTCCATTAATGTTGATACTTTGATGATATGGGTGGATGATTGACCCTTTGTTAGTATTTTACTCATAAAAGAAACTGTATTCAACATCAAACCATTTACATGTCTGCTCCTTTTGAGAAAGGGAAGCTATTTCTCCCTGCCTATGGCAGGCTTTGTTTCAAATTTTCTTTGTTATGGTTAGTGTAGGAGTATGTGTAGGTTTTGTTTTCAGTAGAAGAAGTGTTTGTGCACACTTAGCATGTGTCATTTGAGGCATGTATGATATTTGTCTTTGTACATATGTTTTGTTCATATTACTCTAGAGGTGCAAAGGCCAGGCCCTTCAGTATTTATGAAAGAGAGAGAAATAGTTACCTTTAATAGTTGCTAGCTTCAAATAAAAAGAAAATACAGAGCAACTAAAATCAAATTTGAGACAGTCCATTCTCGGGAACAGGTAAAGCCCCAATGGGATGAGGTCAATGTCAGCAGGATGTAGGCGATCAGGGAGGAGTTAAAAAAAAGGATCAATATCAGGCTATCATCCTTGATTTCATGTCCAATGGATGCTTCAAGGCTACTGGTCCCTTCATCTAGTAGGAAGATGTCCCCCTGAGTTTCCAAATTTTAATCCAAATTTTTCCCCCAGTAAATATTGTCAAACACGACCCCGCACAGAAGAAACCAAAGAACTCACATTCAAATCCAACAATCAAACAACAACGGGACTCTATAATGGAGGAGAAGGGTCTACAAAGGATCAAACATGACCCCACACAGAAGAAATATAGATTTGGATCTGTCGCACGAGCCCACATTTTGAATCCAATAGTCAGGTTACATGCGCACTTGGAAATGGAGAAAATAGGGACTTAAAAGGGGGAAACAATGTCAAGGAGGCAAGAGGCTCTCAGTAGAGAAGCAGGAGAAAGGCTCAAAGGTCACAAATGATGCAGAGTGAGCCAAAATTGGCTAAGTATGGAGGAGATGATGGAAGCGTCCACATGCCTCATCGGTCCATCTCCAAAAAGTAAATCCAAAAGCAAAGACTCAAATGAGTGCGGGCCTTCCACATGTCTAGGGACCAAAATGATAGTGGGCCCAAAATGACTAAGTATAAGGGTGTCAGCGGAAAGAGCCACGTGTCAACACGACACTCCTGTAAAGGTAAAATCCTTAATGGGTTTCCAAATGAGCACCAGGCTTCCATGTGTCCCATGTTCAAAAGGGGACAGATTCATGGGTTGAATAGTCAAAGGAGGCAAGCCAGTGGAAGAAGCCAAGTGTTACCACGACGCTACTTCAAAAGTAAAATTTGGAGCGGGTTTCTGGAGAAGTGCAAAGCTTCCACATGTTCAGGGTAAGATTTATGGCCCCACCAAGAAAAAGGACTTAGAAAAAATACAAAGGGAACAAAGAAATGACATGGAAGGTGCCACATGTCTTTTTGGCGCAAATTCAAAACTAGAAACCAAAAGCAGTCCCCAAATGAGCACAGGCTCACAACGTGTCCATGTTGAAAATTCAAAGAGGAAAGGCGGTTTGTCGGAGGTACTTTGAATTTTTTTCCCCGAGAAGGCGTAAAGTGTAAAAACAAATCGCACCTTTGCTGGTTCCCAAGATGCCATGTGTCAGACCTAAATTACATGCAGGCTAGCAGGCCTTGGAGTGACTTTTTCGCCGAAATGGAAAATGTAGACCGACGGGCCCGAAGATGGTTTTATGGAAAAAAAAATTATGGGGCTGTGAGGAAATTTTTGCATTTTGTATTTTTGGTACCAAAAGGCACAAAGTGATTTTCAGGCCTACAGACCCGTTTTGCTAACTGATTTTTGCTATTTTTGTATGGACTTAACTCAAACATTCAAATGGACATATCTTTCGATCTAGTTCCTGAAATTCAACAAATTTGGCACCATTAGAAATGTCTCAACCTTGTCTACACCACGGGAGACTAAAACTTTAATTTTGACGAGGCTAGGTGGGTGAAAATGAGAAAACATCTTTCAGGACATTAATGCAAAATCTGATTGTTTCAACTACAAGATTTGATTAGATTCCATCCGTCGTTCTTCATTCTTCAACACTATAGACAGACATAGAGTGGTGGACTCAATAGATTTTGGATGGATTCATGGTGGGCATTGATGCTTGGTGGTTAAAATTTAAGAGTAGAGTTGAGTTTCTCCTCTCTCTTTTTGGTTTTCATCGTCTATATATTGTAACATTTCTCATTTGAGGAGAGACATTCTAGGTGTGGGAAAACTCTGTCTAAGTCATTTCCAGACTCCATTTAAGATGTAAGCCTTATCCTATGCCTGGAGAGTGTATATGTGCCTCTGATCACCCATGTAATGGTGTGTGAACCTTATAGAGCAATAAAATCTTGTTTCATTGCATCTTTTAACCCTTGATATCCTTTTGTTGTTTCTTCGTGCCTATCTACCTCATGTTTGCTCCCTGTGTATGTATTTCATGTTTGCAGGTGTAAGATTTTGTGCTTCATGGAATTTCGATGGCAGATTTAGATGTGGGTCTGTGTCACTTTTGTCTGACCTCCCTAATTCCCCTTTTCTATGTTCATTCTCCCTTAATAGAGTATCTCACCACTTCCTTTTCTGGTGTATCAGTACTTAGTGTAGGATCTTTCACCCTCTCTCTCTTTCCTTGTCCCCTTGGAATGGTTAAATTTGGATTAGGTTAGCTCTGTCTACATTAGACTATCTTGTGGCAAGTAGATTAGGAAGCAAGAATTGGATTTCTTCGGAGGTCCATCTCAAGTTTTACAAGTCCCACAGCTTGAGAGATGGTCCCATGTTGTGTAATCACACCTAATGCCCTAGTTCAACTCAAGGCCATTTTGAGGTGCCGTGATTCTGCACTAGCAGTATCTTTAAAAAGAGTTGGCCACCTGTAACCAACCTTTAATATCTTATGGGTTATGACTCTTCTAGAAAAATTCTCTCCACAAACTCCTCCATGGATATCATCAATTATTTTTGGAGCTTCATCCTTAGTGATACATCTCAAAAGAACTCCCTCAGGGTTATTCCAAGCTAACCCATAATCAGTGATGATGTACATTTGGTAGGCTAACTTAAGTGCTCTCTTTTCATTCTTGCTTAAATACTCAGGAAACTGTAGATGTTTGAGATAAAAAATAGTATCCTTGTACAATTCAGAATTTGTCAATTTCTCAATAATATTCAATCTTTCTTCTTCAAACACATTTATCTCAATTGTTTGTAGGTTTCTTTCTACCATTAGCTTTGCTAGGCCCAATCCTATGACCAATTTTTTAGTTTGGATGTCCATATCAAATTCTTGCAACTTATTTGCCCATTGGCATATTTTACTTTAAATTTCCATCTCTGATAGGATATCCTTAACCATGGTATGGGGAACATAATCTATGAAATTAGAGCTCAAAATATATGGCCTACAAATTTTTGTGGCCCTAACAAAAGATAAGGCTTAATATCCCATAAGGAACTAATAAGTATACAATTCTAATCCTTAGTAATAGCTTTTTACCAAAGAAATCAACCTTGGTCTTGCAGCTCCTTCATCATCCTTATTGTAACAACATAGCTGTAAAAGCCTATTCGCTGCACGAAATCGAAAACCATAAATATAGCCTTTTTACAAGCCCCCGGACTATTCCCTCACGCAAGTAGAGACATTAACATCAATGATTCCTTAATCGTAGTAAAGCCTTGCAACAATTGCTTCTAACACACATCAAAATAAGAAGAAAAAAATGGCTTTATTCAACATACTGGTGATTTTAATTCTGCAATTTAGACACGTTGGAAGAGTATATCAGACCTAGCTACTTGTTTACTTCTCCACAAAAGGACTCAATTCACCTAATTTCTAGTTCGTGGAAGATATTAATGGCTTTCCTCATTGTCAACAAATCACTCACCATAAAAACATGTACAAAACTTCTGTTGACACAATATGTCCAAGCAGCATTGCCTTTTGTACCCCAAAATTGAGCACAAACTTAGGATTCAAAAAAATGGCCATATCTCGAGCTCTGTTTCTTGGCAGGATGACATCTTGTTCTAAATGGCTCTGGTTGGTGATCACTGTGTTTGGAGGTAATACAACTGCCACGTCATCCTGATACATAGGAATTGAAATCATTTATATACCATGAGAATGCTTATAGCAATTTCTCTTTAGAAAATGTGGCAATCCGAATTTCATGAATGCCAAATTTATATTTAATCATGTAATACATACTGAATTCCATGGAGTAGTCAAAGAAGTTTTAATTCTCTTTGATTGTTTGACAACCAGTGAAAGCTATACCCAGAAGGACCATCCGGAGTACATAACAATGTGCTAAACTTGGTTAGCAAGCGTAAGTATAAAGCGCTCTCATATTTCTGCAAGGGTTGTAATTATCGCTTAATTGGTGTCCTTCGAAGTGTTACAGTTTCTAAAGTTTAACACTACAAGCTAAAGTCTTCATTCTTCTATCAGGAATAGGTACAGCATATTTTTGTTAATTGAATTTACATATAAAACAATATATTCTTGTTGGTTGATCCTGAGTAGTCCTCACATCCAAGAACTAAAATCAGCTCTGTTCTTCATTAATTGAGCTTGGATGTAAAGAGTGGATTACATTGGTCTGTTAGTTATGTTCCTAAATGGCTTGGCATTACCTTCCAGTGGTATTTCATGAATAAAACAGTATATTCATGTATAAGTGAGCCTACAGTTCTAAAATATTAGCTAAGCCTAAGTAATCCTCGTACATGGAAAGCAATAAAACATATGACGTATTTTTCTTCATTGTTCAAAAAAATAAAACTAGCCATATTCTCCTAGGTTAATCCTTTGTGCCCATGTTATATTCTAAAACTATATATCGAGGCTGATAGCGGAGTCTAATAATTCTACGAGGAATCAACATTATCAACATATTCTTGATTCCGCTGCAACCTTACATATCGAAATACGGCTATTGGTATTCATTTGGATAATGTTATATTAGCCTAAAAAAGGTCCACTGTATGTTAGTGTTAGCATAACTTACACATAATTTTACATCTAAGAATCCCAATAACATATTTTGATTGGATAATATTCTCATATGTAAGTTGTAAAAACCTGTGAATATGGGAATTATCTGTCAAAAGTTTGCAATAGCTTGATGTTATCAAGGAGTTGACGACCACTGTTAATACATGTTAAAAGTCAGTAACCAGTACATTCTGGGATATTCTAGTTGGTTGATCAGGTTTAATATTCCATTACTACCAGAAAGTTTTTCTGCTATAGATATTATAAGTGTAATGATCCAATGACCTGGCATACTTCTTGGCGCGCCATTGCAAGGCGAGTCCCCCTAAGTGTTAAATGAATGTAGTCAAATTGCATGCTTGACCATTGAATTCAATTTTTGAACCCATAATACATAAGCTATTCAACATTTTTAAAAGTGTTTTGACCATCATATTTGACATAAAACCTAAATTAATACCAAAAATATCTCTAACACCATATGTAAGATGTTAATCCATTTATCAAGCAAAATTAGTGTCTTCCCTATACTCATGCAATGTTGTCTTATGCACTCAAAATTGAGAATTACATATGAAAAGTTAATCTCCTCTTGGATTAGAGACTTGTCAAGATAATCAATAAATTGCCATTACCATTTTTTTGGACAGGCCCCATTTATTATTGAGGTTCAACTGACCAATAAACCTACTGCAGGATACTCGCACTCATGTAATATTTATGCTCCTTATAATCAGACTCTAGATCCAAATTGTTTCGTATTTACAGTCGTACATGTTATATTATTTTTGTATATGGTGTGGTAAGTAATTATATGTAATATTGTCAGCATGCAAGGTGGATTTTTCATCCGTGGATTTTTCTGCTGTGACGAGGGTATGTAAGGCGCCTGATTACACTGAAAAAGAATGTTGTGAAGCGTTCAACTGCTGTGGCCTGCAAATATGTGACATGTCCATGTGAATGACTACGCAACCACACTAGTTGCCCATGTTCTAGAATTTATTTCTTTCCTCAACATGGCAGGGGAGTCCATAATAACCATATTCATGGTTAAGCATTTTCTGTGGATAAGCTGCTAATTGTACTACTAAGCCCTGGAGATTATCGCCTTTGCTAGCACTCTCAGACTAGCAATCCATAGTATGACATTTCCCATAATTTGCTAATAACATTGCAACATTGAAAACAAGGATGGTACCTCAAGAGCTATTTTATTATATAAGACTCCTGTTTCATATATTTGAATTTAGGTGAAGAGTTTGGAATATTCCTACTTTCCACCTTATCAAATAATGAAGTTAATGGTGGTGTCTATTTTATAGATACGATTCAATTAGAGAAGTTCCTAAGGATAAACCGTCATGATGATTAACTCAATTCTTCCATTGCTTGTGAGTATTTCTAAATAATAATACAATTGTGAAATCTAGTGAGGAATCTCTAGCATGCAAGAAAATATTTTTCCCTAAGAATATAGTATTTCTATCCTATAAAATTAAGAAATATATATGAATAGGTGGATTTCCTAATTTTTAGGGATCCTGAGTAACTAAAAATTGGTTAATATATGAATTGTAGAACTATTTTTTAATTTGTTAATTAAAAAAAAATAGAATTAATCAATTGACAAAAAAATATATCCTTCATTTACCATTAATATCTTTCATTTATTATTTTCAAGAAAAAACAACATTAATTTTAAATTGTATCTAAAAAGAATTTTTTATTTAAAAAAAAAATCAACATAAAAATTCATCATAATGATTTTCTTCAGGACATTGGTAAGAACAGGAAATTTTGGCTTTTTTTTTTGCCCTCCCCCTTTGACAACCTTACTTTTGGTGTTATATTCTTTCTCCTAAGAAACTACTACATTCATCAATATTTTTCTGTCTTCTTCGAAAGGGATTCCTCCATCATAATTTTTAATCATCAAGGCCCTTAATTATTTAAAATAATAATTAGGAAGATAAAATTCTTGCACCATATCAATTTCAAAAGTATTAATAGGAGGAAGAGGTAATACCCGGTGAAAACAATCCCAAAAGTTTTCAATAGTTCTGGAACTTATCAATTTAGTTGAGGTTACCCCCTTCCATTAGTTTAAAGGACATTCCATAATGCACACATCATCATATGTCTCATCATATTCTTCTTTCTCAACTTCTTAATTTACATCACATGGGGAATGTGGTAAGAAACACCTATCACACCACTAGATAACACTGGCCTCCTCCATAGTAGCAACCTTGGTAGTCAAAGGATCAGGAACCAATATATTCTCCTTGGGTTGAGGTTGTTTATTTCCTTATCCCATGAGCCATTTCTCTCTATCATCTGGTCAATGATCACCTCTAGGATGATTTCTAAATCTCTCCTGATCGTGTGGCTTGTGTTGACCTTGGGAACTTTTTCGTATCTATTTTTCTGATCTGGCTAGTTTATAGGATATCTCTTTAACTGCTCCAGCAAAAGTTTTTACAACCTCTTCTAGATCCACATCTTTATTTGATTGATGCCTCTCTAGATTGATTAAATTGACACCATATCTCTTAGGAGGCTTTCCAACTACTTTTATGTTATTTTATTTTTGTAAGGCCATGACAAAATCCTGCCTCAATGTTCCCAGGTTCTTATCTCTCAAGTAATAAGCAGCATTTTCATAAAAAGTGTCAGAATATTTTATCAAACAGGACTCATCACTTGGCCTTAGGATTACAGGTAGTCTATTCGAAGTCTTGTTGAACCTAGTATTTAAATCATGGACAAATTCATTTGGATTCTTCTTTATATTTTAAAATTTAGATAAAAGGAACCTGGGATCTGTCTTATTCCCATATTGCAATATAAAGGCATTTTTCATCTCAGTCCATGAATCTATTGAACTATCTGGTAAATCCTTATACCAATCATGTGCATCCTCCTCAAGAGTATGAATAAATAGCTTTCTATACACGTCTTCAAACTCAATTTCAAAAATTTCCACCATATTGACAAAGGGTCTTAAATGTTGGTCACCAGTGATGGCATTATTCCCTTGAAATTTTGGCAACCTATATTTGACATCTTGTGGCACCATATTGGTGACTCCATGTTGAATATGGAGTCGCCACTAAGGATTTTAAACTTAGTTGTGCAGATGCACTAAAATTAACTTGCCAAGTGTCTATCAATGCTTAATTTCTAAAACGCTTAACCGATACGACATTCCTTTACCCACATTTATCATTATTGATGCGAATTTAGTGCAATAACCACTAGAAATTGGAAATACTACACAATGAACATATAGTTTTACGCAAATATTACAAATCTCAACAAAGGATGACATTTAAATAACTTATTTGTAATAAACCATGTAAGAATAATTACCAATGTCGACATGTGTAAGCATTTGTAAAAATAGTCCCTGGTAGGGGTGCCAGATTAGTGTCGGTATCTAAATTGATTCTCCTGCGAGGCCTGAGTAGAATCAAAAACGTGGTAGGATGCTTAGAGGTAGAAAAATCATGATATAAGTTTTTTTTTAGCTGGGTAGGGGATTCAATTGACTCTTTGTTACTCAAGCATTGGAGAAATGGATAGCACCTTACTAAGGGTTTGATCTACCCTCACTACTTTAGGTTGTGCATTCAGCTAGGGTGAGAGGACCGCTTTTATAACCCGTGTTGGTGAAGGTTATCAACAGATCCTTCTTTGCATAATTTTTATGAAAACCTTGTGAAAATATGATCAATACAACACAATCTAAATCTCACGAGTTTTCACACTAGAAAGTGGAGATTTTTCCTAGACAAGGTTTGGGTTACTAAAGATAATAATTGAAACCTGATTGTCTCTACATATTTTGGAAGTGACATTTGTTAAATATTTGTTGATACACAGTAGAAACTAGGTTAATTCAAGTAGGATTTATCATTTGAGAAGTTTTTGGTGGGAATCTAGGAAAGATAAAGTTCATTATACAAAATATTTGAGAGCCTTTACAAATAATGGAACATTCCCAGAAAAAATGCTTCAAAATAGCCAAAATATTCCTTCAATCAAAAGCTGTGTGTCAATGGAGGCCCAGAGATGAATGATTTCATACACTCTTCAAGAATTCAACACAAAGGCTCATGTTAAAGACTCAATTAAACATTGGAAATCCATGATTCGTTATGCCTAAGATACACTCATACACTAACAAACAATTGTTGTCAACATAGTGGAAGTAAAATGATTTTAAATTTTTTATTTCATTACTATACGAAAGATCTTCTCATAATGAAATTGAAAATGCCACAATACTACCATGTGGATAATATCTTATGTGATTTAGAGGGATTATAATGTAAGATTGCAACAAGAACATGAAAAACAATTTGAAAACATTTTGAAATAAAAGTAAACACAATTATACTCATGATCAACACAAATTCATTCAAGGTTCACTAGATTCATCAGCAGGGGAAAGTTTCTTCAACAAGCTCAGATATTATCAATGGATGTACAGTTACAACCATCATGACATGACTAAATATAAAAACACAAGGAAATCAACAGGTTTCTCAGACGGTCTCTCAGGAAAATGGTTTTTCTCAAACTTTCCTAGAAAAATTAACGCCCTGTACACAAGAGTATTCTCATTGCATTTATACAATTTCACTCACTCAATCATGCCAAATTTTCCCCCCAAAGGTCTAAATATTTGAGAGAATATTCCTTTTACGAACATACCATTTAATCATGTTTATTCCCTTGAAAATATCTTAATTTCTATTACTAGGTGGATAAATCATGAACTGATCACGTTTCTCTGTTGCTCAATTATGAATGGGATGCCATGTCATAACTTTTGATAGTCTTTTTAATCATTCATTTAATTTTTCATGTAAGAAATAGCCTTTTTAATAATTCTAAGGTGGATCCATATGGCTTGATCTGACAAGCAATCCTTTTCACCTTTGAGAATACACCTTAAGGAATAGATACCTGCATTCATGCCTCTTAGAAATGAGTGTTCTCATATGGATTATACCGCATATCTGCGCCGCGAGTTTGAGTCATCCAAGTGTAAAGAGGAGCTAGCGGAAGCCTCCACATTTCTCCTTGGCGCAACTACAAAGGTGAAGTCAGGAGGCAGGTTCCTCAAATGAGTGCGGACCCTCCACATGCCTAGAACGTGAGAGAGTTTCACCAATCACTGAAAATTTTGAGCATGGGAAATTCCAACAGAAGCTTCCACATGTCTGTTCAGTGAAACTTCAAAGATGAAGTCTAGAGGTGGGACTTTAAATGAGTGCAGGATCTCCACATGCCCTGGGCCCAAGAAAGTTTCCTTGGTCATTTAGAACTATCAGTATAAAGAGGAGCTAGTGGAAGCCTCCATGTGTATCTTTAGCACACTTTTGATATGGTGCCCAAAAGTGGAGACCCCAAACAAGTGCGGGCTCTCCACATGTCTCGGGCCCAGAAAAGTTCTACCAGCCATTGAAAAATTTTAAGAACCAGTGTAAGGTGCCACTTGCCTAGAGTCTGAGAAAGTTGCATCAGACTCTTGAAAATTCTAAGTATGGGAAGATCTGGTGAAAACCTCCATGTGTCTCTTTGGTTCTCTTTCAAAAGTAAAATTTAGGAGCAGGTCCCTAAATAGGTGCGAGCCCTCTACGTGTCCCGAGCCTAAGAAATTTTCCTTGGAAATTGAGAAGTCCCAATATAAAGAGGAGCCAACGTAATTCTCCACGTGTCTCCTTGGCACAAATCCAAAGGTAAGACCTAGAGGAAGGATCTTAAATGAGCGCATGTTGTCCATGTGTCTATGGTCTAACAAAGTTACACCGACTGTTGAGAATTCTAAGCGTGGGAAGAGCCAGTGGAAACCTCCACGTGTCTCCTTGGCACAACTCCAAAGATAAAAATGAGTGGAAACTGACATGTCCTTTTATGGGTCTTAGGCATGTATCTTATACTTTCAAGCCCTTCACCATAATGCATCAAAATATCAAGCAAACCCACCACGCCACATCCAATCCGAAAAGACCAAGTATGCATGGATGTTGGTATAGGATTTACAGAGGAGACTCAAACGTGGACGATGACCAACAACAAATTTTTTCCCCATGGAGAGAAAAATTTAGATAATACCAAGACTCAATGTGTTCCATAACCGAAGGAAAATACTGACAACAAAATCTAAATGAAGGAGAAAGTTTTCACGCATCCATACAGGGAAAAAAAAAATACTTCTAACCAAGAGGGATGGAAATTTTAAATGACAAAGGGGTGATATTTCAATTGAGCACCAACAAGATGAACCATATCAATAGCTTCAAGAGGTACAACCCCGTTTGCAGCTAAAATAATCTCATATGTGACCGAGATCTTTAATTTGAACTTGCTATTAATCATGATTTTTTGAACACTCTTAAATTATTTCCACCTTGAATTTGAAATGTTTTTATCCCAAAATTTATCTGTAAAGCACCACTAGAGTTACTAATATCCCAAATAAAATTTTTGTAGTTTTCCAATCTCATAATTTTGCCTCTCTGCATTTATTTTAGAAAGCATAAAATGCTCTCCACCCCCTACAGTTCTATTTTTGCTAAAAATATACCAACGGCGCATATTATTGAAGTCAAACCAAAGATATTATACTCTATTACTTCCTCTAAAATTTTTCCATGGAAATAGAACTAATAATGAACCCATTTTAAGAGACATGCATGACTCTAGTTTTAAGTAAAAGTCATCAAATAAATAAGGAAATAAAAAGATATTAGATGGTGACGTTAATTAACTTGAACGGTGAATTTTCTTGGGTTAGGTTGCGTTAAAGGATTAAATTTGAAGTTGTCAATGCCCTTCAAATTTATTTCAACTTTTCATAGAATGGTTTTTAAAAATTTACACTTCAGAATACATTTTACATTAAAAATTACACATCAATACTGAAATGAGGCCACTTATGTTAATTTTTCATTAGAAGGGCTAACTAAAAAATCACTTGTCATAAAAATTTTAAATTCGATATTAATTTTTATTAATATTAGATTCATTTTAATAAATTAATTATTAAATGAATAAATCTAGCAGTGCATAACTCATACTTTCTATTTTCTTTGTTAAAGTATATCTACTCTCACTTGACACAAATCATACACAAAATCTGGGGAGAAGATGAATCACCACTAAATAAGAAAATATTTGAGCGCTTCTATTTTCATAAGAGTAATATTAGTTTTTTAGATTTTTTCTAGCCACTAAATCAATTTGGAGATTTTATTCGCAATGCCCTTATTTTATTTTAGAAATTGGGTTCTTAAGTATTAGTTATTTATTTGAATTTTTTATTAAGATTGTTGTTAAGATAATAATCCTAATTGTTATGCCTCCAAGTTAACAACTTCAGTATTGTGTAATCAATTAATAATTAGAGTATTTAAGGACTCCCCCATGCTCTAAATTACTCTTTTATTTGAGATAGATTAAGCTATGTAATATTAAACCTCATTAAGTTTTTTGAGGTTTGAAGAAATCATATGTTTTACATTTGTTTTTGTATGTAATAAATATCATGTTAGTTTAATTAGAAATTTAATAGGCTTTATAAAATTACTATTTCTTTGATCACTCAAAAGTGTCTAACAAATATTATTCACTAATAACAAAGAGTTTGTTTCTATTTAAAATCTTATATTTGTTATACCAATAATTTGGCATTGAATGCCAAAGGATTTTTTTTTATGAAAAGAGATATTATATTATATTATTGCAATAAGATACAAAATAGGTTTCAACAAAACACAGGTGGTATGAAAGCACAATCCAAAACCACAAACAAACTAGGCCCAGCGTAGGACAAAATAAAACGAACTAGTAAGTGCCTAGAAAATAATCAAAACACAACTTTATGCTACAAAAAAAAACATTCCTCAAGCAGGGCGATCATGATTATCCAACGAACCTGAGCCTAGGAGGTCCAAGCTGATAGTGGGAATATCTCAACTAGGGGGATTTTCTTCTTCTTTTTTTACCTCTTCTTGAGTATGAATGGCAAGAGAAATGTGAGGAAACTTGTCAGAAGGCGGTGGTGGTGGAGGTGGAAAGTTCCAACCATTAAGTGTGTGCGGCTCGGGGCCGAAAGGAGAGCCCCACCAAAGTTGATGAGTAGGGTAAACCCAGCTTTGCTACCAAGTTGGTGGCGAGTGGCTGCTTTGCTGGTGAGGGTGGGATGAGTGACGCGTCCAACTGAAGGAAGGCTATAGAGATGGTGAGGGTGGATCCTGGGAAATTTTGCATGGGGAATCACCCCATTGTCGAAAAAAAATCTAAAGCTTGTCCACTTCTAGTGCTGATTTATTAGGCTAGAATTGAATCTCCAACAAAACATAGGAGTTAACCATACATTCGATATACACTAAAAATTGGTGATCAACTTCACAATTAGCAGAGAAAAAAAAATTTCTTTTTTTTCAGATCTTAAACATAATTGCCCCCTTGAAAACATGCCAAATTTGTGTGAACAATGGTAGAAGTTTGGGGTTATCCCGTTAGAGAATATTTTGCCAACTAAAATAGTGCAATCTTAGAGTAAAAAATAACGAATGTATCCAATTCCAAGCAATTCGTGCTTTCAGAAAAAATAAAAATATATACACACAAGTTTCCAATTAACCCACATATTAGGCACTTAGGAGTCGGGATCTGAATTTGAACAAGTTGAGACCTATGGGAAGGCTTTGGTGTAAAAAACACGAGAGAAAGTGAGCAATTTTTTGCTCCACATAGATAGAGAAAACACTGTCAAATCACCGAATCCATGAGGCCAGAGTGGAATGAATGCCCCATCAAGTGTTGAGTTTCTTAACCATGGGAAAATGAGTCAAAATATAGCAGTAGCCTTTACTGGATGAATAATTATGAAATGAGGTATCAACATACCACTTCTAATCATTCCAGCAAGGGCAAGAGGAACACACATACATATTTTGTAGCATATGGTTAGGGACTGAATTGAGCACTTCAATAATGCTAGCTTGATCCTGGTTGGTAAAAATAAATAGATCTTTAAGCTCAGGCCAAGATTACCAAGATTTAGAGCATTTACATAATAAGTCTTGGATGGTGCAAGTTCCACGCTTGAAGAGTTGAGCACAGGAACTCCCTGGATATCTGCAAAACACTTATCTTGAGCCTTAAAAGTGGGCAACCACCTGAGGGAATGATGTTTAATGGAAATATCATTACAAAATACATCACCTTACCATTCAAGCCATGGTTTTATACATTCCCAATCCTTTTAAATTATTTTAAGTAAAAAAATTTCAACTACTTTAGCAGGCACTAGAGCAATAAGGTGTTTGAAAAACCCCAATCCTTTCCATGCAGGGAATACGTAAGGTGATCCTTCTTTTATAATATGATAGAAAGAAATTTCCATGATTCTCTGCCAGTGATGAATCAAAAAATCCATTTAGAATAGAGTTCCTCCCTTTGGCGTTGTATGTCAATAAGGCCTAAGACCCTAGAGTTACGGGGAACGTAAAAAATTTTCCAAGCCACTTGATGAAAACCTTCACCAGTGCAGGTGTTAGCCCAAATAAATGGTTTGAGAAGCTTTTCAAGTTTATGTATGGAGGCTCTTGAAGGCACCCAACACAAAGAGTAGTATACTTGTGTGGCCGACATCACTTTGGAGAAAATTTGGAATTTCCCTACTAAGGAAAGAGGTCTGGTAATCCAATAATCTAATTTTTAGCCACCTTTTGAATGACATATTGCCATATCTCGAATGGAAAAAAATGAACGGAAAAGGGGATGCCTAGAAATTCAAACATTTTTTCATGTGCAAAAATATTCCACTCAAAAGAGGTAATCCAAGTGGGCACTGTGAGGAAATATTTCAAGTAGAACTGATTTTTCCACCATCAAATGGAAGAACCAGACACTAAAAAGATGACAACAAGGCATTGCATGACATTACAGATATTGGATTATTCCTCAATGAGCATGAAAAATCAATCATCTATGAAGTGATCATTGAGTAATTGATAATTTTTCGAAGAGGGTAGTGAAATCCCCCTAATGAGCCTTTGGGTTTTGGAATGAGCCAGAAGATATCCAAAACCTTTAGGAAGAAGCACATAGAGTTCCAACACCATCAAGAACCCTTGACAAATGGATCAGAACAAACAAAGGACTCAAAATGAGGCCATTAATAGCGATTTAGGCAAAATCATCAGTAAATAGCATTCTGACTGTTTAGTTGAAATTGGAGTTGAACCCAAGAGCATGTAGCATGGCAAGGAAAAATTTCCATTCAAACCAATCATAATCTTTATCAAAATAAATTTAAATGAGAATGATAGAATGAGTGGATATTTGAGCCTATCCATGCCTTCCCAAACCGCAATGATGTTGTACAAGATGTATTGCCCCTGAATTAAACAAGTTTTTTTCAATTGAATCACAACTGGGAAAATACTTTGTACATGCATAGCTAGAGCTTTGAAAATTATTTTGTAGGAGACATTCAATAAAGTGATAGGCCACCAACAGGTAATTTTCTCTAGATCCCCTTGCTTCAGGATGATTTTAATATTGCCTTTGTTGATACACAACCCCAATCACTGATTAAAAATCCCTTCGAGGTAGAATAGAAGAAGATATTTCTCAAAAGAAACCCATAAGGATTTGTAGAATTCGTATGGGTAGCCATCACAACTTGGGGCCTTATTATTGGCCATTAACATGAATGCATCATGGAGGTTATCAATAGTAAGCATTCGGTCATAGATAACCTTCTAATCTTGATAAATGTTTCTTGGAACAACATCCAAACATTGTTCAAGGGTTTCTTGTCTATCAACAGAGGGTTGTTTAGCTTGGAAGACCACTTTATAATGTAACACAAATTCTTGTAGCATGTGTTGAGGATGAGTGACTTGAGTTCCGCAATCAAAGATGGCCCAAATTTTTTGAGAAGGATTTTTGGCTCTACAGGAAAGAAAGAATTCATTTGAGACTTGGTCACCAATTTTAAGCCAGTGCATATGGGCACGAGTATGAGCTCCCAAATTAGTTTAGTTATCAGTAATTTGAATTTTTTTGTGAAGCATCGTAACTTGAATTTGTAGAGTTTCAGAGAAGGGGTTTCCCTAAAGCGCTACCAATGCATAGCTAAGAGTGGAGGTATTGGTGGAGGTGGAGTGGATTCTTATTTTTGCTAGCTATTAGCCATAGATTATGAGGAATATAGTAGTCATAGTAATATCATCCTCCCACCATTGAGTCCAACTAGCATGCAAAGGTATATGAAATCATTGGCAGTTACTTGGCTGTGGGGCTAAGTTGCACACACTCTTTATATCGCTGAGTGTTAGCCCATGATGCATTAAGGAAATATTAAGAAATAATTGGCATTTCTAACAAAAAGTGTGCTTATCATGCCAAGTGATACAAAATTGGATAGGGGAATGATTAAATAGTACAAAGTCAGACATGACTTCCATAGGCATGGAGTTAATTTTTTCAAAACCAAAGAAATATTGACCTGACAGTATGGCTCTATCGATCCATTTAAGAACCTAATAAAATCCTGCATAGAGATCAGATCAAGTGTACCACGCGTAGGAAGTGGGAGTGCAAGAAGCATTACGGTCATAAAACCAAAACTTATTGTGCATGTAAAACCACACCTCCCTTTCGATAGTTGTCCATATCATTAATAGGTAGCCACACTTGTCTGTGGGTGATTAAGCCATATTAAAATCAACACTTATGACCCAATAGGAATTAGGAATTGTGTAATCTATCCATTGCCAAATATCATCCCTTTTAGCCACATTGTTAGAGGAATATATATATATATATATATATCAATGATTCCAAAAGGGTGACTGTCAACATTAAATAGGAACTATATGGCACGGTTGGTGGGGTTGATGCCATGGTCAATTAACAAGGGCCACCATCTGGGAGCGAAAAGGGAAATGAAATCCCCATGCCATGATTCATGATTACTACAAAAGGTCAAACTTTCAGGCCAGATGGATTTACAAACCATCTATAACTGAAAATATGTAATTTTCACCTCCTCCAAAAATAAAACATATGAATTGGAAAATATTTGTGAAGTGTCACGAAGAACATACTTTTAATAGGATTTTATTATACCCAAAACATTCAAAGATAAAAAATGCACGGGAGACGTCGATAAAGAGCCATGTCATCTGTAACCAAGCCTTCAAGGGCATTAAACAGGTTATGTGAGAATTGAGAAAATTTATGCTACAAAAAATCATGCAAATATTTTTAATTCCTCTCGACATAGGTGATGTTGTACTCCTCTTCTATTGAGTACACATTTCATGCCAAGCTATGATCTTGAGAGATGCGAGAAGGAATTCGGGGCCATTTGGCTAGCCCCTGTGAGTTGTTTGTTAAAAAACAAAAACATGGTGACATTATAAACAATATTTTTCTTGTCCATGATAACTGAGGCCACCTTGGGCGTGTTGGAGTATTTTTTTAATTGGAATGATAAGTTGACAATAGTAGTTGGTTCCATAGTAACAACAATTATCTCCCTAGCTTGCGGGTTATGTTCCTTAATAGTGGGCTCACACTAACTGTTTGAACCAAGGGACTTGGATTGTTGATTTTTATTCTTGTTTTTCTATTGCCCCGTTATTTTTAAACCATCCTCCTATGGGGATTTGGTTAGTTCAGAGGTTTTTTTTGCAACTGGGAAATTTCAAGGAATATAAAGAGGGTATTCTTTGATCTTATGATCAAAAGCCTGATAGCGGAAGAAAGTGTTAGGAAATTTAATATACATAATACGCTGGGATTAATGTGTGTCTCCCATCTAGATTTCTACAAATGATTTTAGTTATCAAGAAGATATACCTCGATACAAACATGCTTCTATAAATTAGTATCATAAAAATGGTGTGGTGTGAGGTAAACCACCCACTTGATGGAAGAAAAAATATAATGCAAGAAATGAACACAAGGCAAGGGTATGCCAGGAAATTCTACCTAGACTAGCACTTTAAGTGTGGTATACTCAGTAACAAAAAGTGTTTTGGTCCATGGATATAGGACCACCAAAGAGTTACAGACATACCAGGTGGCTTGTCAGGATAGGATGTTGGGAACATTGGCTAGGTTAGGGAAGTGAAGAAGGAAAAATACTTTGGTCATATTTTGGACGCTATTAAGTTGGGCCCCATGAGGTTTCCTGGTTGTGTTAACCCAGGATTTGAGCATAATCTCAAAGGGGATGCGACCCAAAAAATACACAATGAGATAGATTTTTTCCAACTAGTTACAAGTAGCATTAAAGTTAGGAATAGGTAAAACCACATCAGGAGGAGAAACATTATCTCCTGGAAAACCTTCACGAATTTTTTTTGAGGGTTTTTCACCAGACGCATTGTTGCTTAAAGCTCCACTATCTCCAGTCATGGTTGTAACAAATGGGATTGATGAGGGAGAAGTCATTATATAGGAGCACCCAATGGGTGGGAAACCCTTTAAAATGATGGAATAAATATCCCTTAGAGTTCGATAAGGTTACAAGATGAAAAAGTTGAATGTGACAAACCCTACCCTCAAAGGAATTTTTATTTATTGCTCTAAGAAAATATTAATACTCGAAACTGTATGAGAAGTAAAATATAATTATTGTTGTGAATCTACATAAATCACATTCAAAGAATACTATGTTCAAGGTGTAATGCCGCACTTTTTCAAACCAAAATATTAACTTTAGATTTTCTTAAATATTTGGCTAATTTTTTTCTAAAATGTAATTAAAATACATATTAAATTTTTATTTTGTTTCATCCTAATGATTAATGTCTCCTATTAGACCATAACTATTTATTTAATAAAATTTATCATAGTCCATGAATATTTAAACATCCCAAAAATTTAATCAATCCATTAAAACAATAACTCTTTTTTTTTCTCTTTTTTTTTCAAGGGTCACTTTATTGAAATTACCCCTATGTAATATAACACTAAGTTATTGAACAAATAACTTAGGATAAATAATTTACGCTAAAATTTTCCCTAAGGCCACCCACATTAATATATTCACCCCATTTAAAATATTTTCCCCATCCTACTTAAATCCCACAACTCAAATGTAGGAGGGTAAAATCCAATCCCTAAGATTAATTAAATGTGAATCATTGGATCTATGTCTCTCCAAAATCCATAGATTTATAAACCTAAAATTCCTTTTTTCTTTCTTTTTGTTTCATTTTGTTTCTTTCTTGTGTATAGGTAGGGTTTTAAGAAGTAATGGGGTAGATCATGCCATTTAGATTATTGAGAGCTCCATCTCAGCTCCCACCAGATTTTGATGGAGGAACACCATTCCTTTATTTTTATTTTATCTATATTCATTTATGTATATAACAATATACATACATATATATAGATGTGTGTGTGTGTGTGTGTGTGTGTGTGTGTGTGTGTGTGTGTGTGTGTGTGTGTGTTTACACACACCTACATATAATACACACACATATATACATATATACATACATACATATGCATATATATATATATATATATATATATATGCATATATATATATATATGCATATATATATATGTCATTGGCAGAGAAGTGGCCTACATGAATGGCTAGGGCTGCATACTGCACAGGGCATTGACCTGGTTAAGGATGGGAGGATGGGGGTTGTGTGTATAGTTTAAGGGAGTGGGGGAGGTTGTGGTGTGGCGAGCCACACCAAAGTCTCAGGGAAATGCTCAATGTATGGATCGTACATGTTGCGGCCTATCTTGGCCCTTCCTAACTATTTTTTTATTTTAGATAAGTATATTATAAATTAAATTCATATATATATATATATATATATATATCTGTGTGTGTGTGTGTAAGGTTAGAGTATATATCATTTTTTTCTTTTTCTTTTTCTTAAGTATGGACCATATATATATATATATATATATACATACATACATACATATACAAGGTATGGCACATTAGACCAATACACTACAACGGCCCTTATCAAATCTGATTTGCAATTATTATCATCAATAAAAGGTAAGACAATTTACGATATGACTTAGTTTTAATTTAATCCTTCATTCTCATATAAAATCAGGTTTTCTTATACCTTTCCTTAAAAAAAACTAGTGTAAGTATGGAGTGTCGAGATGGCGAAATGGGATGCTCGATGAGATGGGGGGGAAAGCGAGAGGTGATGCACACGGTGTGGGATGATAGGTAATCAGGGAGGCTGAGGGAGTTTGGGTGGGTGGAGGTGGAATACGAGTTTACTAGAAGACTGATCAAGAGTATTGGGTAAGTTAGGAAGTTAGAGGACAAGATAAGAGGATGGGCGCGAATGAGATGGTTTAGATAAGTGATCTATAATAAGTGACGAAAGAGTAAGTGTGGTCAGAGGAACAGGGATACGGGTGAGCTGGGGGTAGGGGAAGGAGGTAGTCTGGCAAAGGACAGGGTGGAGTGTAAAGGGGCTAGGATAAAAAGAGTCAGGTGGTAGAGAGGGCAGACAGGGTAGTTGGGGGGTAGTCGGCGGGACAGGGGGTTGTCGGAGTTCGGGGAGTGTGAGAAAATGGGTTGAGGTACGGAGTTGTTGTCTAGGGTATGTGTGTAGGATAGTTCGTGGAGGGGCAGCGGGCGGGGCGGGGCATTGGGTATGGTGGAGAAGTGACAATACTGGAGGGTGTATATGGGAGGATGTTGGGAGATGGGCAGGAGGAGGGAGGGTGTAGGGGGGAAAAGGAGGACTAAGGGGTGTTGGGTAGGAAAGTGATCGTGTAAGGGCGATGGGCGTGGAGGAGAGTGTTAGGAGGCCTGGGATGCGTAGGTTGTGAAACTGAGGATTAAGGAGCGGGTGCCGCACGGAGACGAGTGAAGTGTAGTGGTGGAGGGGAGGAGACTGGGAGAGAGGGTAGAGATCAGGAGATAGGGAAGTGTGTTAAGAAGCTGAGGTGAATTGTTTTAATAAGGAGGGATGAGTTGGTGGAATGCGTCGAAGGAAGTGGGGAAATAGTCAGCGGGGGGGTATCTGAGGAAGGTGAAAGGGTGACTTAGGAAGGTGGGGAGATGAGTGTTGGTAGAGAATAGGTCCAGGGGCGTGGGATCAGAAATTATGTAGGGTGCATTTTATCCCAAAATTTGGTTTTAAGAGAAGACCCATTTGTTATAAGGAAGTGCATATTTTTTACTAATATGCACAAATAATATCAAAGCTTACATTCCTTATACCTACAACATATACAAGTAAAATACATTTAATAACAAAAAGGTCAATGAATAAAAAATTTCTATTGTAAAGATAATAGGCAAGTAACCACTTCAAGAGTGATAAAAGTATGGTTCTTATCATATGATCATTTCTTATCTATTCTTCTCTTCAACACAATATAAGATTCAAATCTTCTTTTCCAAACTCTAATCTTACCCTATTTTTTGTAGAGGAAGAAATTCCTACAACTCCCATTTAGAAAATGATTACAAGACATGTATAAAAAAAGAGTATGAGTTCCTTTAAATATGAGAGAGACAAGGTTCCAACACAATAGGATTTCTTCTCAAGAATATGATCAAAATGCAGCTATCTCTTCCATTTAAAAAGGTGTTATCACTGAATCACAACACCCTTAGAGTTTACACAAGTGCATATACTTGAGTTCATGGTGTGATTGGATAACATGGGTACTATCTCCAAGTTGTGGGACTTGCTACTTGAGATAGACCTCCAGAGAAAGCTGGTTCTTGCTCCTAAAACTACCTGCCACAATCTACTCTAATGCAAGCAAAACTATCTTTCCTAATCTAACTTTCCAAGGGACCAAGGAGAGAGAATGCATGAAAATGAAATACTACACTAAAGTGGTGATACACCAGAAAAGGAGGGGTGTGAGAGTAGTATTCCAATGCGTGAGATATAGAAGCAAAGTGCACACTAGAAGGGGTGATGACAGTTCTCCACAATCTAGCAAAATGCATTCACAACAACATCTCAATCATACACAATGATAATAAATCCCTACAAGAACATAAAGATAGACACAATACACTTGTAATCAAGGCTGGATGGGAAATAAGAATGCAAGAAAACACAGCAGGGGAAGATACATCCACAAACTTGTATTTTATTAATTCATGATATGCACAGTTTAATCTCTTAGAAAATAAGGGCCTAGATCACCATGCAAGGAGTCCAATAAAGGGGCATGCAGCACATTGGCTTCACAAAGAAATTTTGACAGAGCTTTGCTACCACTAAAACTACCCTTTACAATGAGCCTAACACTCCAATTTATAGGAAAATGAGAAGAGAAAGAGAAGGGAAAATGGAAATCTTGAAATCTGTCCTTTAGCCACTTGTAAGGGGCACTAAATTGAGTGGAATGATTGTATTTTACCTTCAAAATGCTCCCCATACTATCCCAGGTGCTGCATCAAAGAAGGAATGATGACCATTCCTCTTAATTGCATTCCCAACTACCAAATAAAACATTGTGATGAACCCAGACACATTTTATGAAAAATCCCAATCAATTTATCATCAAATATATAATTTTTTAATTAATGTGCATCGAGCTCATAGCCACGATTCCAATGGTACCAATTTTGTGTGATTTCATTTAGAAATGCAAAAGTTATGGCCTTCTGAGTGCAAGAAGCTATTTTGATTCTGGCAGGCATTTTCTATCATTTGACGGGAATGAGCATTAACTGAATAGAGCCAAATATGTTTCTTTTATGAAAATCAAAGCTTGGAGTCAGAAGTTATAGCCAATTGAAGTTTGGGAGGTCAAACTTTGACTTTTCTCTTTGAATTGCGGGTATTGTGGAAAAATTGGGTCCGTGTGTCTCGGTTGTCCCGGACACATTCTTCCGCATCGAGCTAAACTTGGCTCCTTGTGTGGCGATTTCACCTTTACGCATCCTGCTCGTCCCACGTGTACTTTTTTCTTGACTATCCTAGATGAAAATCTCTACACCACCCATAATTGATTGACTTGCGGCAAATCGTCCGATTCATGTCCCACGCGTACTTTTGTCCCGACTGTCCCAGACCGCGTGGAACAAAAACTTCCACTTTCACCGATTTTCACTGCCTACCACCATTTTGGCATAGAATATTCCCACGTGTCCCGATGTCCCAACTGTCCCGTAGACTTCCTGGAATTTTTTTTTTGACTTTGCCGATTCCTTTGTATTTCGGCTACAAACTTGGTACAACCCACAGCCTTCAAACCCACAATACATTAAAACAAGGCTACAACTTCATTTTTTGCATTTTTTCAATTTTTTATAACTCATTGGGATTTTCCTTAGATGGGAGAGTTAGAGAGAAGCCAAAGGGGCCCTAGAAACATGATGTTAGGCATTTAATAAATCTACTTGCTTGGGACTGAAGAATCTGATGCATGTTATCAAAATTTACCTCGAGGGGTGAATTTTGGATAACAAAAGGTTTACACCAAAACTCAAAATTAATTTTAAAATAATATTTTACACTAAGATGAATTAGGAATACAACATGATTTAAGGAAATAATAAATATCAATACAACAAAAGGCAACAAGCTTACAAAATGCCAACATGCCTTCACAAGAAGATAGTTCAACCCAACCCTTACAAGTGCAAATATACAAGTTTATTTCAAAGAATAGGAACTCTTAATAATTTTCATTACATCATTTACAAAACCCCTTAGACTCCAAATTAAGAAGGATCCCAAAATTTTGGAACAACATAAAAATACTTCAATCTTCTCCAACAATCTTCATGCTAAAACCACATGTTATCCACTCCATAAAATCTTCAAATCACAAGGAGATAGGTCCTAGTTACCTCCCAATGTATTAGAATCATTAGATTTTATCTCCAAAGAATGGAGGAAATGATAGCCTACTTCTAAGCCCATGGGAGAGAGAGAAATAAATTCTCAACTATGCACAAGTGTGTAGGGAAGTGAAAACGTAACAACAACAAAATGCAACAAATTTCGACACACAAAACACCAAAAATGACCACGAAACATAAGTGGATAAAAATCTATGTTTTCTTTCTAATGGGGAAGAGTAGATGAGAAATCCAAGCATGTCAAAATTTTGAACCTACAGTAGGAAACACATGAAAAAATAACTCCATAATCCCTCCTTATCCCTCCATGTAAACACACACTCCTTATTTCCCCTTCCAAGAAAAAAAATTCCTCCTTGGGAGGTTTTTCAAACCTCATTTGGTTTCCTTTCCAAGGATGTGGATGGAGGTTCAACCCATATGAACAACCTTCCCAACCTCAAACCATATGAGGGAAAAAAGATAAAGAATTCCAACATGGCTTATCCATTAATCCATGTGGTAAAGAGGGAAATTCCCTTCCTATTCCCCCACACTACTCCAAAATCCATCACTACACATGTTGGATGGAGAAAATAAATGAAACACTTAAAATCATAGCCATACAACAACATTCAAAAACACATAATAACACACAACACACATTTCCTTCTTCAAATAAATACAATAAAAAAAAGAAGGTACAAGAATCCTACCTCAAAAATCTCTCCAAGACTCTCTAAGCTATCCAATCCACTCTAAAGCCAAAACTCCAAGCTGAACTCCCAAATCCAAGAATGTAAAACTAACAAGTAAAAATCCCTTTTCCTCCTCTATGAGGATGTATATGAAGAGAACCAAGGAAAATATCCTATCAAATGACAGGGTAACAGTGTGTCAGCCCTCTCTTTTACCCAACCCAATATTCTAAAAATTAAAAAGAGAGTAAAAAAAATTATTTAAAGAAGAAAACCCCAAAATTCCCTAAATGTTAATAAGACAAACACTAAAACAAATATTTAGAAACACATAACCTAACCATTCTTACCAAAATGGTGAATTTTGAGAGGTCAAATGGGAGGGAAAAACCCCATTTGACTAAGAAATGAATCCAACCTACCTATAGGTAGGGTCTAAGGGCTCTATTTTCCACGAAAAAATAACCCCTAAAAATGAAAAGGGGTCCCAAAAATTGTCATTTTATAGCACAATTTCGGGTTTTTAAATGGAACAAGCAGTGGAGGTTGTGGGGCCCACCCAAGGGGTGTTTATGTTACCCCAACCATCCAAAAATAAATAAATTAATCTAATAAACTTCTAATACAAGTGGGGACCATTAGGTCCCCTAAACTAGTTTACAAAGGACTAATAAAACACAATTGCATTAACTACAAATTTTGGAGTCACCCATGGTACCCATTAAAACTTATGTCACAACAATAAGAATACAAGGCTTCATAATCAGCCATGCAAAGTTTGATGGCTCATGACTCATGTCAATTGGCTTGTGCATATTGAGTTGTCATCCTGAAACCCATGTTCTTCATGTGCCTTGTACTCTACACACTCATTGCAAAACATTAAACATACATGCTATCCGATACACACACACACATATACACACACATATATATATATATATATAGATATATATACATACATTACATACACACACACACACACACACACACACACACACACACACACACACACACACACAACACACAATAATGACAAATAAATAACGATAATAATTAGACATTTTTTAGCATGCTAACAAGGAATAATAAATATAAACCCACGATGGTCATATCCTATCAACATGCATCCATAATTAACCAAGATATGAGCTTCAACTATAATAATAATCATAATATGCTATAGTCAACATAAATTAATACTATCAAAGTATGAAATGATAACATAAATCTATCATAGGTCAATTAGGATCAATTGTATCATGTACTGCTAGAAACCAAAATCACATGATGAAATGAAACTATGAAAATAATCACTGCTAAATTGGCACTTCATGCACTATCCATCACATAAGCCATCAAAAGATCCAAATGAAATCAAATAATATCTAGATAGATCTATAAACCATGTCCAAAATCTACTATAAATAATGATTCATCAAGAAACTATGATAAGAAAAGGGTGGGCACTACATCCCCCTCTCCTAAAATTATACTTCCTCTTGGAAGTCACTGGAAGAGATAGGGATACCGAGCCCTCAATGGTGTAGCATCCTCCCATGTAGTTGTTGTCTCATCATATTTGTCCAACTTCACTCTAACCTGGTCTAAGTCTCACCTCCAAAGGGCCATTCTCTGATGCTCCACCATGTACATGGGCTCTAGTCCCCACTAGTCCTTTATCCTCCACCTGTAATGCCAACTAAATCTAAGACATGAGAAATATTAGGCACATATCTACGTAATAGTGAAAACATAAGACACATCATTGGCCCATGCAAGGTATGGTGGCAAAGCTAAGTGGTTGGACCCTTGACCTATGACCTCTAAGATATCAAATGGCCCCATAAAATGAGGTGAAATATTAGAACCATTTCCATATCAGATTAGGGATCTTATGTGGACGAAGCCTCAAAAAGACTTTGTCACCCACTAAAAAGTGACTGATGAATCCTCTTGGTGTCTAGCATACACCTTCTGGCGTGCTCTATCCTACTCAAGAATGCTGCCTGATCAATATAACCTACTACTCCAAATCCTAAAGGTAAGTTGGCCCAAGTTACAATCCTATCATCTAGCATGTCCCAACTCAAAGGTGTCCTACAAGGTCATGCCATACAAATAGCATGGTAGGGAGCCATATTGTATAGAACTATGATAGTTGTTGTTGTATTCAAATCTCAACTAGATGTAGATAATCCTACTCACTTCTTCTGTTGGTCCATCACATACATCCTCAACATGTCCTCTAATACCTGATTAACCCTCTCAGCATGTCCATTATGTCTCTAGATGATATGATGAACTGAAATTAATCTATGTACCAAGAGTGTCCTAAAAGGAATTCCAAAGTATGAAGTGTAAATGGTGTCCCTATCATTGATGATGGTCTTTGGAATCCTGTGTAATTTGAAAATGTCCTCCATAAACATCTTTGGCTGATGGATTTTTCATTATAGGTGACCTTAGTTGGAGCCAGAAGTGCACAACCTTGGTCAAATTATCCACAGTGACCATAATTCATCATGATGATAAGAAGACATAGGGAGTCCTACTATGGAATCCATGGAGATAATATCCCATTTCCACTTAGGAATATCATGAGGATATAAGAGTCCTCCGTAGGATGAGAATGCTCAACCTTGACCCTCTGAACACTCAAGGAAATGATGCAAAAAATATGCTATATCATGTTGAAGAATGGGATAATAATATAACTCCCTCATGATAGAACATGCATCTTCTTCACTCCTTGATGTGTCTGCATATGAGGCTAGATGAGCCTATCGAAAGAATGAAGCTGCAAAGATCATATGTCTTAGGCACATAGATGTGTCGCTATGAAACTGAAGTAAACCATATGACTCTAAAACACACCCTAAATATCTTCCCTCTAGGGAATCCTGTGACTCAAACATCTTCTTAGCACCCTCATAGAAACATTTCTCTCTAGAAGATGTTGAAGAATCCTAGCTCTCAAATCCAATTGTAATGTCATGGAAGAAATCACATGTCGTCGTCTACTAAGTGCATCTACATTGAACATTCTCCTTTCCTTTGATATACTGAACCTCCATGTCATACTCAAATAAGAACTCCATCCAATGCCATTGGCAAGTGTTGAGGTTTGGCTGTGAGAAGATATGGTGAGGGCTATGATCATATATCGTTAAAATGAATGGCCTAGCCAAAAGGAAATGACACTAATGTACTAGAGCATGAACAGGTATTGTAAGCTCCAAGTATTGTTTAGGGTAGTTAAACTCATAATATTTGAGCTCTAGTGACTCAAATGCAATAACCCAATGATATTGCATAATAAATTCTCTAAAACCCTCTAGTGAAACATCAAAGCAAACCAAAAACTCCTATGTCAGATTCAAAACTGCTAAAATAAGTTTCATGGTAAATATCTCCTTAAGAAAATAGAAGGCCTATTCACACTTCTCCGACCAATTGAATTTCTTCCCTTTCCACTGAAGACAATTAATAGGATGTGCAATCATGGAAAATTCATGTATAAACCTACGGTAGTACCCTAATAACCCCACAAAATTCCTCACCTCAGTAACTAATGTGGGTAATGACCAATCAATAATAGCTCATATCTTAGAGGGATATACTGAGATACTATCTCCTGAATTAATGTGCCCCAAGTACTGAATCTCAATATAAAAAAAGTTGCACTTCTCCAAACTCCCAAAAAAATTCTTCTCTCTCAAAACCTATAGTACCTATCTCAAATGATCCTTGTGTTCCTCCTTTGAACAAGAATAAATCAATATATCATCTAGGAACACCAAGACAAAGCGATGCAAAAAATGTCCTGATTACCCCATTCATGAGGCTCATAAAGACAATTGGGTCATTGGTCAAGCCAAAAGGAATAACTGTGAAATCATTAAGCCCATATCGAGTACAAAAAGTTCTTTTATGAATATATCCATCTACAATGCGCAAATGCTGGTTTTCTGACTTGAGATTAATCTTGGAGAACACTATGGCTCCCCTCATCTAATCAAACAAGTCATAAATCCATGAAAGGGGATAATAGTTCTTAATTGTGACCTTGTAAAGTTGCCAGAAATCAACACAAATCTTGAGAAAATTGTCCTTATTCTTCACAAAAATAATTGGTGCTCCCCATGGGGACACACTATGGCAAATAAGGCCCTTCTCCAATAACTCCTCTAAATGAATCTTGAGCTCATGAATGTATGGATTTTTCATATGATATGGTGCCCTAGACACTAGTGTTTCTACTTGTACTAGGTCTATTGTGAAATTCACCTCTCTATGAGGCGGTAACCCAAGGCTCACCTTGAAATACATCTGTAAATTTCATCAATACTATACGATCATCAAGAGATGAATCTTATTTAGTACTCTTTGATCGATCATTAACAATGATAGAAAATAGTTGACAACTCTCGCACATACTTCGTTTGAGATTGTCTTAGTTTTGATCATAGACAATGAGACAGGCCTATGATCCCAAAATTAACAATTGAACTCCCTGAGGTCATCTTGAAACTCAATGATCTTCCCTCTACATTCCACTTTGGCTCAATGATACTCAGGCCAATCCATGCCTAGAAATATACCTTGTAGGATTCTAATGGAAACACCTATATGTCCAAGGTAGTGGAGAATACTCCCAAGTCAAGTACACAACTCTCTAATTATATGGTATCTACTACAATTTTGGCTCCATAGGCCAACTCAACCTGCTAACTATATGGCCTCTTAGCCACCACTAGACCACACTGGTCAACTATAGATGTAGATATAAATGAATCTAATGTTCTTGAATCAAACAAAACTAAGATAGAAATACTCCTGATAGTAATTTTTGTATCGATAATTGTGTCCTGATGCTTATCCTGACAGTTATCTTCTTCTTTTTAGACATGATGTGCACATCATACATCTCTCACTATCCGCTCAGAGATGTGATATCTCTATCTATCAATGGTTGTGGATTTTTTTAGACACATATACACATGGTGGTCAGGATACCCACAAATGAAACATCCTACTGCACCTCTCTGAGAGGTGGGCCCTCTTGTACACTGATGGACTGATCCTGTTGGCCTGACGGTAGCAAACTACTAAGTGTGAGCTGGATGTACCTATTGGGTACCCTGTCTCCTATCTCTACCCCCACCAACACCTCCTCAAAATCCTTCTCTCTACATCCTCTGAGCATACCTAGCTCTCTACTTCTGGTGAACATGATGTTGTGCCTACTATTGTGTGTGATGTGGATTCCTCAATATAAATTATGGAGGCCTAAATCCTCCTCTAGGGGGTGGTGCAGTATCTCATGATCTCTAATCCTGGACTGAATACATCTTCTCCTCATGCTTTCCCATATTATTGTCTCAATGTGCCTAGGCCTAGGTCATTTTCTCCTCAGCTAGATAGGCCTTCTCTACAACCTTCTCAAGTGTAGGAGGAGATAACATCCTAAGTGCTCTGACTATATCTATATTAAGAACCCAAATATACATGTTTACTTGTAATTTCTCATCCTACAGATAGTTCATGTACTACAAAAGATCCAAAAACCTACTCTCATAATGTTCTATCATTCTTGAACGTTGTCATAGGTAATGGAACTCATGGATACTCTTCTGAATGAAATGTTTAAACATATAAAGTGCTCTAAAGTGATCGTGAAACAACTCCCAAGTCACTATATCTTGAGTAAAATTGATCTTTTTCTCCTGATTCATCCACCAACCTCCTATTACATCATGGAGGAGGTGTATAGTGAATCTAAATTTGACCCCAAATCCATTCATAGTACCATTGTAACTAGGCGGCTATAACGGGAGGAGGTGGGTAAGTGCGTTTTGTAGTAACATGGTCACTTTATTATATCCTAGGATCATGAATTCATGAACCTAAAATGTGTACAAGTTATAATAAACTCGCATTATGATGTCGTCGCATTATAATGTGTACACGTTTCTATCAACACAAAATGCATATGCTTTTTCCCTATATGAAGTATAAGATTTCTTTTGTTATTTATTTATACTTTTATTACTTATTTTAATTTAAATTTATTTTACTAAATATAAGAAATTAGGATCACTTTGCACTCGATGGAAGTGATCCCATAGTTCTGACGGTGATAATCTAGAATATGTTTTTCCAAAATCTAATATGGTCAGTTCGTACTTGTTTTCATAATTTCAAAAATGACCTAAAAATTTCAAGCCATATATATTATAGTCTGTATTTGTTTTTTTAAAACATATCATTGTTTTTTAGGTTATTTAACCTTCTGGATTGGATTTTGGCCCTACCACTATTTGAATTGGTACTAATTTTCAAATTTTGTCTATAATTCACTTTAGTGACCATGAATCAACTTTATGATGTTTGTTTATTTCTTACAAAAATGAGATCCTTACTAAAATGATGTTTATGGTTTACGGTTTAGTCTTTAGAATGTAACGTTTAGGGTTTAAGGCTTAGGTTTTAGGGATTTTATTTATAGGGTTTAGAGTTTAACGTTCAGATTTGAGGGTAAAATATTTAGGGTTTGGGTTTTAGGATTTAAGGTTTAGGGTCTAGGGCTCAGGGTTCAGGGAATAGGATTTAGGGCTCAAGGTTTAGGGTTTAAGGTTTAGGGTTTAGGACTAATGGTTTAGCATTTAGGATTTAATGTTTAGGGTTTATGTTTTTTAGCTCACAGTCCGAGATTTATGGTTTATTGTTTAGGGTTTGGAGCTCATGGTTCAAGGTTTAGGATTTATTGTTTAGGGCTCAAGATTTAGGGTTTACGGTTTAGGGATCAGAATTGAGTGTTTCAAGGTTAGGTTTTAGTGTTTAGGGATCAAGTTTTAGGGTTTAGTGTTTAGGGTTTAGGATTTCGGGCTTAGGGTTCAAGGTTTAGGTGTCATAGTTTAGGGTTTAGGGTTTATTGTATAGAATTTAAGGTTTACAGTTTAAGGTTTAAGGTGTAGGGTTTACGTATTATTTGTGTAGGGTTTAGGGTTTTGGGCTCAGGGTTTAGGGTTTAGGGTTTAGTGTTTATGGTTTAGGGCTAAGGGTTTACAGTTTAGGATTTAGTGTGTATGGTTTAGGGTTTAGGATTTTCAGCTCAGGGTTCTGGGTTAGGGGCTTAGGGTTTAGGGTTCAAAACTCATGGGTTAGGGTTTAGGGTTTACGACTTAGGTTTTAAGGCTAAGGGTTAAGGGTTAAGGTGTTAGGGTTAAGGGTTAAGGATTTAGGGTTTAGGGCTCAAGATTTGGTGTTTAGGGTTTAGGATTTAGGGTTTAGGGTTTTGTGCTCAGTGTTCAGTGTTTACGTTTCTTAGTTTAGGTTTTAGGGTTTAGTATTTAAAATTTAAGGTTTAGGGTTTAAGGTTTAGTGTTTAGGGTTTAGGGTTTAGGGTTTAAGGTTTAAGGTTTAGGTTTTAGGGCACAATGTTTAGGGTTTGGGTTTTAGGGTTTAGGGTTTAGGGATAAGGTTTCAAGGCTCAGGGTAAATAAATATTACCTAATATAACTATCTAATTTTTCCCGTCACGTGGGAAATATTTCATTCATTGTAATATTATGTGTCTTACCCATTCTCATTAGTAATTGATAGAGAGTATTGAATTGAAAAGGGTTCATTGACTTCGTATGTAAACCAATCATCAAAATTTTATGTCATTCATCTATTCATAGTTTGAAGGAAAGAAATTTCATATTCCTGAATGTCCAATTATTCCATAGACCATAGTAGTCCTCAATCCTTGGATAGATGGTGACACCGTTACTTGGATTCCATTTACAATGATAGATATATTTATAAATTTGTGTTGTGACCTCTAAATATATATGAATTTCAAGTTGCTTGGAAATAACATCACACCCTTCACTAGGATTGATGACTACCCCTATCTTTTTTAATTTTCTTTCTAAAACATCCATGTGTTTATCATATATGGAATTATCAATGAATGGAAGGTCACTATGTCATAGGCTAGGTGAATCCCATTTATAACTTAACATGAAAAATTTACTATGTGATGGATAACCACTTTGTGTTCTTAGCCATTCCCCTGTTTCTAGTCGTTACCTTCTAAATCTCTCCATTGTCAGGAACTCAAGGTCTGATAATTAATTTAATATGTGGTTGTACCTTCTTGTTTTTGATCTGTTCTAGTATACCAAAACTAACACCAACTATTGCAAGTCTATCTATATGTTTATTTTCAGCTCTTAGGAAAAATTGAATGTTAATAAAAGCAAAATCATCCATTAAGTCTGAAACTCTATGTTTGTAAGAATTCGACAATGATTTCTTACACACATTAAAGTTCTTATTATCTAAAAAACCCTCCAGGCTATTTGGATGACTTTTACTTTCACTCTATCTCTAATGCTTTAAATTTCAGGTTGCATGCCTGTAGGATTGCTCATTTGGCACCTTTTTTATAGGTTGTAGTATTTCCATGAGCTCCCTGTGCCTTGAAATTATTCCACACACCCTTCTATAGACACCTTCTAAATTGGCTAAGTTCCACATTGTCCTGTCATGTCCCCTCTTTCCTTTTTTCCATCAGGTCCCCTTCTTCAACTAGATATCCATGCCACGCTTCCCCTTCCCATTTCCCCCTTTCACATCTTCCTCCCATGTGTGCACCTTCTTTTCTTTCCCCTCGCACACTATCCGTGTGCATCCTCTCTACTTTCCTCTCTCATGTTGCATCTTTTCGTGCGCCCTGATTCCTTATCACCTTCTTTCCACGTGCCCTTACGCGCCTTCATTTTTCTTCCTTCACATTCTTTTCTCCTTCCATTTTCCATCTACTGGGAAATGTTCAATTAGGGCCCAAATCAGTTAAGTATGAAAAAGGCCAGCGGAAACCTCCACATGTCTCTTTGACGCACTTTTGATATGGTGAACAAAAGCAGAGACCCCAAACGAGCACAGGCCCTCCATGTGGCTAGGTTCAAACAAAGTTACACCGACTATTGAAAAGTCCAGCCATCAATAGAAGCCTTCATGTGTCCCAACAATTCAATTTAAAAAGGTAAGAAAAAGGAGGGGTACCCAAATGAGCACAAGCTCTCTAAAAGGTCAGAGAACGAGAAAGTTACACTGGCTATTGAAAATTCAAAGAAAAGTAGCAGAAGTGTTAAAGGAGCCATGTGTCAACTTGGCACAACTCCAAAGGTGTGACAAAAATAGGGTCTCCAAACAAGTGTAGGCTCTCCACGTGTTTAGGGTCTGATCTAGTTGCTCTGACAAACAGGAGGGACAATGCCAAGTGTCCAATCGGTGCTAATTCAAGATTAAAATGAATGGGTGAAATCTTAAGTTGCGCGGGGCTATCACGTGGATCTTGCATGTGTAGAATATTATAAATATTATGAGCCTGCCTGGATTTCCTGACCTCAACCTTCAGATAGCCATATCATTAAAATGGGAACTCAGATTTGAGAAAGGGAGGAATTTTTGGAAATCTCTTGACGTATGCTACTCACCTACCACCATAATGAAAAATGTAGTCCACCATTGTTTAGGCTGTCAGGTTTCTCACGTACCACTGTAATGAGGTTTGGTCTTCTTTTCTTACCTAGCAAGGAACATTAATGGAGGCATGGGTTGTGTCAGGGAACCCATCATTGTTGCAGGAAAATTTTAATGCATTTTAGGGTGGTTGGAGTGGGTGAATTAAATGCTCTTCTAGGGGTGGTTTAAGTAGGATTCAAATTTTCCCTCTGTCATTTTATCATTCTTCTATACATAGTAAAGGACATGCATTTTTCAAAAACTTTGTCATCTCTCCTGCCCCCCTTTGTCTTTCCTCCCTAGGGTGGAATGTAGAGTTTAAGCCTCCTCTCTTAGCTCTGTAATGGAATTTTTTTACCTATTTCCCAATGATGATGTACTATGTGAACTCATGGGGCAGTAAAAAACAATTTTGTGATGTATTTCATCCATCCTTGGATTATTTTATCGTCTCTTCTTGCCTCTCTTCATTACAGGGTATACTGTGCATATCTCTAATGTCTATTGTAGGTTTCAGGAGCTATGTTTATGGGTTGCAGTGGTGTTCCATGTGAACTCTATTTTTGGTCTATGATCCATCTCTCCATCCTCTCCATTGCTCACCTCTCTCCACTTCAGGCAGTTGGATTTTTGATCAAAAACCTCCTTATTTGGTGTATCACCACTTTAGTGTAGGATTTTTGTTCATGAACTCTCTCCCGTTGGTCCCTTGGAAAGTTGGAATAGGATTAGTTAGTTTTCTAGCTTGCATTCGAGTAGATTTTGGTAGGTAGTTTAGGAGTAGGAACCAACCTTCTCTAGAGGTCCATCTCAAGTTCGCAAGTCCCACAGCTTGAGAGATGGTCCCATGTTATGCAGATCACACCAGATGCCCCACTCACATCTGAAGCCATTCAGGGGTGCTGCGATTTTGCACCAATAGTTTTGGCACGCCCTATGGGACACCGAGGTTATATTTTCTCATCTTTCCAAGGTATCTCATTATCAAACAACAAATATTAAATGACTGTGTGACCACACCTACACTTTTGGCACACCCGGTGGGACATTGAGGTTAGAA
The DNA here is from genome assembly GCA_019776745.2 of Taxus chinensis. Classification (NCBI taxonomy): domain Eukaryota; kingdom Viridiplantae; phylum Streptophyta; class Pinopsida; order Cupressales; family Taxaceae; genus Taxus; species Taxus chinensis. Next base: position 265,355,612 of record CM034151.1, on the reverse strand, counting down.
TTTCTTATCTTTCGAATGTGTCTTATTATCAAAATGAAAATCTTAAGCCACCATATGACCACACCAACAGTTCTGGCATGCCCAATGGGACAGATTGGAAGCACCTTACCACTTCATTTCATGAAGTTGATGTGTTCTTGGTGAGATTCAACCTTTGGAGGCACATGAAAAGTACATTTGGCAACTCTGTCTAGTAAACAACCCATTCTCTAAGTTACATACTTTTCCTCATCCATTTTATTCCATCTCTTACATTCTCTTCCATTATATGAAGTTGTGCAATCATGAATTCATTCCTCTTATTGAATTCACACTTGTAGTAGGACATCGAAGTGTTTGATTTCCTATCAAAATTGGAGGAATGTTTTGGTGAGGAGGGGCCTACGGAAATTATAAATTTCACTGCCCAATCATTCATCCTTCAACCACAAAAACCTGTTGCCAAAGAGTTTCCACCAGGCATGCTCATTTCAGAGCATAAGGTTACGGTTAAAAGTGCCAAACGTCATAAACAACGTCTCCCAAATCATAGTATAGAACAACTCTAGGAGGTGTATATTTTGTTTGCTGATAATTTGAGGAGGGAAAAACACCATTTACAAGGTGCTTTTTTAATCTCATTTCTGACCATGTTCAATGCCAGATCAACTACATGGTCGTAATTTGTGAGGAAGGGAAGCTACTTATCTATTCCTGTTGCAGGTTTTACTTGAGCACCCATTTCCTACGGTTAGTTTAGGTTAGTTTAGGTTTTCTTTCAGTAACATAACTACTTTTTCACACTCTGCATGTTCCAATTGGAGCATGTATGATTTTCAGTTTTATACATAGTGTGTGTTGTGGTGTTCCATTTCTCGTGCACAGTACATAGAAGGTAACACTTAGGGAGATCATCTCCAGTTCGTAATATGTAGTTTAGCATTCCTCGAAGTGAATGTTGTAATAGATCACTTCCAAAATAGGTGATGTCTTAGGTCATGACAATTGTCTACTCTTAGAAATCTCATCTTCAAGATTTTCTTATGAAAATTGAGATTGCCTACAGTGGGGCACATTCAGGCTCACCAGGTGCAAGCAGTTGGGTTCAAATTTCAATAGCAAGATCAGTATCATGATATCATTCATAACTCCATGCCAAATGGATACTTCCAAGGATACTGGTCTCTTCATATAGTAGGCAGATGGCCCCATAACTCACCAAATTTTTATCTACAAAACCCTCCCAGCTATTTGGATGAATTTTAATTTCACTCTAGCTCTGATGCTTTCCATTTCAGGTTGCATGCCTATAGGATTTCTCATTTGGCACCATTTAAATAGGATGTATTCTTTCCGTGAGCTTCCCACACCTTGCAATTCTTCTGCACACCCTTCTGCAGACTCCTTCCAAATTGGCTAAGTTATGGGTCATCTTGTCATGCACTCTCTTTCCTTTCTGCCATCGTGCACCCTTCCTTAGTTGGATATTTGTGCCCCGCTTCCATAATCTCCTTTTGCATTCTTCTCCCCTTCCCATTATCCACTTTCACATCTTCCTCCCACGTGTACGCATTCTTTTATGTCCCCTCGCACCCTGTGTGTGCATCCTCTATTATTTCATCTCTCATGATGCATCTTGTCATGCACCCAGCTTCCTTGTCTCTTTATTTCCATGTGCCCTTGCATGATATTACATGCCTTCTTTTTTATTCCTTCACATTCTCCTCTCCTTCCATTTTCCATCTTCCATCTAGCAGGCAGTGTTTAATCAAGGCCCTAATCGGTTAAGTATGAAAAAGGCCAGTGGAAACCTCCACGTGTCTCTTCAGTGCACTTTTGATATGGTACAGAAAAGTTGAGATCACAAATGAGTGCAGGCCCTCCATGTGGCTAGGGTCCAACAAAGTTTCAATGGATGTTGAAAATTCCAACCATTAGCGGAAGCCTCCACGTGTCTCCATGGCGTAACTTCAAAAGGTACGAAAAAGGTGGGGTCCCCAAATGAGAGCAGAATATCCACATGGTTGGAGCTCGAGAAAGTTTCACCGGCCGTTGAAAAGTTGAAGAAAAGAAACAGAACCACTGAAGGATCCATGTGTCAGGTTGGCGTAACTTCAAAGGTGTGACATAAATGGGGTCTCCAAACAACCGCAGGCTCTCTACATGTCTAGGGTATGATGTAGTTACTCCATCAAATAGGAGGGACTTCACCAAAAAATGAATAAAGTAAAGTAGGCCCGCGGATGATACCAAATTTCCAATCATCATAAATTCAAGAGTAAAATTAGGAGGTGAAATATTAAGATGTGCAGGGCTGCCATGTGGATCTTGCATGGGTAGACTCTTATGAATATTATAAGCCCGCATGGAATTCCCAACCTCAACCTTTAGATAGCCATATCTTTCAACAGGGAACTTGGATTAGAGAAAGGGATAAATTTTTGGAAAGCTCTCAATGTATGTGTTGTCAAAATTCCCCCCCCCCTGGGTAATTTTGATAACATGCATCAGAATATTCAAGTCCCAGGAAAATTGATTGATTCGGGGCCAAAAGTCATGTTGCTAGAGTCCCCTAAAATATTTTCTAAGTTCCCTGTCTGAGAGGAAAAGAGCAAGCTCTGAGAAAATGCAAAAAAGGGTTGCAGAAGGCAAGTAGGTTGATCCAGGAAAAAATCGTAAAAATGACTAAGTCCTAGCCCTAGGGGCAGTCAGGACATTTGGGACAAAATGGCCCGAACCGGCCGGCTCGGCCGAAGTAAGCACAAACAGCCCGCAAAGCAACAGGGACATTTGGGACAAAAGTACGCGGCGGGCGCGAAATGCCGGTTCGACCGAGAAAAAATTGGCTAACTGCTGAGAGGGACGCAAATGGGACAATCGGGCCAAAAAGGCGCGAACCGGTCGAATCGGCCGAAAAGAGTCAAGTCAGTCCAAAGCAAAGTTGGACAAGCGGGCCAAAAATGCCCGAACCGGCCGAATCGGCCGAAATGAGTCCAGAGGGTCCAAAGTCAAATGGGACATTTGGGACAAATGGACGCGAACCGGCCGGTTCGCCCGAAATCAGCACAAGGAGCACTAAGCGTTTGCGACATCCGGGACGAAAAGACGTGAAGGACGTGAAAGAGCTGGCGGAGCCAAGGACCAATCAGAAACTGCCACGTGTCCTCACAGGAGGAAAAGTCAAAAGGTCAAAGGGGTGAGTTATCGAGCGCTGAACCGAACCAATGAAATGGCGCCACGTGTCCAAGTTTAAGGGGCCCACAAGCAATTTCAAAAAGAAAGCCCGTGAAAGACGGAGGAGAGAGAATTGCTAGTCCAATCAGCACGTGCCACGTGTCGTCCAGATGGCGAAGAGCGGGAAAACATTTTAAAATTCGTTTTGATCTGTTCCGTTCCCTAAATCTTCATATCGCCATATCTTTTGATCCAGAGCTCGGATTTCCACGTTCTTTATATCAACGGAAAACTGTTGATATGCTCTACATGATTCTGGGATCAATCTCAAGTTTTGGTGCAGTATGAAGAGAGAAAAATCGAGAAACGGCTCTGACGTGTGGTAATGGCCAGAAGCGACCTTTCAACAACCCGTTTTAATGCTAATGGGTCGCATTCTTCTTCTGCAACGGCCAGAAGTGACATTTTAGCAGCCAAATTAATACAAATGGGTCGCATTCTCCTCCAAAATCACTCAAAGTGACAGGGTATGGGTTGGTAAGATCCTCCATGCGGATTTAATGCATCTGCAGTCAATGAGGAATGGGCTTGCACGTTTTCCCACGTTTTCTGTCCCCTGGGCTCGAACCATGTAATGTAAAAGCCAGATTTGGCTCATTTAAAAACAAAAAAAAAAAAAATTTGTTCATTTTTTCTGCTCTTCCCTCCCTTCTTTTCTTCTCTAGGGTTGAAAATAGAGTTCGAACCTCCTCCCTTTCTCTGTAATGGTGTTCCTACCTTTTACCATTAATGGAATGATGTTCTGTGCAAACCTCTGGAGCAACAAAACATGTTCTGTGATGCATCTGTCCATCCTCTCTCGTTTTTGCTTGTCTTCTTCTTGCCTCTCTTCATTGCAGGTGTCTGTGCATGTTTGAATGTTCATTGCAGGTCTGGAGCTGTGTTCATGGAGTTTTGGGACATTTTCTGTGTGAAATCTAATCCTTGGGCCTGTGATGCATCTGTCCATCCCTTCCCATTGCTCACCTCTCTTTGTCCCATGGCAGTTTTGATAGATGTCCAACTTTCTCCTTCTCTGGTGTATCACCGTTTTAGTGTAGGCTTTTGCTGTTTTTTCCTTCCTCTCTCTCTCTCTGTCTCCTTGGCATGGTTAGATTAGGATTAGATTAGCTTGCCTGCACTGGAATAGTTTATGGCAGGTAGTTTAGGAGTAGGAACCAGCCTTCTCTGGAGATTCCTCTCTCGGTTTTACAAGTCCCACGCTTGGAGAGAGGTTTCCATGTTGTGCAATCACACTGGATGCCTGAACATCAACCTAGAAGCCTGATGTGCATCCAGGGGTGCTATGATTTTGCACTAACAGTATGATACTCAATTACCACCATAATGAAAAATACAGTCCACCATTTTTTAAGCTGTCAGGTTTCTCACCTACCACAATAATGAGGTTTGGTCTTCTTTTCTTTCCCAGTAAGGAACATTAATGGAGGCATGGGTTGTGTCAAGGAACCCATCATTGTTTCAAGAAAATTTCAATGCATTTTGGGGTGGTTGGAGTGGGTGGATTCAATGCTCTTTTAGGAGTGGTTAAAGAAGGATTCAAATTTTCCCTCTCTCCTTCTCTCATTCTTCTATATATTGTAAAGGAGGGGAATTTTTCATAAATTTGGTCATCTTTTCTCTCCTGCCCCAATCTCTCTTTCCTCCCTAGGGTGGAATGTGGAGTTTTAGCCTCCTCTCTTAGCTCTGTAATGGAATTTTCTTGCCTCTTGCGGAATGATGATGTACTATATGAACTCATGGAGAAATTAAATCTGTTTTTTGATGCATTTCATCCATCCTTTTCTTATTTTATTGTTTCTTCTTGCCTCTCATTATTGCAGGTTATAATGTGCATATCTCTAATGTCTGTTGCAGGTTTTGGGAGATGTGTTTAATGGGTTAAAGTGGTGTTCCATGTGAACTCTATCTTTATTCTATGATGCATCTGTCCATCCTCTCTATTGTTCACCTCTCCCCACTTCAGGAAGTTGGATTTTTGATTAGCAATTTCCTTCTCTAGTGTATCACCGCTTTAGTGTAGGATTTGTTTTCATGCTCTCTCTCTCTCCCTGGTCCCTTGGAAAGTTACATTAGGATTATTTAATTTTTTAGCTTGCATTAGAGTATATTGTGGTAGGTAGTCTAGGAGTAGGAACCAACCTTATCTGGAGGTCCATCTCAAGTTTACAAGTCCCACAACTTTAGATATGGTCCCATGTTATGCAGATCACACTGGATGTCCCAATCACATATGTGGCCATTTAGGGGTGTTTTGATTTCACACCAACAGTTATTTACTTGATTAATAGCTAATCTTGAGTCTCGAAAAAACTTATAAAGTGTTGATACCTCTCTTTCTAGCCCATTGCAATCCATGAATTAACGCTTCCTATTCAACTACATTACAAGTATAAGAAAACTACAAACTTAAAGATGAAAAGTACCTTTCATTTAAAGGGGAAATAAGCATTAAAATTACTCCTTTTCCTTTCCTATTGTTTGCTCCATTGAAGTGAAGCTTCCATAGCCCTTCTGTTGCTTCCTCTATTTTGAAAAACAAGCGAATTGGTTCATAAACATGTTATTATTGAGTCTTTTCATCCATGAACATATTAGAAACACCATTTAGTGCGGAAACATGATTTGTAAGATTGAAATTAGAATGATTTAGAATTGAGTAATTTGTTGTAGCATTTGAAGCATGAGGCTTAAAAGGAATTCTAGATAGAGGCGTTGAATTTATGGTAACATTAGATCCATATCATGTAGTAAAGAACAAAAATGACCAATCTGAAGAAACATAACCTCCTATTTTTTCTGTAAAATATCGTGATAAACATAAGGCACAATAAGGAGGAAAATATACAACAGTCACATATTGTAGAATTGTAACGCTGGGATGAGCATGTAAAGCTACTTCCAGGTTTCTGATAATACCGACTATATTAGTTGTTATCTTGTATAGCTACAACACATTTTTCTCAGTAGGATCTCATACTCTAGGTACCCAACTTTTCTATAATTTCTTTTGGTATAACTGTGGTACTTGTACGACTATCAACCATGGAGTTATGAACTAAATTATCTCCAATAATAAGAGATAAATAAAATGGTGGTGGCTTCTTGATATCGTGAGTGTTCAAAACCTTTTGAACCATCCATTTAACTTCCTTAATGTGTTCCTATTCTATTATTCTAAGGACCATGTCCACTTTTTGAACTTCCTTTTCCACTAGTTTTGAAGAAATCTGCAGCTTAGAAAGTTTATGAGAAAGCAACTCCTATTGTCCTAGAATACTTAGAGAATCCCACATTGAGATATTAAAATTATGCTTTTTCATTACATCAACAATGTTAAAAGAAGTAACAAGTTTTGGTAAACAAGATTCTACTTTCTTAGCACAGGATTTGGCGTAAAATGACTCTACTTCAGCTTCCTTTGATATTTGAGGTATAAACAATCTTATTGGATAAGGTTGTGACTATTTTTTTTGTTCTATACCAGCTATAATACCTGCTATTTTCTGAGGAGTAGCATAATTGTTAGCTGATTTTTTACCTATAGTTGTTGTTTTATCTGTGACTGTGGGCAGAATCAGTCTATTTTGACCAATTGTTAGGTCTGTACCTGGGCCCTATTCTTAGGCCTTAGTAGTATCTACAAAAAAATCATCTTCACTAAAACTAACCAAGTTCTCTGTCAAGGTGCTTTCTAAACATGAGTTTCTTGTTTCCTACCCTTCATTTGAGGCAACAAAAATGTCTCAGGTTGAGGTTGTGTAACAAGGCTTATATTCAGGAAAAAATTCAGATAATTTATAGTTGAATGAGGTTGATTACAAGGTTTAAACCATTCTTCAGTATTCATATTAATTGGGACTAAATCATTAGATGAACTAAGGAGCCTTTGGGTCAAACTGCCTTCGCAGATTGACTACCTATAATTTTGATTGTGTTGATAAGGCTGCCTATTTTTCCATTTTTACTAATAAGGGGCTTGATAAGGCATGTTAGGTAATGCAAGTCTATTTTCAATCGAAGTTATCTTGTTTTTCAAAGTCTATAAATATTTAAACACGTCATCTGATGGGGCTGTAATAGAACAATAAAAGGTTCCAAAATGGTGATAGGTTGTGGGATAGGTGTTAAATATGCTAATAAAAAGGGCATTGAAGGCCTTGGTGCTAATTTTCTAGCTTGAATAAAACTGTTTTTAGGCTTGGATAGAAATATCATAAGCTTCATGGGAGAGTGTCACCTCCCATAGACTGAATCATAGTTGAAATATCACTATTTAAGGATCTAAGATAATAAAGAAAAGCATGGTCAGCTTGAGGCTTGACAATAGTTGAAATTATTTCTCAAAGTTCTAGCAAAATGAATATTAAAATTGGCCATAAATTCATGAGGGGCTCTCTTAATTGTAGACAACTATTCTATGAGGGATAAATGATCAGAAATGATCTTGAAATTGTTTTAGAAATTTCTCACCTAACTCATCCCAAGTTCTTATGCTTCTAATCTCTATCTTTCTATACCATTGCAAGGCTTGTCCTTTAATTGATGCAGTCTAAAAGTCTCAAAGCCTACATCTTCTTTTGTCTATATTATGGACTGCACATAGGGCTACAACATCTTTGATGTGTTTGGTGGGAGTAATATGATTTTCACCAATGAATGAAGGAAAAATTTTCATGGCAGTATTAGGGATAACATGATAAACTTGAATTACTAATGGGACTGTCATTTGTAAAGGTCAACAAAATTCCTAGGTGGTTGAATAACCATTGGAAAAACTAGGGATCTAAAAAAAGAAATTAATACGTGGTGAAGGAATATTAGGAGAAGGGTTGTTAAAACTAGGCCTCTAATGAGGTAGGGTGTTACCAAATCTTTTTTATTCTTGGAGAATTCAAAGGTAAAGAAATAAATTCAGAAGGAATTCCTCTTACCGATGATCTTGTAGTCACTTTAGGCATGGAACCTGCTAGCAAAGACTAGTCTAAAATCAGCCTTACGGAGTTGCCAAATAAATCTTTTAATCTTTAGAATAATTTGTTGCATCTATGTTGCTCCAAAATTATCTTTTCTTTACTATGAATTTGTTGTAAATTGTCGTAATTTTCTCGCAAATGTGATTCATTGTCCTATCCAGATATGCCAAAAAACTAGTTATCTCTTGAAATTGCACCCTATAGAGAGATGACTACAGGGGTTCTATGCTTTCTCTGGATGTCTCTCTCTTTCATAGATACAATGGAAACACCTCAGGTTTGTGGGTATACCTATTATTGAGGTCAGTATCGGGTATAAAGGTCTGGTTCCTTTATCGATGTATCCTATAACTAATTTTTATGGGTTTTGAGGGTAAAAAGATGACTGTAAATGAATTGAAAAATGGGGTGATACACCAAAATTTTTGGGGGATTTGATTGAGTACATAATAAATATCTCAGAATGGATTCTAGATGCAGAAACCAATAGATTTTAAGTAGAATATTAAGGCAAAACACTTGATGTATTGGAGGGAATGATTCAAAACAATATTGTTAAGATAAGACATGCACACTAATATTATGCAGAAATTACTAAATTTGCAGAAAGCTAAGATGATTAATCAGGGAATTTCACATTCACAAGAAATAACCAAGTATACAAAAAATTTCAAATAATTTGGAAAGGACAAAAATCAATTCTCATTTAAAGGGAAAAACTTACAAAATCATCTTCAGCACTCCTGTGTCCAAAAACTCCTCCTTGTGCCTTGCGATTGCACACAATATATAGCAAGTTTATTCATCCCCACCCTTCCTAAAAATATACTAAAAATTGTACTCGCCCATGTATCCTATTTTTATCCTTTATCCTAAATAAATAAAGGAATAAAAATAAACATGCTAATACAATGAGGCATTAATAACCTTGGTTACAAAAGTACAACTTAGTCAATCTACAGTTGACTATTCTATTTTTAATAAAGTTTGGATGAATAATTTGTCTAACAATAAGCTTTGCTTCATGAGAAAGTCTTCTCCAATACATGTAATCTCTGTCTTTTAGCTGATGATATGACATCTACAACTTGACCCACTTGTAATGATAAATTTGACATTCTTTAGTTTTTCCCCCCTTGGATGCACATGTAAAATAATATCTCTGTGTGTGAGTAAAATAATTTCTTTATTTGCAATAATTTTCAAAACTAATCGCCCATGTATTCCATCTACTATGGGGACCACCTACAAGTTCTGATATTGATATTCGGGCACATGCTCAACTATTCATGTTGATCATAATGACATCTTTAATTTCATAATAACATTTCTGCAAGAAAAGTAATGCTTATTCCATCCTTAGCAAGTTACTCAACCACTGTGGGGACCACCTATATGTATGTAAGAATAATACTCCTTTTGATGTGACACCCATGTGGATACCACCTCGTGTTAACCTTTCTACATATATTTCTTTGTTTTATCTCACCTGAGGCATACATATACTTGATTTAAAGGGTAATGTCTCTAAAATGAATGATGGCCACTTTTTGGTCAATGGTATATATTAATCTTTGACCCACCCCCTTCCTTGTTATTATTAGCATGGGACATGATTAAATGGTTCAAAAACAAAAAAATTGATTACTAATCAACTTTTATGTGGTCAATCGCCCCTTTTGGATTGATTAATTCATATGATATTTTTTACACCATTTGGTGATGTTTCGAATATTCTGGTCCCTTTCTTCACGATGAGGAAACCCTTCATGATTTCGGTTTTGATATGTAGCGTATGATTTTCCTACCTTTATCCATAGGTCAAATGAAAATGATTAAATTATTTGGGGCTTGCATAGTTACCCTCCAATGATGGTACTCACCCCATGGAATGTCAGTGATCAAGTTACTAAACTTGGTTAAGATTGTTAACTACAGTTGGATTACAATATTTTGATGATTTAACCTGACTTGATCAAATTTAACACAAAGGAGATAAACAAGTTTCTTCAGATGATTTCTCAGAAGGATGAGCTTTATCAATATTTTCTCTTAGAAAAATCAGTCCCAACCTCTAACACTCCAAACTTGGTTAGCCTTTCTAACCTTTAAACCATTTACACAACAAACTCGGTGCAATATGGTAAAATTTTACAATAGACCCCTTTTCCTCAAAAAAAAATCCAAACATTGAATGTACCAGTGCTCTGCCATGTATCTCGATCGCGATTTCCAAACATAAGATCTATAAAAAATTCTCAGGTTCTGTAGGGGGTTTAGGTTCTTCAAATGGTCTCCTGCATTCAACTTTGTATATAGATTTCGTTAGATAGACTGGTGTCCCTTTACTCACCAGCCACTTTTAGCCCTCTAATCTATTTAATTTGGTTCTTTGCATGCCTAGGGAGACAAATGGAAGATCACATCGAGCCCATTAGGTCAAATTTCATCTTAATGGTAAAAGACGTCCCCTAAATTTTGACTCACTAAACCAAGATGAGTCAATAGGTCTAGTTCAAAGTCCTCAAGGAAAGAAGAATAAGGTTGAATCCGATAGTCAAATTTCATCATTCTAATGTTGACGAAGCCATGGCCATTTAGATACCTTTCCGCCATCAAACCAAGCTACCTGATCTGAATTTTCGAGATTCATTTGGTGTAGCAAGAGACAGTTCTCAAAAAGATTTTAAAAAACCGTGTTTGAATACACATCCCTCTTTTTATAGAGCTCTAGAGTGAAAATGGAAAAAAAATCATGATACAGATGCACAACTGTACATTGATTTCTAAGCTTGAATTTGGACTGTCGCACGATAGGAGATCCATTTCTGTAAAATAGGAACTATGGGGTTCCTTTTTTCCTTTTACAAAGCTCTATGGAAAAATATGAATTTTTTTCACATTTCTATCATTCCACACCTTTCTGACTTCTATGAGAAGATGAGTTGTGAGCATTAGTCACTATTTTCAAAGGTGAGTTGACCTAAAGTTTCGACACTCTAACGGAAAAATTCTATCTATTGTCACCTCCTTTTTTTCATAAGGGAAAATTTCTTGAACTTTCCCCCAAAACTTGTTTCAACTCCGCCATTCACTGAGGAAATTTTTTGACTATTCTCTATCAGGCCTGTAGGCTCATTTTGATGTTTTAACCCAAGTTTGATGACAAGAGGCAAAAAAATTGAAGTTACCTCCAATCATCTGCTTCAACCGCTCCTTCAAGATTCTTTGTTTGCCAACCTTAAGCTCCCTTTTATTAGGCTTGCGACTACCATTTTTATTCTAGTAAGTCCTTAAGAGGCAAAAAATCCAAGTGTTCCCCCAATGGTTCGCTCCCCCTGCCTTTACTGAATTTTCAAACTGCCTACGCGTCACTAATGGCTCATTCTTTTCTAGGCGAAACCCCAAAATCATGAGACCTTAAATGAGCATCGGCTCACCACGTGTCCTTAGCCTGACAAGTATTTCATTTTTGAAGTTCTTAAAGCTCAGCCGAAGGCACCATTATGTCATGAGCTCTGAGGCTATCTCCTCTAGCCATTGAAAATTCCAAGCAAAATGCAAAGTGACCGGAATCCTCCATAGTTTCCTCCTAGCGCTTCTTTAGATCTTGGGATTCAAGGGTCGTGTCCTCAAACATGTGTGGTCCCTGTCATGTGTCCCAGGCATTGTACAAAAGGCTCTATGTTGAAAAATACTAAGTCATGGGATTTGACCCGACTGGAAGCCTCCACGTGTCTCCATGGCCACAATTTCAGTGCTTTGAGTTTTACAAGATGCAGAGACCCTGAATGAGCGTCGGTTATGATACATGTGAATCCTTGTTCCAAGAAATTGAGTTCGTCCTTGCATTTCTGAAACCTCCATTTGTCCTCCTGGCGCTACTCCAAGGCTCATAACCAAAAATCAAATCTTTTAATGAGTGTCATTCTTCCACGTAGACATTGGGATTGCTCAAGTTGCAGACAATTCATAAATTTATTTGAAGTACCTCTTTCCGCGCCACATCCAACTAAAGGATTGCTATGTTTCTACATATTTTCTGCAATTGATGTAAATTTGACCATGGTTCGAGCTCCATTCTATCAAATGCATAAAATGTAGAAAAATGACCAGGTGTTGAGCTTAGAGATGAAATTTTATCCAAGGATAAGGAATCTTAGATTACTGTAACAATACTCAGATTACAATTCGTCCGAGCTACATCCATTCATTTTGAAACTGCATTCAAGAATGATTAGGGAAAACATGTTACAAGGATTGACAAATTTTCCGACTGTGGAAAATTTGAAAGAATGAGAGATTTTGCCTTGATCCTTTCTTAGATGAACAGAGAATGGGAGTATTTAAACTACAAGTTTTCATTTCCAAATAAGGACAAAGAAATTTAAGGAAAAACTGTGGAAATTCATACGTGATCCTCGGCCCAAGAACAAATTGACTATGGCAAAAAAAGGATAGGAATAGATTCTTTTCTATATTGTTTTCAATGCAATCTAGGAGACTAAAATATGGAAGAGGACACATCTATAACTTGATAGGTTTCTTGAGTGTATTCTTTTAAGTGGGACAAAACTATCTTTGATTGTACCAACTTGATTTGTTTAATAATGGCTCATACATCCTATAACAGTTCCAATTTGATTTTCTTGTATGTCCTCATTATTCAGGAACATGTTGAACCTTTGTAAATGTTTACTCTGTGAATTGGCTCTTAGAGACTCTCATATTCTAATGAAAGGCTGTACCACCATTATTTCTATTCTACAACTACAAACATTAAACTTTCAAATTAAAATTTGGGAACTAGGTTGTGATCTAATGTCTTTGCTTTATGAACTCCAAGTATTCTCTTTTTATGGAGCCTTCAAGCTTGATACTCATGAAACTATCTGAGCATTGGTTAACTGAGCTATCATTATCCTTGTATCTTCCTCTATATTTATTGCGGGCCACTCGTAGCTTACTTTTTTCCTAAATCAGCTACAAGTTGGTTGTATAAGTATTGATTTGCACCTGTAACTTGAGTAGGTTTTGTTCTTATGTTTACTATCTGAGTCCTTATTGTATATCTTAGCCCCTAATGATTTTGTCTAAGTATCTACAATGCTAAATAGATCATCTATAATTTGATCATGTTCTTGTACCTCTACAGACATGCTTTCATGAATGAAGATAATTTCCTGTCATCTGTAGCTGACTTATTGCAATATACACCTTATTTTGATAGCTTGATATGGGATTTTGATAGCCATTACTAGTATTATGTACACTATTTGTACAGTAGTACTGCTATGACAATAATTGTGATCATTCTTGGTCATTCTGAATGGATAACTTACGATCAATTACATGTACCTTAATGTACCAAAAACTATATTATGAGATGTTTATTCTGATTTACAATAGTTGTAATTTCATTGCTTGACTAAAAGCGTATATTTCTGAACTGCTCATTTTAAGATCATTGATCTGCAATAAGTGATATTAGAGCTTGAGGGCATTCTGAAAATTTTGTAACTGAAATAAACTTCTTCTCTTTAGGTATCTCAAAACTGTGATGACTATTATTTGATCTTCTTACAATTTGAGATCAGTCGAAAACTGAAATTTCTACTGTTTATGAATTGTCTATTGTACTTAATCAACTTTACATGAAGAAGACACTGCCACCATTATTAATTGGAAAAGTTGTACTTTCTCTATAATACAATGTCATATTTCCTTAAGTTGGCCTGAAATGAGCAGTAAGTTCCTGTAACAAATAATGAAATTTAAATATTATGTAACTCTTATTTAGCATTACTTAATAAGTTCATCAAATTGAATACATTTATAGCTTTCCTTTCAACTCTTTTAAAAACGAATAGGCTACATTATTCTTTGTTCAATCCAAGTTAAAATTCTTTAATACTTCTCCTTATTTAGATTACTATTTGATTAGTATAGTAGCTAATCTTTTGTCACATCTTTCAAGCATGTATTAGTTGTGAAATAACATGATGTAAAGATGTAAAATGTCTATTTTACATGGCGAAGCCCTGTCAAAATTTTCTGAAATTCCCTTTTTCATTCTGTTTCAACTAATGACTCTATCAGTTTCTAGTTCTTTCTTTTTATACTTCTTGCATTTAAAATTGAAACCTAGGTAGGATCACTCTTTTGTTGTTTGACCTTGACATTGAACCCTTTACCTATTTGATAAGGTATGAAAATGGTGATGTCATGATTGTTTTAGCTTTTAGACCTTCAATTAATTATACATTGGATGAATGTCATAAATTCCACTTTTTATAAGTCTATTTTCCTGAAAATATGTTCTCTTTCAGCATGCATTATATCTAGAAAGCTTCCATATCACTTGTTCATTTATCATCTATATGGAAGCTTATTTATTTCTTTGCTTGACATGATTAATTTATTCCTTTTTTTGTAACATGTACTTGCACATCTTAGAAAATAATTAGAAAAGATTTAGGCTATTTGGCCTCTCTTGTATTCCATAGTTTTTCTTCTTTCATCTTTCTTCAGTGATTATGAGGACCATATGTGGTGTTTACAGAATAATATTATTTATCTGCTATTAATTTATCTTTTCTGTAATCATACATCCTGAGATCAGGAGATTCATTTGCACAAAGATAGACAGTACAAGAACATGATTTAATCCTGAGCTCGTGACTAATAGTCTCTTATTTGTTTGTTTTTTAGGTATAGTGTATTTTTGAATAGGAAAGATGAAGATGGATAAATAAATAAGAAAATGATGGATTCATTAATATTCTTTTTATTTCATTTTCATGTACATGCACCTTCTATTTCAATAGTTATGATGTTCACTTGAGTTACATCCCACGACTTGTGTGGGAAACATTTGAAATTCCTTATGAATAAAACATTAAATTTTGAAACTCAGTTGTATACTTCCTTCTGCATTTCAACTTTGTATATGGATTGTATGATGAATTAAACAAATCAAAGACATAATTAAATGTATTTAATCATGAAGGAAAGAACTTTAAAATACATGTAACCTTAGTAATGAGCTTTGATTCCAGCAATCTACAACCTTGGTTGTTGTTCCAAAACTTAACACTTTGTCTATTCTGTATTTTCCGTCTTTATCAAGATAACACATCTGTCCTTCAAGGGATTTGTGTTCGTTTGCTGGAGACAAACATGAAACTGTAGACTATGTGATTTGTTACGTTTTGTAACAGCACACATAACTAAAAATTACATGTAGTCATAAATTAGTCCAACGGAACAAATATTAAACTAAAATAATCTCCCCTAGCTTAGGTTCACTTCACCAATTCCATCCATCGTAACAAACTACTTCTTACATTACTTCGATGCTTTGTGAAGTAATGCATTCCTTAAGCTAAAAAATTGTACCTATTTGTAGAGTAGTACTTCTGTGAGAATAATTTCTTTAATCTTTCAATCTGAAGATAATAACATAATTTCTTGTACTTAACTTCAAAAACAACATTACGAGATGTTCTTTTTAATTATGTTTCAGCAATAAGTGATATAAAAGCTTGACAACATTCTAAAAATTTGTAACTGAAAGAATCTTCTTCTCTTTAGATATCTCACAATTGGATGATTATTATTTGATCTTCTTACAGTTTGAAATCACTTTAAAATTGGAATTTCTACTACTTATGAATTGTCTTTTTTAATTGATCAACTTTACATGAAGAATACACTGCCACCATTATTAATTGGAGAAGTTGTACTTTCTAAAATATATTGCATATTTCCTTAATTTGGCTTGAAATGAACAGTAAGTTACTGTAATGAATAGTGAAATCTAATTTTTATTGTAAATCTTATGTACAATTACTTAATAAGTTATATGAATTGAAAACAATTATAGCTATCGATTCTACTCTTATAAATATGAGTAGGCTACATTATGCTTTATTTAATCTGAGTTAAAATTCAACAATATGTCTCCTTATTTAGATTATTATTTGATTAGTACAATAGTTTATCTTTTGTCAAAACTTCCAAGCATGTATTGGTTATGAAATAACATGATGTAAAGATGTAAAATATCCATTTTACATGGCAAAGCCCTGTCAAATGTTTCTCAGATTCCCTTTTCCATTCTGTTTCAGCTGACCACTCTATAAGTTTCTACTTCTTTCTTTTGATACTTCTTGCATTTAAAATTTAAACATGGGTAGCATCACTCTTTTTTTGTTTGAACTTGACATTAAAGCCTTTAACTGTTTGATAAGGTATGACACTAATGATGTAATCTCTCCTGAACATGAATGATTCATCTTTTATACCTTTAATTAATTATTCATTTGATGAATGTCATAGCTCCCTTTCTATATAAGTTTGTTGTCATGTAAATATGTTCTCTTTCAACATCCATTATATCTAAAATTCTTCCATATCACTTGTTCAATTATTTTTTGATTGAAGCTTCTTTTCTATCTTTGCTTGACATGATTAATTTCTTCCTTTGTTACAACTTGTACTTGCACAACCTGGAAAATAGTTATAAAATATTTAGGCTATTTGGCTTCTCTTGTATTCCATAGTTTTTATTCTTTCATATATCTTCAATGATTATGATGACCACTTTATGGAATAATATTCCTTATCTACTATGCATATATCTTTTCTATAATCATACCTCAAGATATCAAGAGATTCATTTGCACGAAGATAGACAGTACAAGAACATGATTTAATCCTGAGGTCATGACTAATAGTCTCTTCTCTATTTGTCTTTCAGGTATAGTACATTGTTGAATAGAAAGGATGAAGATAGAGCAAAATTTGGAGTGAAGATGGAGCACCGAGACCAAAAATAAATAAATAAGGAAATTACTTATTCCTTCATATTCTTTTGCTTTTATTTTCATGCACATACACTTTCTATTCAAATAGTTATGATGTTCACTTGAGTTACATCCCATAGATTGTGTGGGAAACAATTGAAATTCCTTATGAATAAAACATTGAATTCTGAAACTAGGTTATGTACTTCCTTCTGCATTTCAACTTTGTATATGGATTTTATAATGAATTAAACAACTCAATAACATAATTCAATGTATTTAATCACAAAGGAAAGAACTTTAAAATACCTATAACCTTAGTAATGAACTTTAATTACTGCAAAATGTAACCTTGGTTGTTTTTCCAAAACTTAACACTTCGTCTATTCTGTATTTTCTGTCTTCATCAAGATAACACATCTTTCGTTCGAGGCCATTGTGTTATTTTGTTGGAGACAAACATGAAATTGTAGACTATGTTATTTATTACATTTTGCAACAACAGACATAGCTATAAATTACATGTAGTGATTAATTGATCCAATAGATCAAATATTAAACTGAAATAATTCCCCTTAGCTTAGGTTCACTTCACCAATTCCATCCATCGTAATGAACTTTCAAGTTTCCCATTTTTGCACGAGTGTAAAAATTGTCAATGCTTAACATCCCACATTAAGATATTAACATTATGCTTTTTTATTACATCAACAATATTAAAAGATGCAATAGTTTTGGAAATAAATTCTATTGTCTTAGCATAGGCTTTGGCAAAAAATGACTCTCCTTCATCTACTTTTGATATTTGAGGTATAAACAATCTTCTTGGATCAAGTTGTGATTGTTTTTGTTGTTCTATACAATCTGAAACACCTGTTATTTGAGAAGTAGTAGAATTATTAGCTATGTTTTTTCCTTTAGTTGTTGATTTGTATGTGACTATGGGTAGAACAGGTTTGTTTTGAAACTTTTGACTTTCCTGGGCATTTACTTGGGCCATAATAGTAACTGAATTAAAATCATCTTCACTAGCAATTAACAATTTCTATGCAGCTACTTTATGAACATGAGTTTCTTACCGCCCACCCTCCATTTGAGGCATGAACAATGTCTCAGCTTGAGTTTGTGCAACAAGACTTATATTCAGGAATGCATTTAGACAATTTACAGCTGAATGAGGTTGATTAAAATTTTGACACCATTTTTATGTAGCCATATTAACTAGGACTAAAGTGATAGATGAACTAGGAGCCTTTGGGTCAAAATACCTTTGCTAATATGGCTACCTATAATTTGGATTATGCTGACAAGGATGCCTATTTTGCTGGTTTTCCTGATAAGGAGCTTGATAAGGCCTATTAGGTAATGGAAGTCTATTTTCAATAGAAGTTAGCTTGTTTCCCATAGTTTGAAAATATTTAAACAAATCATCTAATTGGGGTGCAATAACAGGTTCCAAATTGGTGATAGGATCTGGGATACTTGTCACATCTACTAAAAGAGGCATTGAAGTCTTTGGTGCCAATTTACCACCTTGAATAAGACTCTTTTCAACTTGTATAATAATATCATAAGTTGCTGGGAGATTATCTCCTCCCATAGACTGAATCATAGTTGAAATATCATTGTTTAGGGCTCTAAGATAATAAAGAAAAGAATGGTAAACTTGAGGCTTGACACTTGCTAGAATTCATTCCCAAGTTCTAGCAAAATGGATATTAAAATTGGCCATAAATTCATGAGGAGCTCTCTAAATTGTAGACAGTTGTTCTATGAGGGATAAATGATCTGAATGATCTTGGAATTGTTTCAGAAATTTCTCACCTCACTCATCCCAAGTTCTTATGCTTCTAATCCCTAAGTTGTTATATCATTGCAAGGGTTTCCCTTTAAAAAATGTAGTTAAAATTCTGAAAGCTACATATTCATGTGTTATATTATGGACTTCACATAGGGTTGTAAAATATTTGATGTGCTTTGTAGGTGTAACCTAATTTTCACCAGTGAATGAAGGAAAAAAATTCATGGAAGCATTAGGAATATCATGATAAACTGGAATTACTACTGGGTTATCATTAGTAAGGGTTACAAAATTCCTAGGTGATTGAATAGCCATTGAAAAAACATGGATCTGAACAAAAAAATTAATATGTGGTGAAGGAAGATTAGGAGGAGGGTTGTTAAAATACAGGCCTAGTATAAGGTAGGGTGTTATCAACTCTTCTTATTCTTGAAGAATTTAAATGTAAAGAAATAAACTAAGAAGGAATTCCTCTTACCAATTATCTTGTAGTCACTTTATGCACGGAAAATGTTGCAAAACTGGTCTAAAATCAGCCTTACAGAGTCACCAAATAACTCTTTGTCTTTAGAATAAATTGTTGCAGATTGTTACTCTAAAAGTAACTTTCTTTTCTTATGAATCTGCTGCAAATTTGTGTAATTTTCTCGTAAATCTGATTTGTTGTCCCACCGGGCATGCAAAAAATTGTTATCTCTTGAACTGCACCCTATAGAGAGATGACTGAAGGGGTTCTAAGCTTGCTACAGATCTCTCTCTTTCGTATATTAAATGGAAACACCTCAAGTCTATGGGTATAACTATTGTTGAGGTGAGTCTCCGGTATCAAGGATGGTTCCTTTATGATGTATCCTAAACTAATTTTTTTGGGGTTTTGTGGTTAAAGAGATGATTGTAAATGAATTAAAAACTGGGGTAATACACAAAAAATTTTGAGGGATTTGACTGAGTACATGTAGAAATATTTCAGAATGGATTTTGTATGTACAAACAAATAGTTTTAAGAAAAATATTAAGGAAAATCACTTGATCTATTGAGGGAATGATTCACAACAATATTGATAATATAAGACATCAGCACTAATATTGTGCAAAATAACTAAATTCATAGTAAGGTATGATGATTAATCCAGGATTTTGACATTCATAAGAAATAATAAGGTACACACAATACTGCAAATAGTTGGAAAGGAAAAAATTCAATTCTCATTAAAAGGGAAAAATTGGCAAAATCTGTATTAGCACTCTTGTGTCCAGAAATTCCTCCTGTGTGCTTTTCCATCGCACACAATATATAGAAAAATTATTCATCCCACCCTTCCTAAATATAGACTAAAAATTTTACTCACCCATGCATCCTATTTTTATCCTTTATCCCTAATAAATAATGGAATAAAAAATAAACATGCTAATACAATGAGGCATTAATAGTCTTAGTTACAAAAATACAACTCAGTCAAACTGTAGTTGACTTTTGTATTTTTAATAAAGTTGGATGAATAAATTGGCTAACAATAAGATTTAATTCATGAGAAAGTATTCTCTAATACATGCAAAATCTGTCTTCTAGTCTATGATGTGACATCTGTAACTTGACCCACTTGCAAGTATAAATTTGACATTCTTTAGTTCTACCCCCTTGGATGCACATGCAAAATAATATCTTTGTTTGTGAGTAAAATATTTTTTTTATTTGCAATACTTTGAAAAAATTATTCACCCATCTATTCATCCTAATTGGGACCACTTATAGGCTCTAATGTTGACATATTTTTGTCTTCTTGTGGTCACATGAAGAAATGCACTCATGAGAAAATATAACTTGATCCTTTTTAAACTCTCCCACTATATGGACCACCTATGATGTGTTCACACTTGGAGGGTATGAGGTTTCTTTTGCAAAATATTGAGGTCAAACTTTGCAAATATTAAGGTAACATGCTCCTTTGTTGACTTGGCATATAATATGAGTTGAATAATAATCTATTGATTATTAAACTTGACATACATATTGTATTTCAAAAGCATAGGTCTTGATTTTCAATGTATTCGAACAAGGCATGATGTGAAAAATTTACCCCCTTCAATAATTCTATGACACCATTGATTCATTGCACTTAATAATCATGGTTTGACTATTCTTTGAGTCCCCTTTTGTTGTCATAATATTAAAATAATCACGGGGTCAGTTTTTGAAACATTGCCAAACTATAATCCTTGGCAACCTTTTATTAATCATTGTATTTTGATGGCATATGATTATGATTTTCAACTTTATCAAAATTAAAATGCAAATAATTTTATTATTCCAAGCTTGTCCCCTACCTCATGATGACTCACGCCTTGAAATGTTTGTTAGTGGTAATATTTTAATTTGGTAACTGCAGTTCGGTTAGAATAAACCATGGTTGAGTTACTTACTTTCGATGAAGACCCTTGATCTTTGTCCTACTTGATCTTTGAGCACCAATCCTTCTGCACTCTTGGTTAGGGTTTTGGCCTTTCAATTAGTATGGTCAGTGATTGTGGTTATGGTTTGCATTTGTTTCAAAGCTGGTGAATGGTTTATGGCCATTGATCTCGTGTACTTTTTTATATCTCACCATTGATCTTTGAATCCTTTTTGGATTAAGGATTTGCCTATGGTTCAAGATTGAAGTTTTTATAGAGATTTGTGACTGGATGGTGGTTGTTTATCTCTGTACTTTTAGATCTCTGATCGTCGATGTTTTAATTGTGGAGTGAGCAATGTGGATCATTCGATTTCACTGATTTGATCCTGAATGTTGAGAAATAACTATGGTGAGTTAGATTATTTAAAATGTTCGATGAGATCATCATTTTTCATTTCTCTTGCTTATTCCATGTGGCAAAGCCATGGCCATTTTTTCTTTTCTGCCAGCATTGTCTGACTTTCAAGCTTCATTTCCTTTGTAAAATAGTTCTATAAGGTTCTAAATATCTATATTTGGTTATATTTTGGTCAGTTTATAGATTCCAAGTGACATTTGATCATGTTGGTCGCCATTTTTGAAGCATCTAAGAAAAATTAAATCACAGAGAAGAAATATGTATATTTAGAGGCACTACACATGCATTTTTTCATTCTATGAAGCTCTATAAATGTGAATTATTGCATATTTCTGTTGTTTCTACTCTTTCTGAGTTCTGTGCAAGATCATTGTGGTCATGGCCATTATTTTCGAACGTGAGTTGATTTGTTTTGACACTATAACTCAATGATTTCTCTTTTGTCACTTAAGTTCTATCATAATGGATTCTTGAGTTCAAAACTTGTTTCAGTTTCACTACTCTATGAATTTTATGCACTGATACTTGTCTCTTTTCGCATTTCAACCCGAGTTTGAAACTAGTTCTTGGGTCTTATCATTTCTTGGCTATTGAAGATTATTTGATTGTATTTTTCTCTCTATGAGGTCTTGTGGCCACCATTTCTTCTGGTAAGTCGAGCTTTGTGTCTTGTTTTCTATATTGTTTCTACCTTTCTTTGTTTAACTCAAACTCCTAAGTGCTATGATTTTTCTTTCCTTTCTGGTTGAAACCCCAACTTGTGGGCCTGATTCTTCCATGTGTGTTTAGCTCGATGTATTTCATTTTTGATTTCTTGTTTTCACATTATTCCTCAAATTTTAGGGCTCTCTGTTTGCAAGCTTATTAGGCTCATAGGGTTTTGGGCTTCTTTTTCTCTTGATATCTGGTTCATGATAAATTTGTCACCTATCAGGGGATGTATTGTACATATGGGATGTATTATGAGCCAGGGTTTTGTGCTTCATCCACGTTTTGAATGCTTTGATTTTTACATATGCGAGCTTGAATCTAGTTCTGGTACATTTTAAAAAAATTGAGCTACGAGTTTTTCCTTGAATTTCTGAAACCTTGATACTTTATTCCTTTATAATCAGTTGTATTCTATATTAAGTGAATTTAACCCAAACCAGGCTTGTATACTTGAAGTAATTTATTTTCCTCTATCGTACCTTATGATCAAGAGTTTATATTCTCTGCATATTTTCTTAATTATTTTTTCATTTGGTTCAAGATCCATTTTATGAAATGCAATCATGTGTGTTTAGAATTGTTCCTCTTGTATCAAAATTTAAAAGGTTTAGAGCTTAAACAATATTGTAAAACATGTTTGAAATTTTTTATCTGCTTATGCTTTTCAAACTACATTCAATAATGATTTTACACTTCTTTAAAGTATTGAAATTTTTCCTAGTATGATAATTTGAATCTTTCAATCTTATACTTTGATCCTTTCTTTGATGATATCTGAAGTATTTATTCAACTTTACATTTTCTATTAAGGACTATGATCTTTGAGATAAGCTAAAATTTGATAGATATACTTAAAACTTGCTCTAAAAATGATATTTTGCATTCTTTTCTATACTCTTTTCAATGCAATCTGAACTTTATTTTCAATAAGACACATCTGTAACTTAATATTTCCTGAGTGTATTCTTTTAATGACATGGTGCTTTGATTGTACCATATTTATTTGTTTTATTATTCTTCATACATCCTGTAGCAGCTCCAAAATTTTGGTTTATGAACAGGAACATGTAACCTCTGAAAACTTTACTCTCCAAACTGGTTTAGTGCTGTCATAATGAAATGAAGGCTTTATGTTTGTTTCTATTATACAACTGCCAACATTCAACTTTCTCATTAAGGTTTTGTACTATTGCAATATTATATCTTTCTTTTTATCTAAGTATTCAAATATATGATTCATTTTGGTACTCTTCAAGCTCTGAGACTGGATAGCTGATATCATTATTTATACTTAATTTAGATATTGCAAAATTGTACCTCCTATTCCTAAATCAACTACTGGAAGTGACCATCTTGATCTACAACTCTGACTTTTTACTACCTTTCATGACTATTTGAGTCATTAATGTTTGATGATTTTTTCCAAGTATTGAGATTTTGTTATCTTACCTATAATGTTCCTTATCTATAGATTTTCTCTCAAAAATGAAGAAATTTGACTTCATTGTTGATGACTCATGATTACATTACTTTGATGCTTTGTGAATTAATGCATTCCTTAAGCTATAAATTTGTACCTATTTGTACAGTAGTACTGTTGTTATAATGGTTATTTTACTCTTTCAATCTAAAGACGATAAAATAATTTCTTGTACTTAATTCTGAAAACAACATTATGAGATGTTCTTTTTTATTCTGTTTTAGACATTTTATGTACCTTATCTTTGTTTAGTTTAAGAGATTCATCTCTAATAAGTGATATGAGAGCTTAAAAACATTATGAAAATTTTTAACTGAAAGAATCTTCTTCTCTTTAGCTATCTCACAACTGGATGACTGTTATTTGATCTTCTTACAGTTTGAAATCACTTGAAAATTGAAATTTCTACTACTTATGAATTATATTTTGTAATTGATCAACTTTACATGAAGAACACATTGCCACCATTATTAATTGGAGAAGTTTTACTTTCTAAAATACATGACATATTTCCTTAATTTGGCTTGAAATGAACAGTAAGTTATTGTAATGAATAGTGAAATATAATTTTTTTGTAAATCTTATATAGCATTACTTAATAAGTTCTACAAATTGAAAACAACTATAGCTCTCCTTTCTGATCTTATAAATATGAATAGGCTACATTATTCTTTGTTCAATCTGAGTTAAAATTCTGCAATAGTTCTCCTTATTCATATTACTATTTGATTAGTACAATAGTTTATATTTTATCACAAATTTCAACCATGTATTAGTTGTGAAATAACATGATGGAAAGATGTGAAATTTCTATTTTACATGGAAAATCCCTATCAAAATATTCTCATATTTCTATTGGTACAAAATTACAGCACCCCTGAATGTCTACAACTTGATGGGTTTAGAATCTCAGTGTGATTGCACAACTTTGGACCATCTCTCAAGTTGTGGGACTTGTGGACTTGAGATGGCCCTCTAGAGAAGGATGGTTCCTGCCCCTAAACTACCTGCAACAATCTACTCAAATGAAGGAAAATTATCTACTCCTAATATGATTTTCCAAGGGACCAGGGAGAGAGAGTGCATGAAAACAAAGCCTACACTTAAGTGGTGATACACCAGAAAAGGATGGTTGCTGATCACAAATCCAGCTTCTTGAAATGGAGAGAGGTGAGAAATGGAGAGGATGGAAAAGATGCATCACATATCAAAGATATAGTTCACATAGAACACCACTTCAAACCCATAAAACAAATCTCCCAAAACTTGAAATATACATCGAAAATATGCACAGTATACCATACAACTATGAGAGGCAATAATAGACAATAAAATAAGGAAGGATGGACAAGATGCATCAAAAAATAAATTGTATTGCTCCATGAGTTAACACAATACATGATCAATGGGAAAGGGGTAAGAGAATGCAATTACAAAGTGATGAGAGGAGGCTTAAACTCCACATTCGACCCTAAGGAATAAAGAGAGAAGGGGTAAGGAGAGAAAATATGATCAACCCTTTAGAAAAATGTCCTTCCTTTACAATATATAGAAGAAAGAGAGAAGGAGAGTGGGAAAATTCAAATCTTGCTTCAACCACCTAAAGATTACATTTATTCACCTACTCCAACCACCCCAAAAAGCATTGAAATTTTCTTGCAACAATGATGGGTTCCCTGACAGAGCCCATGCCTCCATGTGTTATTCCTTGCTGGGAAAGAAAGGAGCCTCATTATTCATTATGGTGGTAGGTGAGAAGCGTGACAACATCAAACTGGCACACTAAAACATGATGGTGCTGGGTGAGAACCCGACGTCAAGAGATTTCCAAAAATGTCCTATCTTTCTCAATTCTGAGCTTCCAGTCAAAAGATATGGCCATCTGAAGGTGCTTTGGGTTTGGGGTCTATTCACGTAGGGACCACCTGGCAGCGCCACGTGTTTTAAGATTCCGCACCCCTATTTTCACTCTTGGATTTTTGCTGATTAGACACTTGGCACCATTCGTAGGCTTGATTTACTTTCTTCATTTTTGGCTAGGTCCCATCTATTTGGCGGAGCACTATGTATGACCCTAGACACATGGAGAATTTGCACTCGTTTGGGTACCGCCTTTAGATTCTTACTTTGGATTTTAACTGAAGAGCCATGTGGCACCTTCCACAACTATCTCTACTTTCCTTTAACTTTTTAATGGCTGGCTCTACCTTTCTTAGACTCTGACCATGTGGAGGGACTAAACACGTTTGGAGACTTGCTTTGTATTTCTCCTTTGAACTTACGCCAAGGTGACACATAGCTCCTTCTGCTAGCCTTAGAATTTTCAAAGGATAATTCAACTTTATGAGACTTTGGACACAGGGAGACATCGAAAATATGCATGGTCTATCATGCAACTATGAGAGGCGAGAACAGACAATAAAATAAGGAAGGATGCACAAGATGCATAAAAAAATAGATTGTATTGCTCCATGAGTTCACACAATACATGATCAATGGGAAAGGGGTAAGAAAATGCAATTATAAAGTGATGAGAGGAGGCTTAAACTCCACATTTGACCCTAAGGAATAAAGAGAGAAGGGGTAACGAGAGAAAAGATGATCAAACTTTTAGAAAAATGCACGTCCTTTACAATATATAGAAGAAAGAGAGATGGAGAGATGGAAAATTCGAATCCTGCTTCAACTATCCAAAGATTGCATTTATTCACCTACTCCAACCACCCTAGGAAGCATTAAAATTTACTTGCAACAATGATGGGTTCCCTGACATAGCCCATGCCTCCATGTGTTATTCCTTGCTGGGAAAGAAAGGAGCCTCATTATTCATTATGGTGGTAGGTGAGAAGCATGACAACATCAAACTAGTAGACTAAAACATGATGGTGGTGGGTGAGAAGCTGACATCAAGAGATTTCCAAAAAATTCCTATCCTGCTCAATTCTGAGCTTCCAGTCTAAAGATATGGCCATCTGAAGGTGATTTGGGTTTGGGGTCTATTCACGTAGGGTCCACCTGGTAGCCCCACGTGTGTTAAGATTCCACACCCCTATTTTCATTCTTGAAGTTTTGCCAATTGGAAACTTGGCACCGTTCGTGGGCCTGATTTACTTTCTTCATTTTTGGCTAGGACCCATCTATTTGGTGGAGCATTACGTATGACCCTAGACACGTGGAGGATTTGCACTCATTTGGGTACCGCCTTTAGATTTTTACTTTGGATTTTAGCTGAAGAGGCATGTGGCACCTTCCGCAGCTATCTCTACTTTCCTTCAACTTTTTAATGCTTAGCTCTGCCTTTCTTAGACTCTAACCATTTAGAGGGCCTACACAAGTTTGGAGACTCACTTTGTATTTCTCCTTTGAACTTGCACCGAGGTGATACACAAATCCTTCTACTAGCCTTAGAATTTTCAAAGGACAATTCAACTTTCTGAGACTTTGGACACATGGATGGTCTACGCTTGCTCAGGGACTACCTTTAGATTTTACTTGTGAAGTTGTGTCGATGAAGCACGTGGAGGCTTCTACTGACTCTGTGAATTTTCAATGGTCGGTGCAACTTTCTCAAACCTTATATATGTGGAGGGCCAACACTTATTTGAGAGTCTTTCTTTTTGTCACACCTTTGAAGTTGCATCGATGAGGCACGTGGAGGATTTTGCCGACCCTGTTGTACTTAGTCAATTCGGGCCTACTCCACTTTCTTCATTTTTGGCTAGGTCCCTTCTACCTATTTATGAGCGACTATGTTGGATCCTAGATACGTGGAAGCTTTGCACTCATTTGGGGACACTACTTTTGATTTACCTTTGGACGTGTGCCTAAGATACATGTGGAGGGTTTCGATAACAATTAGACACTTGGCATCATTTGCAAGCCTATTCTGTGTCCAGATCCATGTGGGGGGCCTTTTCTTGTTTGGGGTCTCCATTTTCTTGCACCTTTTGGAATTATACCGAGCTAACACATGGCACCTTCCACAAGTTTGTTGCTTTTCCCTGAGTTGACTCATATGTGAAGTCCGAAAACTTCGAGCCCCTTCTCCAATTTTCTCCTATAAAGCTTCTAATCTCTTTTAACGTTGTTTGGCCTCATTCTCTGACTTTATTCATCCATTGTTGAGCCCTTATACCCCTTGTTTTGGAATTGAATGTGAGCTCTCAGGACTGAACCAAACCTTCAATTTTCTCCTGTGTAGGGTTGTGTTTGATAAATTTTTCCCAAGGGGAAAAATTGGATAACAATTTGGCAACTCACGGGGGGACATTTTCCTACTAGATGAAGATACCAGTCACCTTGTTGCATCCATTGGGCATGGAGTCAAGAATTATAACTTGATACTGATTTTTTCTTGAAATTTCTCCCCAATTTCTTGCACTTGGTGACCCAAAGCTTGCCCTGTTATCCTCACTCTTAACTTTCATTACAAAATCTATAAGATGAGATTTCTAAGAGTAGAAAATTGTATTGACCTGGGAATTTTATCTATCCCTAGAAATAGATTGTGCACGATAAACAAAATACCATGACATGCTATGTACAAAAGGGAAAGATCATACATACCCCAAGTGGAACATGCAGAGTGTGCACAAGTACTTCTTCTGCTGTAAGAAAATCTACTCCTACTCCTACACTAACCCTAACAAAGAAAATATAAACAAAGCCTACTATAAGAAGGGAGAAATAGCTTCCCTTTCTAAAAATAGGCAGCCATGTATCTAATTTGGAGCTAAACATGGCTATCATTATGAGTGAAAAACTGACAAGAGATCAATCCTCCACCCATATCATGAAGGTATCACTTAGAGATAAGACAAATTCCTCTTTTAGTTGCTCTACATTTGGATTGAAGAGGCATTGTAGCTGATCCTTGGTACTTTGAAGCTCATCCTCATGCTCAGGAGTAAGCATGACTAGTTTTGGCTTCTCCTTTGGATCCAATGAAGCCAAGTACTTGATTGTGCACGGTATGATCCAATAGATGTACCCATTGTTCTGAAATTCAACTCCTAGAGTGGATTCTTCCTGTTGACCTTCTTGGGTGAATGATGTGGGAGAGATGGGATCCTTGTGCTCTTTTCTTTCCTCCTAAGAAAATCATGGAAGATTGTGATCCTCCAATCTTGGTTCCAGAGGGCCATTGTGAGATTCAAGCTGCTACGATTGCATGTTCTCCTCCATGGTAGCAGACTCATGTGCTTGGAAGGTGGATGATGGATGAGAAAATGATGTGATCTCTATGGGCTCATCACCATACAAGAAATACTCTAAGTTTGAAATAAAATCTACCTCCTCATTTTCCTACTGCGTGTGCTTGACCTTCTCCATGGTGTCCTTTATATCTCTAATTTTTTTACCGTGGTTCCCCTCATCCTCAAACATGAAGTTTGAAAGCTAAAACTCTTCTTCAAAATTATATTTTGAAGGGGATGAAGTGGGAGGAATAACTAAATATTCTTTTGTAGTCTGCTCTACACTTGAAGCCTCTAGAACTATATGGTTCTCCTCCACAGCCAAAATGTACTCATTTTCTTTTGGATTTGGAGTAGATCTTTCTTCCCTTGCTTGTGTTGTAGCTGAATCTTCCACCACTTGTGGCTTGACCTCATCCTCATCCATGGGCTTAACCAACAAGGGAATATTTTAAATCCTGAATCTAAGAGCCAAGCTCACTAAGCTTCTAATCATTTCTTCTTTTGTTGGCTCTTCTTCTTGTTACTTCCATTGGCTTGATTCTTGAGTTTGTTCCCAACATGGGCTCGAGAAAGAAAGAGGAGTGGTGGGCGGGGTCTCGACTAGTTGTTTCCTAATTTTTTGTGGAGGGGAAGGCATTTATTTTGGCTCTTATTGAGGGGACTTCAATCTAGAAGGAAAAAGGGAAGAGGAAATGAGATGAGATGGAAGATTAAAAGATGGAGAAAGGTAATCAACACCTGGGGTAGAAGAAGATTTGTAACTTTAGAAATGTGGGTTGTTGACCAGATGGTGTCACTAGAGGTGTTCAAAAATACCTCCTAAGGATTGATGTTTACCAATACACACACCCAATCTTGATAACATTGAAATATTGACCTCTAGTCCACCGAGAGTGCTAAAACTATTGGTAAGAAGTAATAGCACCCCTGAATGTTTGTAACTTGATGGGTTGAGACTCTTAATGTGATTTTACAACTTTGGACCATCTCTCAAGCTATGGGAATTGTGGACTTGATATGGCCCTTGAGAGAAGGCTGGTTCCTGCCCCTAAACTACCTACCACAATATACTCTAATGCAGGAAAACTATCTAGTCTTAATCTAATTTTCCAAGTTACCATGGAGAGAGAGTGCATGAAAACAAAGCTTACACTAAAGTCATGATACACTAGAAAAGGAGGGTTTCTGATCACAAATCCAATTACCTGAAATGGAGAAAGGTGAGCAATGGATAGGGTGGACAAGATGCATCACAGAACAAAGATAGAGTTCACATATAACACCACTTCAAACCCATTAAACATAGCTCCTAAAACCTACAATAGACATAACAAATATCCACAGTATACCCTGCAATGATGATAGGTGAGAATAGACAATAAAATAAGGAAGGGTGGGCATGCTGCATGAAAAAACAAATTTAATTGCTCCATGAGTTCACACAGTACATCAGTGGGAAAGAGGAAATAAAATTCCATTAAAAAGCAATGAGAGGAGGCATAAACTCCACATTCGACCCTAAGGAAGAAAGAGAGAAGGGGGCAAGAGAGAAAAGATGATTAACCTTTTAGAAAAATGCCTCTCCTTTACAATATATTGAAGAAAGAGAGAAGGAGAGAGGGGAAATTCGAATCCTTCTTCAACCACCGAAAGATTATATTTATTCATCTACTTGAACCACCCTAGAAAGCATTGAAATTCACCTACAACAACGATGGGTTCCCTGACAGAGCCGATACTTCCATGTGTTGTTTCTTACTGCGTAAGAAATGAGGCTCATTCTTCATTATGGTGGTAGGTGAGATGCATGATAGCTTAAAAAAGGGTAGACTAAAACTAGATGGTGGTGGGAGAGAAGCCGATGTCGAGAGCTTTCCAAAAATTCCTCCCCCACTCAATTCTGAGTTTCAAGTCAAAAGATATGGTCATCTGAAGGTGGTTTGGGTTTGGGGTCTATTCGCACAAGGTCCATGTGGCAGCCCTGTCCATCTTAAAATTTTTCCCCCCTCTTTTCACTCTTGGAGTTGCACCTATTTGAAACTTGGCACCATCTACGGGCCTCATTTACTTTCTTCATTTT
Source organism: Taxus chinensis (assembly GCA_019776745.2). Classification (NCBI taxonomy): domain Eukaryota; kingdom Viridiplantae; phylum Streptophyta; class Pinopsida; order Cupressales; family Taxaceae; genus Taxus; species Taxus chinensis. The sequence continues at coordinate 265,324,535 of CM034151.1, read as the reverse complement.
TGGCTAGGTCCCTCATGTTTGGCAGAGCACTACATTTTACCCTAGACATGTGGAGGCTTTGTGCTCATTTGGGGACCGCCTTTGAATTTTACCTTTGGAGTTGCACCGATGAGGCATGTGGCACCATCCACTCATCTGCTCCACTTTCTTTCAACTTTTCATTGGCCAGCTCTGTCTTTCTCATACTCTAACCACATGGAAGGCCTGCGTGCGTTTGGAAACTTGCTTTATATTACTCTTCAGAAGTTACATCGAGGTGACACATGGATCCATACGGTAGCCTTTAAATTTTCAATGACCGATTCAAATTTCTAAGAATTTGGGCATGTGGAGGGTCTGTGCTTTCTCAAGGTCTGCCTTTGGATTTTACTTTTGAAGTTGTTCTGATGAAGCATTTGGAGTCTTCCACTGAATCTACAACTTTTCAATGGTCGGTGAAAATTTCTTAGACACGTGGATGGCCAACGCTTGTTTGAGATTCTTTCTTTGGGTCGCACCTTTGATGTTTCTCTAACGAGGCATGTGGAGGCTTCCACTAACCCTGTTGTACTTAGCCAATTCAGGAATGCTCCCCATTCTTCGGTTTTTGGCTAGGTCCCTGTTGTCAAAATTTCACCCCCCCTGGGTAATTTTGATAACATGCATCAGAATATTCAAGTCCCAGGAAAATTGATTGATTCGGGGCCAAAAATCATGTTGCTAGAGTCCCCTCAAATATTTTCTAAGTTCCCTATCTGAGAGGAAAAGAGCAAGCTCTGAGAAAATACAAAAAAGGGTTGCCGAAGGCAAGTAGGTTGATCCAGGAAAAAATCGTAAAAATGACTAAGTCCTAGTACTAGGGGCAGTCCGGACATTTGGGACAAAAAGGCCTGAACTGGCCGGCTCGGCCGAAGTAAGCACAAACAGCCTACAAAGCAACAGGGACATCTGGGACAAAAGTACGCGGCGGGCGCGAAATGCCGGTTCGACCGAGAAAAAATTGGCTAACTACTAAGAGGGACGCAAATGGGACAATCGGGCCAAAAAGGCGCGAACTGGCTGAACCGGGTGAAAAGGGCCAGACAGTCCAAAATCAAATGGGACAATCGGGCCAAAAAGGTGTGAGCCGGCCGAACCGGCCGAAAAGAGTGAAGTCAGTTCGAAGCAAAGTGGGACAAGCGGGCCAAAAATGCCCGAACCGGCCGAATCAGCCGAAATGAGTCTAGAGGGTCCAAAATCAAATGGGACATCCGGGACAAATGGAAGCGAAGTACGCGAAGGAGCCGAAGGAGCCGAAGACCAATCAGAAACTACCACATGTCCTCACAGGAGAAAAAGTCAAAAGGTCAAAGGGACGAGTTATCGAGCGCTGAACCGAACCAATGAAATGGCACCACGTGTCCAAGTTTAAGGGGCCCACAAGCAATTTCAAAAGGAAATCCCGCTAAAGATGGAGGAGAGCGAATTGCTCATCCAATCAGCACGTGCCACATGACGTCCAGATGGCAAAGAGTGGGAAAACATTTTAAAGTTCGTTTTGATCTGTTCCGTGCCCTAAATCTTCAGATCGCCACATTTTTTGATCCAGAGCTCGGATTTCCACGTTCTTTATATCAACGGAAAGCTGTTGAGATGCTATACATGATTCAAGGATCAATCTCGAGTTTTAGTGCAGTCTGAAGAGAGAAAATCGAGAAACGGCTCTGACGTGTGGTAATGGCCAGAAGCGACCTTTAGACAACCCGTTTTAATGCTAATGGGTCGCATTCTTTTTCTGCACGGCCAGAACTGACATTTTAGCGGCCAAATTAATACAAATCGGTCGCATTCTCCTCCAAAATCGCTCAAAGTGACATGGTATGGGTTGGTAAGATCCTCCATGCTAATTTAATGTATCTGCAGTCAATGAGGAATGGGCTTCCCATGTTTTCCCACATTTTCTCTCTCCTGGGCTCGACCCATGTAATGTAAAAGCTAGATTTGGCTCATTTCTTTTTTTAAAAAAAGTGGTGGAACACTTTTTTCGGCATGGGCAATATTCTTCTTTCACCTCTAGCAAGTGATTGTTGCAAATGAAGTTCGAGACCTCTTCCCTTGCTACTGTAATAGCATTTTTTACCTCTTATGAGGTTGTAATCCAGTGGTTTTGTGCACACTTCTGGAGCATACATAATACAAGCTTTGTGAATGGGTCTGTCCAGTCCTTCCTCGTTTTTGCTTGTTCTATTCTTGCCTCTCATAATTGCAGGTATTGGTAAATGTTCGAATCTTCGTTGTAGGTTTGGAGCTGTGTTCATGGAGTTTTGGGACATTTTCTGTGTGCAATCTATCCTTGGGTTTGTGATGCTTCTGTCCATCCTTGCCATTGCTCACCTCTCTTTGTCCCATGGCAGTTTTGATAGATATTCACCATCCTCCTTCTCTGGTGCATCACCATCTTTAGTGTAGGCTTTTGCAATTTTTTCCCTTCTCTATCTCTCTCTGTCTCCTTGGCAATGGTTAGAGTAGGATTAGGATTTGAACCTGCCTGTAGTTGTGCAAATATATATCTAAATCAGAGGATTTTAGGAGCAGGAACCAGCCTCTAATCTGGACTGATTCCTTTCTCAGTTTCTGCAGGTACCACACCTGGAGAAAGGATTCAATGTTATGCAATCACACTGGATGCCTAGTAACATCAACCTAGAATCCTGATCAACAACTAGGGGTGTTGTGATCCTGCACTAACAAGCCCTTGGCACGCTGGCTGGTGTCCTTTAAATCTCATCAATTCATCTTTTGCAGGTTGGTTGGAAGAACCTGTGAAGATGTCAGTTTGAAGTGCTAACTGAACTCTGAAGCTCCCAAAATTGATGATTTTGAATGGGGGACTCCAGTGTGGAGGAATCAACTAACCCATTTCTCTAGAGTCTGCTCTACACTTGAAGCCAAGGTTTTGAACTAGTATGGTTCTCATCCATGGCCAAAATGTACTCTTTTCATTTGGATTTGGAGTAGATCTTTCATCCCTTGCATTAGAAGTTGTGAAAGTCATGAATCTTCATTTCCATCTTGAATGAAAGCTTCACCTCATTCCTTTGCAGCCTATGGGCTATAATTCCAAGCTCCAACATTTTTAAATCCTGGGATCTAAGCATGCCACTCTCATTAGTGAACAGCAGTGCTAATCATTTAGTGCTGGCCATAAGTGGATTCTTTCCACTGATTATTTTACAAGAGTGTGCATACAATGAAGACCATCAGATCCCAACATGCTGGTCTGTTGGAGAAAGAAAAAGATGGAGTGGTGGGCGATGGTGCATTCCTAGTTGCAACAGCTAATATTTTGTGGAGCATATTTGGAAGTGCAATTATTTTGGACTCCTTGTTGATGGGGAGGCCATTGTTCCAGAGGACTAAAGCCTTTGAGGAAATGAGCATGGAGATGGAACCATTAAAAGATGCTTCTTCAAACTATAATCAACACCAGGGACAGCAGAAGATAGAGTCCAACTATAGAGAATTCGGTGTTGAACAGATGGTGTCAATAGAGGTGTTCTACCTCATCTGGATTTGTCTTACCAATACTCAAGCAGCATCATCTCATGATGAACAAATGCAAATTTGAAACCCTCCAGTCCACCGAGAGCTGTCTAAAATCATTGGTAAGAGAGTACTGGTAAGCCACCCCTGAATTTTGTAACTTGATGGGTCATGAGAACTCTTAATGTGATTTTGCCCTTTGGACCATCTATCAGTTATCCCCTCCAGGGTTCATTGCTAACTTGAAATACCCCTCCTCCAAAGAAGGCTGGTTACCTGCCCCTGTAACCACCTACCACAAGGTGAATTTGACAGTATTGCAAAAACAGTTGAAATTTTCGCCTAGTGCATTCCTCAAGGCTAATTCCCAAGTGACCATGCGACAGAGAGTTGTCATGAAAATGCAAAGTCATTGGCGCAACAATAGTCATGATGACAACTAGAAAAAGGAGTGCCAACACTAGATCGTAAATGACGCAATTCAGTTGAAATCTATTGAAGAGCGTGAGCACTGTTATTTAGGGATGGACAAGATGCGATCACAGTCACAAAGATGAGTTCACACGACATTGTCACGCTAGGCTTGAAACCCATTGGAGAACATATGGTCCTCTATTGACCCGCGACATTGTCCTCTATTGACCCGCGAATTGTCCTGCAGTATGACCCTGCGAATTGTCCTCTAGATGTGCGACAACAAAACAAGGAAGACGTGCGACATTGTCTGCTATTGAACAAACAAATTCATTGCTCCTATGAGTTGACACACGTACATTGACCTCAATTGAGCAAGATGAAATGTCTTAAAAAGCAAATGACGAGGAAGGCACTAAGCTGCTCACATTCGACGCCGAACTGTAAGAAAGGAGACATTCTAGCTGTGGCACTATAGAGAAAAGATGAAATCGCAACACTTTGAGCAAAAATGCTACAGCGATAGAGCCTTCTAGTTGACTTCTTTACACTGCTTCATATTGAAGTTCTAGTCATTAGAAGTAGAGAGTTTGGGACATCTCGAACTCAATATTGGAGACCAGTGAAGGATTACCATTTCAAGTTGCAGGTCTACTTGAACCACCCTTATGAGGAAGCATTGAGCATTTTCCTAGCAGGACAACAATGAGGTTTGACCCGCCGATATTTGAATGTGTTTACAGTTTCTTACTGCGTAGAAAGAGGCTGATTTTCAGCTATATGGTCGACTTGAGATGCATCATCCAGCTTCCAAATTGCAAGAGCCTCAGCTAGAAAATGAAGGAGAGCTCTCATTTGTCAGCATCGATCTTCCAAGAGCCCTTTGGAATCAATTCATTGCCCTCACATCCAATAGCTTCCCTGGATGTCTTCAGAATGGAGGAAAGATAATGGTCAGAAGGTGGATTTACCATTGGGCTCTTTCGCACACCAGGTCCATGTGGCAAGCCCATGTCTATCTTAAACAGGACCCCCCTCCATATCTTGGAGTTGAACCTATCTGAAACTATGGGCACAATCAGAACGGATCAGTACTATTGCCCAATCATGTGATTTGGCTTCATTGGAGCCAAATGTTTGGCAGAAGCACTACCAGTTGCTTACCGAATGACATGAGGATCGGCTTTGTACTCATTTGGGGATCCTGCCTACCTCAGAATTTTACCAACTGTTACAACCAAGCAACACTCATGAGGAAAACATGTGGCAATTTATCGAATCAGTCTGATACTTTCTTTCATGATGTTGGATTGAAGACCAGCTTCTAATGTTGATTTTCCATCCATCCAAACAGCCATGGATCAGTGCCAAATGCAGTTGCATGGAAACTTGCTTTATATTACTCTGATAGAAAGTTAGCTATTATTGACACATTGATCCAGTACAGGGTTCACTGTTTAGCTTTTCACATGCCCATGTTAAAGTTCTAAGTAGTTAGGCATGGTGTAGATACACAGTCTTGTGCACACTCACATGTTCTTGCTGCACTTATGCATTTTCAGTTTTGTACATAGTTTTGGTGTATGCATTTGGAGTCTTCCACAGAATATACAAATTTTCAATGGCATCATTGGTGAAGACTATCTCAAAACAGAAATTCAATGGTGCACATTTCCAAAAAAATAAGAGCTCAGAGGGGATATCAAATTTCAAAATCTCAGAAAAACCTTTGCATGTTACTCAACTAACGATCTCCATGCCCAATGGATGCTTCTACTAACCCTGAGGCACTTTTAGCCAATTTAAAAGCAGGAATGCTCCCCACTTGCTTTGATGTTTTTGATGCAAATTCTGTTGTCAAAATTTCACCCCCCCTGGGTAATTTTGATAACATGCATCAGAATATTCAAGTCCCAGGAAAATTGATTGATTCGGGGCCAAAAATCATGTTGCTAGAGTCCCCTCAAATATTTTCTAAGTTCCCTATCTGAGAGGAAAAGAGCAAGCTCTGAGAAAATGCAAAAAAGGGTTGCAGAAGGCAAGTAGGTTGATCCAGGAAAAAATCGTAAAAATGACTAAGTCCTAGTCCTAGGGGCAGTCGGGACATTTGGGACAAAAAGGCCTGAACCGGCCGGCTCGGCCGAAGTAAGCACAAACAGCCCGCAAAGCAACAGGGACATCTGGGACAAAAGTACGCGGCGGGCGCGAAATGCCGGTTCGACCGAGAAAAAATTGGCTAACTACTGAGAGGGATGCAAATGGGACAATCGGGCCAAAAAGGCGTGAACTGGCTGAACCGGGTGAAAAGGGCCAGACAGTCCAAAATCAAATGGGACAATCGAGCCAAAAAAAGCGTGAACCGGCTGAACTGGCCGAAAAGAGTCAAGTCAGTCCGAAGCAAAGTGGGACAAGCGGGCCAAAAATGCCCGAACCGGCCGAATCGGCCGAAATGAGTCACAGAGGGTCCAAAATCAAATGGGACATCCAGGACAAATGGAAGCGAAGTACGCGAAGGAGCCGAAGGAGCCGAAGACCAATCAGAAACTACCACGTGTCCTCACAGGAGAAAAAGTCAAAAGGTCAAAGGGACGAGTTATCGAGCGCTGAACCGAACCAATGAAATGGCACCACGTGTCCAAGTTTAAGGGGCCCACAAGCAATTTCAAAAGGAAATCCCACGAAAGATGGAGGAGAGATAATTGCTCATCCAATCAGCACGTGCCACGTGTCGTCCAGATGGCGAAGAGTGGGAAAACATTTTAAAATTCGTTTTGATCTGTTCCGTGCCCTAAATCTTCAGATCGCCATATCTTTTGATCCAGAGCTCGGATTTCCACGTTCTTTATATCAACGGAAAGCTGTTGAGATGCTCTACATGATTCTAGGATCAATCTCGAGTTTTGGTGTAGTCTGAAGAGAGAAAATCGAGAAACGGCTCTGACGTGTGGTAATGGCCAGAAGCGACCTTTCAACAACCCGTTTTAATGCTAATGGGTCGCATTCTTCTTCTGCACGGCCAGAAGTGACATTTTAGCGGCCAAATTAATACAAATGGGTCGCATTCTCCTCCAAAATCACTCAAAGTGATAGGGTATGGGTTGGTAAGATCCTCCATGCTGATTTAATGCATCTGCAGTCAATGAGGAATGGGCTTGCACGTTTTCCCACGTTTTCTGTCCCCTGGGCTCGACCCATGCAATGTAAAAGCCAGATTTGGCTCATTTTTTTTAAAAAAAAAAGAGGTTGTTCATTCTTTCGGCTGGGCCCTCCCTTCTTTTCTTCTCTAGGGTTGAAAATGGAGTTCGAACCTCCTCCCTTGCTCTGTAATGGCGTTTTTGCCTCTTATTAATGGAATGATGTTCTGTGCAAACTTCTGGAGCAACAAAACATGTTTTGTGATGCATCTGTCCATCCTTCCTCGTTTTTGCTTGTTCTCTTCTTGCCTCTCTTCATTGCAGGTATTGGTGCATGTTCGAATGTTCATTGCAGGTTTGGAGCTGTGTTCATGGAGTTTTGGGACATTTTCTGTGTGAAATCTATCCTTGGGTTTGTGATGCTTCTGTCCATCCTTCCCATTGCTCACCTCTCTTTGTCCCATGGCAGTTTTGATAGATGTTCAACATCCTCCTTCTCTGGTGTATCACCATTTTAGTGTAGGCTTTTGCTATTTTTCCCTTCTCTCTCTCTCTCTGTCTCCTTGGCATGGTTAGATTAGGATTAGATTAGCTTGCCTGCACTGGAATAGCTTGTGGCAGGTAGTTTAGGAGCAGGAACCAGCCTTCTCTGGAGATTCCTTTCTCATTCTGCAGGTCCCACACCTGGAGAAAGGATTCAATGTTATGCAATCACACTGGATGTTAGTATGATCAACCTAGAAGCCTGATGTGCATCCAGGGGTGCTGTGATTTTTCACTAACAGTTCTGGCACGCCGGGTGGGACCTTAGAGGTCTTTCACTTCATCTTTTGTAGGTTGGTGTGTTCCTGTGAAGATTTCAGCCTTTGGAGGCACTTGCAAACACATCTGGTGACTCCATCTGATTAGCAACCCATTTCTCTGAGCTTGCAGACCCGTTTCCATACATTTTCATCCATCTTTCTTTCCATCCCTTTCATTCTTTTCCATTCCATGAAGTTGTGCAATCATGACTTCATTTCCATCATGGATTTCACATCAACAACAGCAATATATTCCACCTCCAACATGTTTTACAAATCCTCCAAATCAGCATTTTGAGCAGATTCAAGATCAGTATGCATACCCATATGAACAGTAGTGCCAAAGTCAGTTTGGCTATGGAGCTTTCCAAGAGCAAGAGTATGCATACAATGAAGACCATCAGATCCAAGATGCTGGTCTATTGGAGAAAATCCAAAAGATGGAGGTGGGGATGGTGCATTCCAGAGAAACAACACAAATGAAATCTTTTGGAATCGGTTACAGGACTCCTTGTCCATGGGGAGGCCCTTTTCCAAGACACTTCAGCCCTCAGGAGAAGCTGGACTTCATGATAAAGATGCTGCCCTAACTTGCACAACGGACAGCAGAAATAGAGGCCTATACATTCGGTGTTGAACAACCTTGTCAATGGGTAAGTTCTACACCATCATCTGGTCTTTCTCTTCCCATTACTCAAGCAACATCATCTCATTTGGACTTGCAAATTTCAAACCCTCCATCTGCTGTCCCAAATGTTGAATCCATGTCTCCACCTCTCAGTCTTCCATCTCATCTCAATTCTTCTTTCCTTTTCCCTTCCAAACAGTCATCCCCTCCACAAGAGCTAATAGAAATACCCCCTCCTCCAAAGAAACAAGAGGTTTCACTGCCTCCACCACCACAAAAAATTGTAAAATCAGTTGAGTTTCAGCCCATTCCTCCTCTTGCATTCCCAAATCCATGTTGGGAGGATGAAAATCAGAATGCCAGTCAAGGAAAACAACAGCAAAAAGAGAGTGCCAACAAAGATGAAGAAATTCAAAATCTAAAGAGTTGGGCTCTTAGATTTGGGATGACAAAGATCCCCTTGATGGTTAAGCCTATAGAAGAGGCTAGGGTTGGAGAACAAATGGTGGTGAGGATTGATTTTGTTGGAGAAGAAGATCTTGCAGTCCCAACTTGTCCTCTAGAGCAACAAATTGAAGAGTTTGACTTGAAAAACTTCATGCTGGAGGAGGAGTTAAATTGAGAGCAAGATTGTCTTCAAACATTGGAGGAAGGAGAAGCTGCTCCAGATCCAAAAGAAGAGGAACACATTCTAGCTGTGGAGGAGAAAAGTGTAGATCCAAGGGCTTTGAGCACAAAGCAGGCTACAGGAAAACCTTCAGTTCTTCTTTCCACTTCATCTCTCTCAAGTTCTAGTACTAAAGAGGAGTTTGATCTCTCAAACTCAATATTGGAGAGTGAAGGAAACCATGGTGGTCAAGTTGCAGATCAGGAGGACACCATGGAGGAAGTTGAGCATTTGCAGCAGGACAGCAATGAGGCAGTTTACCTGTCAGATTTGGAGGACTGTTTTGATGGAGAAGAGCCGGTTGAGTTTTCACCATTCTCTCTTTCATCATCCACATTCCAAACACCAGAGCCTGCTGCCATGAAGGAGAGCTTTCATTTGCAGCAGCCTGCATCTTACAACAGCCCTTTGGAATCAAAATTGGAAGATTCTAATCTTCCCTGTTCTTCATTGGAGGAAGAGAAAGGGCAGAAGGGTTCTACCATTGCTTCCACACCATCCATTCAAGGTCTACAAGAGGACTCCATTCTTGGAGTTGAAAATCAGAGCTATGGGCATATCAAATGGATCAGACCTTGCCCAATCAGGTATTTGGCTTCATTGGAGCCAAAGGAGAAGCCACAACCAGTCATGCTTGCTTCTGAGCATGAGGATGAGCTAAAAAGTACCAAGGATCAGCTGCCATACCTCTCCAATCCAAATGTAGAGCAACTAAAAGAGGTATTGGATTTATTTTTAGTTGATACCTTGATGATTTGGATAGAAGACCAGCTTCTTGTTGATTTTCCATCCATCCAAACAGCCATGATCAGTGCCAAATCAGTTGCATGGCTGCCAATTTTGAAGAAAGGGAGCTATTTTGCACAACCAGTTGCAGGGTTTGTTTAGCTTGCCTTTGCTTCCAGTTAAAGTAGAGTAGTTAGGTTTGACTTTCAATAGAAGAAGTGCTTGTGCACACTCTACATGTTCCATTTGGGGCATGTATGATTTTCAGTTTTGTACATAGTTTTGGTGTTGCTGGTTCTGCTCTTACACAGTTCATTTCAGTGGCATCTTGGTGAAGACACTCCAGGTTCAATGGGTTTCCAAGTGGCTCAGAGGGGAGGTTTTCAAAGTTCAGATAAGTTGCAGGTTGCAACTCATGACTCCATACCGAATGGATGCTTTAGGCTACTGATCATTCATTTAGCAGGTAGATGACCCCGCTGAGTCGCCAAACTGTTGTCAAAATTTCACCCCCCCTGGGTAATTTTGATAACATGCATCAAAATATTCAAGTCCCGGGAAAATTGATTGATTCGGGGCCAAAAATCATGTTGCTAGAGTCCCCTCAAATATTTTCTAAGTTCCCTTGTCTGAGAGGAAAAGAGCAAGCTCTGAGAAAATGCGAAAAAAATGGTTGCAGAAGGCAAGTAGGTTAATCTAGGAAAAAATCATAAAAATGACTAAGTCCTAGTCCTAGCGGCAGTCGGGACATTTGGGACAAAAAGGCCCGAACCGGCCGGCTTGGCCGAAGTAAGCACAAACAGCCCGCAAAGCAACAGGGACATCTGGGACAAAAGTACGTGGCGGGCACGAAATGCCGGTTTGACCGAGAAAAAATTGGATAACTGCTGAGAGGGATGCAAATGGGACAATCGGGCCAAAAAGGCGTGAACCGGCTGAACCGGGTGAAAAAGGGCCAGACAGTCCAAAATCAAATGGGACAATCGGGCCAAAAAGGTGCGAACCGGCTGAACTGGCCAAAAAGAGTCAAGTCAGTCCGAAGCAAAGTGGGACAAGCGGGCCAAAAATGCCCGAACCGGCTGAATCGACCGAAATGAGTCCAGAGGGTCCAAAATCAAATGGGACATCCGAGACAAATGGAAGTGAAGTAGGTGAAGGAGCCAAAGGAGCCGAAGACCAATAAGAAACTACCACGTGTCCTCACAGGAGAAAAAGTAAAAAGGTCAAAGGGACGAGTTATCGAGCGCTGAACAGAACCAATGAAATGGCGCCACATGTCTAAGTTTAAGGGGCCCATAAGCAATTTCAAAAGGCAAGCCCACGAAAGATGGAGGAGAGATAATTTCTCATCCAATCAGCACGTGCCACGTGTCGTCCAGATGGCGAAGAGCGGGAAAATATTTTAAAATTCGTTTTGATCTGTTCCGTGCCCTAAATCTTCAGATCGCCATATCTTTTGATCCAGATCTCGGATTTCCACGTTCTTTATATAAACGGAAAGCTGTTGAGATGCTCTACATGATTCTAGGATCAATCTCGAGTTTTGGTGTAGTCTGAAGAGATAAAATCGAGAAACGGCTCTGACGTGTGGTAATGGCCAGAAGCGACCTTTCAACAACCCATTTTAATGCTAATGGGTCACATTCTTCTTCTGCACGGCCAGAAGTGACATTTTAGCAGCCAAATTAATACAAATGGGTCACATTCTCCTCCAAAATCACTCAAAGTGATAGGGTATGGGTTGGTAAGATCCTCCATGCTGATTTAATGCATCTGCAGTCAATGAGGAATGGGCTTGCATGTTTTCCCATGTTTTCTGTCCCCTGGGCTCGACCCATTCAATGTAAAAGCAAGATTTGGCTCATTTTTTTTAAGAAAAAAAGAGGTTGTTCATTCTTTCGGCTGGGCCCTCCCTTCTTTTCTTCTCTAGGGTTGAAAATGGAGTTCGAACCTCCTCCCTTTCTCTGTAATGGCGTTTTTGCCTCTTATTAATGGAATTATGTTCTGTGCAAACTTCTGGAGCAACAAAACATGTTTTGTGATGCATCTGTCCATCCTTCCTCATTTTTGCTTGTTCTCTTCTTGCCTCTCTTCATTGCAGGTATTGGTGCATGTTCAAATGTTCATTGCAGGTTTGGAGCTGTGTTCATGGAGTTTTGGGACATTTTCTGTGTGAAATCTATCCTTGGGTTTGTGATGCTTCTGTCCATCCTTCCCATTGCTCACCTCTCTTTGTCCCATGGCAGTTTTGATAGATATTCAACATCCTCCTTCTTTGGTGTATCACCGTTTTAGTGTAGGCTTTTGCTATTTTTCCCTTCTCTCTCTCTCTCTCTCTGTCTCCTTGGCATGGTTAGATTAGGATTAGATTAGCTTGCCTGCACTGGAATAACTTGTGGTAGGTAGTTTAGGAGCAGGAACCAGCCTTCTCTGGAGATTCCTTTCTCATTCTGCAGGTCCCACACCTGGAGAAAGGATTCAATGTTATGCAATCACACTGTATGTTAGTATGATCAACCTAGAAATCTGATCAACAACTAGGGGTGCTTTGATTTTGCACTAACAGTCCCTTCAACCTATTTAGGAGTGACTATGTTGGATCCTAGACATGTGGAAGATTTGCACTCGTTTGGGGACCCTACTTTGGATTTACCTTTGGAGTTGTGCGTAAGAGACTCATGGAGGGTTCTGCTAATGGTTGGACACTTGGCATCATCCACAAGCCTATTCTATGCCGAGTTTCATGTGGGGGACCTACGCTCATTTGGGGTGTCCATTTTTTTGCGCCATTTGGAATTGCACTGAGTTGACATGAGGCACCTTTTGTAAGTTTGTTTCTATGCCCGAAGTCAACTCGTATGTGAATTCTTAAAACTTTGAGCCCCTTCTCCAATTTTCTCCTTTTCAGATATTGATCTCTTTTAACGTTGTTTTTCCTCATTCGCTGACTTTTCTCATCCATTGTTAAGCCCGCTTGCCCCTTGATTTGGGATCGAGTGTGAGCTCGTAGGACTGAATTGACCCTTCAATTTTCTCCCATGTAGGGTCGTTTTTGATCAATTTTTCCCAAGGGGTAAAATTGGATAACAATTCCCTTTTCTATTATGTTTCATCTGATCACTCTATAAGTTTCTACTTATTTCTTTTGATACTTCTTAAATTTAAAATTGAAACCTGGGTATGATCACTCTTTTGTTGTTTGACATTTCCATTTAAACCCTTTACCTGTTTGATAGGGTATTGTACTGGTGATGTAAGCTCTCCTGAACATAACTGATTCAAATTTTAGGCCTGTAATTAATTCTACATTTGATGAATGTCATAGCTTCCTTTCTATATAAGTTTGTTTTCTTGAAAAAGATGTTCTCTTTCATCATGCATTATATCTTAAAACTTTCCATATCCCTTGTTCATTTCTTTTTTGTACTGAAGATTCTTTTCTTCCTTTTCTTGACATGATAAATTTCTTGCTTTGTTACAACATGTACCTACACATCTTAGAAAATAGTTATAAAATATTTAGGCTATTTGGCCTCTCTTGTATTCCATAGTTTTTCTTCTTTCTTCTTTGTTCTTTTTATTCAGTGATTATGAGGACCACATGTGTTGTTTACGGAATAATATTCTTTATCTGCTCTGTATTTATCTTTTCTGTAATCATACCTCCTGACATTAGGAGATTCATTTGCACAAAGATAAATAGTTCAAGAACATAATTTAATCCAAAACTTGTGACTAGTAGTCTCTTCTCTGTTTTTCTTTCAGGTAGAGTGCAATTTTGAATAGCAAGGATGAAGATGGAGCAAAATATGGAGTGAAGATGGAGAAACAAGACCAAAAATAAATAAATAAGGTAATGATGGATTCCATCATATTCTTTTTCTTTTATTTTCATGGACATGAACCTTCTATTTATGTATTTGTGATGTCCACTTGAGTTACATCCCATGGCTTTTGTGGGAAATATTTGAAATTCCTTATGAATAAAAAATTTAATTCTAAAACTGAGTTGTTTACTTCCTTTTGCATTTGATCTTTGTCTATGGATTGTATAATCAATTAAACAACTTAATAACATAATTGAATGTATTTAATCATGAAGGAAAGAACTTTCAAATACATGTAACCTTAGTAATGATTTTTTATTGTTGTAATCTACAACCTTGGTTGTTGTTCCAAAACTTAACACTTTGTCTATTATGTATTTTTTTGTTCGTCAAGATAACACATCTATCCCTTGTGGCCTTTGTGTTATTTTTCCTGAGACAAACATGAAATTGTAGACTATGAGATTTGTTACATTTTGTAATAGCACACATAGGTGCAAATTATGTGGGGAAACCCCCATATTTGAGAAGAGCCAAAGGCTCGATTAATCAATCATTCATTCAACATAACATACAATAATATGAGGTACACATATATAGGAGACCCATCTTAACTCCTATACTAACTCCACAAACCTCTCACCCTAAATGTAGATGGGTTGTTTAACAACCTTTAGTCTTTCCCCTATAATATTGTTACTCACAAATGTGAGCACTACCTAATATTCCTAACATTCCCCCCCTTAGTGCTAACATGGGGAGAGGAACATTACCCATCCTTGGAATCGTTTCATAAGTGCCCCCCCAAGATATATAACACTTGGATGTCGGTTACAACCAAAAATGCATCCGAATACAATCTCATCCTCATTATGATTTTTCGAAACTAAAGCATATTTCTTCCCTCCTTTTCGAAAAGAGTACCAATACAAAACCTTAAACCACTCCCTCATATGCCGTTGTGAAAAGGATAGAAATTTGACGCCAAATAGAGTGCCGAGTGGATTGACTGAGATAAATCAACCAACACCGAATTCTTTTTGTCGCAATGTATTTTAGGGATTTGCATGTTGAGCCAAAATTCCACCAAGTTAACGAGTAAGATTGCAGTGCATCAAGAGTTTAAAATCACCAAAGAGCCATAGGTCGAGGGATCGATCGATGCACAATCAGCGAATAAAACATTGAAAACATGATCTTTGTCGAGTTGTGGCCATATCAGGAGGTCTAGTATAAAAATCGCTCTGAATTCCAACGTACAGTCATCACCATTTCATTCATAGGTAGCTCATGAATAGAGGGATGCAAACAACTGATCAGTAGGAGTAAGGAGGTAGACTATCCATTTGGATACTATTTCATTTCATCCAAGTTTGCAGAATATTGATTTGAAATCGTGTTATGTGCATTCAACTTGACAGAAAGCAAAAAACAAATAGCTTCAAGATCTGAATAGATGCAGGGGTTGAGAAGGATCTAAGATCTTACCAAGTCCGAACTCATCAAGAAGAGATCGCCAAATATTTCACGAAGGTCAATGAATAAACAACCAGGGAGCAGATCGCTAGAAGTATATAGGAACTTGTGATTCGGGACTGTCACGATGCAATGAGAATGCAGGATTACACATCATGCAATTAGAATTGACACTAATTCTGAGATGCATGGCCCGTGGTAACCTGAAAATTTACAAATCTTCCAAACCCTCATGTAGATCCTGCAACCTACAAACTAAAAAAACAATTCCATGCAGAACAATTTTTTTTTTTTTTTTAATGTAAACGGGGAATAAAATGGAATGTAGACAACGGAAGGAGTGAATATATAGGATAGAAGTAGAGAGGTGAATGCAAATGGGTGATGAATATCAACAAAGATGCACGTGGTCTTCACTGCACTTTGTGGACAGCATGCAAGCAGGTTGGACAAACACAAAATGGCATTTGCTCATGGTGTGCATAGCATAGCCATAGTGTTGTGTGAAAAAAAACAATGAATGGAGAAACATTAACAAATACCCAGAGAGGCCTGGATGACCTGCTCTGATACCAAATGTGGGGAAACCCCCATATTTGAGAAGAGCCAAAGGCTCGATTAATCAATCATTCATTCAACATAACATACAATAATATGAGGTACACATATATAGGAGACCCATCTTAACTCCTATAATAACTCCACAAACCTCTCACCCTAAATGTAGATGGGTTGTTTAACAACCTTTAGTCTTTCCCCTATAATATTGTTACTCACAAATGTGAGCACTACCTAATATTCCTAACAAATTACATGTAGTCATTAATTAATCCAATGGAACAAATACTAAACTGAAAGAATCTCTCCCATCTTAGGTTCACTTCACCAATTCCATCCATTAAAAAGAAGGTTCAAGTTTCCCATTTTTGCACGAGTGTAAAACTTGTCAACAGTCATATCAATTTAGTTACTTGTCCCATCTCTCATAAACAAGGTGTTATCACCGAATCACAGCACCCCTGGATGTTGATCAGATTTCTAGTTTGATCACTCTAAGCATCCAGTGTGATTGGATAACATGGGTACTATCTCCAAGTTGTGGGACTTGCTACTTGAGATAGACCTCCAGAGAAAGCTGGTTCTTTCTCCTAAACTACCTGCCACAATCTACTCTAATGCAGGAGAAACTAACTATTCTAACCTAAAATTCCAAGGGACCAGAGAGAGAGAATGCATAAAATGAAAGCCTACACTAAAGCGGTGATACACCAGAAAAAGAGGGTGTGAGAGTAATCTCCAAATGTGTGAAATACAGAGGCAAAGTGCACACTAGAAGAGGTGATGACAGTTCACCATAATCCAGCAAAATGCATTCAAAGCAATATTCCAAGGACACACAATGATAATGAATTCCTAAAAGAACATAATAAATAGACACAATATACTTGTAGAAAGATTAAAGGGGTAAGAAGAATGCAAGGAAACACAGCAGGGGAAGATATATCCACAAACTGGTATTTTATTGCTTCATGATATGCACAGTTCAATCTATTACAAGATAAGGGCCTGGATCACCATGCAAGGAGTCCACTACAAGGTCCTGCAACACACTGGCTTCACAAAGCAATTTTGAAAGAGCTTTGTTACCCAAAAACTCCCCCCTTTACAATGAGCCCAACACTTCAATTTATAGAAAAATGAGAAGGAAAAGAGAAGGGAAAATGGAAATCCCGAAATTTGTCCTTCAACCACCTGTAAGAGGCATTAAATTGAGTGGAATGGGTATACAGTACTTGCAAAAGGCTCCCCATACTGTCCCATGTGCTGCAGTAGAGAAAGAATGATGACCATGCATCTTAATTGCACTCCCAGCTACCAAATAAAACACTGTTCTGAACCCGGCCACGTTTCCTTAAAAAACTAAATCAATTTCTGATCAAATCTATAATTTCTTGATTGCTGTGCATCGGGCTCAGAACTATGATTCCAACGGTACCAATTTTGTGTGATTTCGTTGAGAAATGCAAAAGTTATGGCTTTCTGAGTGCGGGCAGCTGTTTTGGGCCTGGCAGGCGTTTTCTGTCATTTGACGGGAATGAGCATTGACTGATTGGAGCCGAATATGTAGAGGATGTCGTGCTCGTTCCAGAAAGTCCAATTTTATGAAAATCGGAGCTCAGAGTCAAAAGTTATGGCCGTTTGAAGTTTCCGGACCAAACGTTGACTTTTCTTCCCTGCCTTCGGCCATTTCAGCTTTTCGCGTCCCACGCGTCCCTTTGTCCCATTTGGTTTCGGTGCTGAAATTTCCCATTTCGGCCGAACTGGCCGGTTCGCGTACTCGCAGCCCATATGTCCCATTTGCTTTCGGACCGTCTGGGACAAATTCACCCGGTTCGGTCGGTTCGGCCGGTTCACGTACTTTTGGCCTGCGCATCCTAGACTGTTTCGGGCTGCCTTGACTCATTTCACCCAGTTCGGCCGGTTCGCGTCTTTTTGTCCTGCTTGTCCCAAAGGCGACCCTCTCAGCAGTTAGCCAATTTTTTCTCTTTTCGGCCAGTTCGGATTTCCGCGACCCGCGCGTCCTTTTGGCCCGGATGTCCCATTTGCTTTTGGACCGTCTGGCGGCCTTTCAGCCAGTTCGCGCCCTTCTGTCCCAAATGCTGCGAGGACTAGGACTTAGCCATTTTTCGTGATTTTTCCTGGCCCGAGCTTGTTTTTGCAAAATTTTTCACATTTTCTCAGAACTTGCTCTCTTCTACTTGGACAGGGGAGTTAGAAAAATATGAGGGGACCCTAGAAACATGAATTTTTTTGCCCTGACTCAATCTATTTGCCTGGGACTAAAGAATTTGATGCATGTTATCAAAATTACCTTGAGGGGTGAATTTTGGATAACACAAGGTAGTTCTATAAGTAGACTCAATGATGGTTTTACACATGAGACTAGGAAATATTGATGAAATATGCTTCGAGGTTTAGAGTTTAGGGTTTAGGGATTTAAATCTCAAGGTTCAGGGTTTAAGCTTTAAGGTTAAGGGTTAAGGGTTCAAGGTTTAGAGTTATGGTTTAGGATTTAGGGTTTAGGTTTAGGGTTTAGGGTTTAGGGTCTAGGTATAAGGTTTAGGGTTTAGGTTTTAGTGTTTATGGTTAGGGTTTACAAATCAATGTTACTGATTTAGGGTTTAAGGTTTAGGGTTTAGGGTTTAGGGTTTACAGTTTTGGTTTTAGGGTTTAGGATTTAGGGTTTAGGGTTTAACGTTAAGGGTTTAATTTTTAAGGTTTATTGTTTAGGGTTCAAGGTTTATCGTTTAGGGTGTATGGCTTAGGATCTATGGTATAGGGTTTAGGGTTTAGATTTTAGGGCTCAAGGATAAGGGTGCACGATTCAAGGCTTGGGGTTTAGGATTTAGGGTTTAGGGTTTAGGATTCAATTTTTAAGGTTTAGGAGTTAGTGTTTAGGGTTTAGGATTAATTTTTTATGGTTTAGGGTTTTAGTTTTAGCATTTAGTGCTCATGGTTCATGGTTTACCGTTTAGGGATTAGGGCTTAGGGTTTAAGGCTTAAGGCTCAAGATTTAGGCCTCATGGGTAAGGGCTGAATGTTTAAGGTTTAGGGTTTAGGGTCTTCAAATCATGGTTAAAGGTTTTAGGTTTTATGGTTTAGGGCTCAAGGTTTACAGTTTAGGGTTTAGGTTTCAATTGTATAATTTAAATGTTAAAATATTTAGGCTAAATGTTGAAATATTTACAATTACCTATGTACTGACCATATTATACTATAAAAAACTATAACATTAACCATGAATGATGGAGCTATGAGATTAATTCCATAAGGTGCAGAGTAACCCTCACTTCCTATATTTACATAACTAAATTTAAAGTATAAGTAATAATAAAATATAAATAATAATAAATGAAAAACTTAAACATTTATTTTTGTAAATAGAAGCATTTGAAAAGCATATACAATTTTTATAGTTTATAGAACGTGTACACATTATAGCGCGTACACGTTATAACTCATACATGTTTTTTCTTTTATATTTTTCCAAGCCATGCCTCAAGGCTTGGGATCTGGTTTGGATCACCAAGCCATAGGCATGGACCTACAAAAATATACCAAACAACATGTTTTTCTAGGAAAATTTAAAACTATCACTTCCTTCATGATAAATCAAAATAAAAAAATTGATCCATTTAAAAAATTTATACCATGACGTAGAGTACAGTTTCTTCTTTCTAATAATATAATTTTTCAAATTTTCTAATTAATCTAAGATTTCCATATTATTTATATTCTAACTATGCCTTTTTAGAACTATTTTTTGAAGTTTAAATATGTCTATCTTTCATCATGTATCTTTTTTTTGGGTCATCGAAATTGAGAAAAATTATACTGGCACAAACTAGACCTAATTATATACATATTCAATAAAGAATTCTAATTTTTGATATTTCTTGATGTAGTTAGTGGGGGCACAGTCAGAGATATGTTACTTTTCAAAACATAAAATTCATATACTAGAAAAATCATAAAAACAAAAATACTCACTAAAAAAATCTAAAAAAACTTCTAACACAAACTAATAGCTCCTAGTTATCTTTCTATCAAAGGGTTTTCAAAAATACTAAACGGTGCTCAGAAAATGGTGGGGGCACAAAATTCACTCTATTACTTTTTTAACAAAAACATGATCACCTGTTGGTATTTTAGTTATTTGAAAAACTTAAACTAATCTGTTTTCAATAAACTTTAGTAGCTTAAAAACTAGGCTTTAGATTATATGATTCACATTTCTACAACATCTTCCAATTTTGAGTGTAACTATTTTGAAATACTCATACGAGTTGAATTTTTTTATTTTTCAGAAAAATACATCCACTTAAGACCCCCTTTTGGGCCCCTAAGTTGGTGCACTTACCCAAGTCTCTAATCACATTGCCTACATCACGATCTTGATGCAACTGTCCTATCACCTCCGCATCTGATGAATAGTGTCATATCCCATGCAACGGTCCCTCGATGCTATGAGAGTAGCTCTGATGAAGTGAAGAAACCCTCTCATGGTGAACGGAAGGAATGTGGGACCTATCCCATTTTGGAATATCATGCCCCAGTGGTTCTAAGTGTGTAACCTCATTAGGTGGTGTATCCTCTCCCTAACAAAAATCCTCCTCTATCAGCTAACACAGTGGTAGAAGGTGCTACTACACAACACTTATCAGCTATTGAAGTGCCTCTAATATTTACGTTTCAAGATTGGGGTTAAACGGATCGATCATAGGCGATGTATGTCCCAAGTCCCTAACAGATCAAAGTTTCGCAGGTGTCATCCTATGTATGAAATGAAATAGTAGGTTACAAGTCTGAATCTAGTTGCATAAATTATTTAATAGTTCAATTCATTTTTTGTTTATTACTTTAACCATTATTAATTAACTTTAAGTTTCACCAAGAGTGTCTGGTTTATGAGCCTGTGCTATTAATGCCCCATTTTTTGCACCAAAATATCCACATTAGATTTACTTAAAAATATGGCTAATTTGTTTTTGTGAAACATATTTTAAATGCATATTACATTTTTATTTCATTTCAGCATAGTGATTAATGTATCGTATTGGACCATAACTATTTAATTAATGTGAAATTGATAGCTTATCTATTATAAATAAGCAACAATTACATTATATAATTGCACAAATCAATAAGAGACAATGTTGCAGAATGAAGATAATAACATAAGCACAAAATAAGAGCAAAAATATAATAAACACACTATATTATTGATTGAATAATATGGAGCAATTACATGATGAGAGAGCTTACAATATATAGCCTTTCCATTTCCTATAAACAAGGAGATGAGGCTTACCAATATTATCCCACTAATCTCTCCTAGAGAATCTCTCCTATGATCACTCACCACTATTCTCTCATATATCCCACCAATATCTCCACACACAATAATCTACATGAGTTGTTTATTCAACAAACTCACAACTAATACAATATCCTATATTATTAATAATGAGTTGTTTTATGACTCATATTAATAATATTACAATCTTTTATTTTTCTCACACTAATATATAATATATATTTGCACACACACAAATATATAAATATATAATGTTCACAATATCTAATATTCCTAACATTCACTCCCCTATTGTTAACATTCGATATTTCCACACATACACTCCCCTAATGTGAACAATGTAGAGAAAAACATTCACACGTCTTCTACAGCTTGCCTGCCTCTGCATGCTCATGATCTTGGTACGTTGAACCTCTATTCAACAAATACGAACCCCTGTTCGACAATAACGGACCTCTGTCCTAGGTACGAGCCCCTGCTCATGAACCTCTGTTCATCCTCTTCAAGAAAAACATGATGCTACTTTTTTCTTGTGCTTTTATCTTTCTACTATCACATATTTACATCAGGAGGTTATAAAAGGAAATACAATTCTGAATAGGAATGTGACATCTATTCTTATTACAAACAATGAAACACACAACTGAAATACTTGGCCACCAAATCAATATCACGGCCTCGTCGATGGTGCCTGACGAGAGGTCGCTGATCAACCTCCTGCCTCCGTTTCCTCCAGCCTCCATCGCGATGATGTTAACTCAACTGAATTTATCTTTGAGGCTCATTTTACAATTCTATTAGGTGTCGGTTTCAACCGATAATGCACCCTTACAATAATAATCAGCTTTATATTTATCCAAAATAATAAAGCATATCAGATTTTAATTGCTAGAAATCAGTCACTATTTTTTTTTTTTTTTGCAGAATAATTAGAAAACGTCTGAATTGTTTCCACGAGTTTTCGTAAAATACGAAATGGGTTTCTGTAATTTTTTGACAGAAGTTTTAAATAATACAAAGTAACAACCCCAAAAAATTTAAGAAAATTTTGAATCTGGGTTTTTGAGAAAAACGTGAATTACCAGTCATTTTTTTTTCAGATCAGAATTCCGAAAATGGCAATGAAAGCTTCAAAACTCTCATATCTGCATCTTAGAGGCTGCGGTTTTGTCCTGCAATGAATCTCATAAATTTCCCTAGCCTGCTCTAATACCAGATGATGTGAAATTGATAGCTTATCTATTATAAATAAGCAACAATTACATTATATAATTGCACAAATCAATAAGAGACAATGTTGCAGAATGAAGATAATAACATAAGCACAAAATAAGAGCAAAAATATAATAAACACACTATATTATTGATTGAATAATATGGAGCAATTACATGATGAGATAGCTTACAATATATAGCCTTTCCATTTCCTATAAACAAGGAGATGAGGCTTACCAATATTATCCCACTAATCTCTCCTAGAGAATCTCTCCTATGATCACTCACCACTATTCTCTCATATATCCCACCAATATCTCCACACACAATAATCTACATGAGTTGTTTATTCAACAAACTCACAACTAATACAATATCCTATATTATTAATAATGAGTTGTTTTATGACTCATATTAATAATATTACGATCTTTTATTTTTCTCACACTAATATATAATATATATTTGCACACACACAAATATATAAATATCTAATGTTCACAATATCTAATATTCCTAACATTAATTAATTAAATTTAATTTATTCCATGAATATTTAAATATCCCCAAACTTTAATTGATCTATTAAAATAATAATTGTTGATGCGTAATCACAACACCCCTGAATGTCTACAACTCGATGGGTTGAAACTCTCAATGTGATTACATATCATGGAGCTATTCCCAAAGTGTGGGACTTTACAGTCAGGAAAGATCTCTGGATGAAGGTCGGTTCCTATTCCTCTATTTAGATGTATACATTCAAATTGTAGAGGATATACTCTAAAATCTACTATAACTTGCCAAGGAGACAGGGTTAAGAAAATGCAAGAAAATAAACCTAAACTAACAAAGGTGATTCACCTAAGGAATTTTGAAGACCTATTTTGAAATTTAAACACAAACCATAAAAATTTAATACAACCACCATCCATAGATAACCAAATTGTAATGGGAGATTAGAAAGATGCAATGAACATAAGAGAGGGTTGAAATCGTCCAAAAAATTATTTATATTGCTCCAAAAATTTGATACAGCCCATTAGAATGGCCAAGATATAAGGTTGCATTTACAGTTTAGATGGGAGGTTTGAACTCCATAAGATCACTTATAGGAAGATAAGAAGGGGGGGTTCAAATTCAAAAATGTCCAACCTTTAGAGAAATGCCCCTCCTTATACTATATAGGAATAACTAAAGAAGGAGATAGAAGAATTTAAAAATCCTACTCCAACCACCCAAGAAATGCATTGAATTCACCTACAACAATGATGGGTTACATTACAAAACTCATGCCTCCATGTGTTGTTCCTTGTTGGGCAAGAAAGGAAGCCCATACCTTGATTGTTGTGGTAGGTGAGAAATTTGACACCCTAAAAAAAGGTGGACTGTATTTCTAAAATTTAACTTAGTCTCAAATTGTAATCTTTCCAAAAAGTCCTTTGTTGCGCAAATCCGAGCTCCTAGTAAAAATTTATGGCCATCTGAAGGTCGATGTGTCATTTTACAAAAATGGCAGGTTCTTGATCTGATTTTTTTTTGAGTCTGAAATGCATGCAGCCTTCGAATTCCCATAAATTGGACTTTCAGAATTTTTTTTTTTAGAGATTGAAACATTTTTCACCACTTCAAATGACCTAAAAGTCTGAAACTTCAGAGTTTTGGACTTTGGGATTTCAGACATTGAGTTTCTATTTTTGTGTTTTCCTTAGCAAAGACTCTGAAGTCTGAAAACCCAAACCTTTGAAGTCTGAAAATGTCACCGTGTTGACCCCAAAATATACATTGACCTCCAAAACTTGAACCCTTTCAGGATTCAAACTTTTGGGATTTCAGACATTTTGGTCCCTTTTCCTATTTTTTCCACCGAAGACTCTAAAAATCTGAAACCCAAAAGTCCAAAATTTTAGACTTTCAGAGTTTCAGATTTCTAGCTTTTTACTCTCGCTGAGATCCCCGAAACCCGAAAGTATGAAATTTCAAACTTTCAAAGTTTCAAGTTTCAGAACTTTTCTTTGATTTTTTCCAATCTTTGGGCACCAAGAACTCTGAAACCCTGAAACCTAAAATTCTAAAATTTCAGACTTTTGGAGTTTTAGGTTTTGGAGCTTTTCTTTCATTTTTGAGTCTTTGAAAACTGACTTAGCCTACTTCTGATAAGATCCACCTCCAAAATATGAAACCCAAAATCTCTGTAACTTGCGCGGCCCATTTTGACTTTATTCAACAAACTACAAAATGCAAGTCTCCATGATAGATCAATTCCTCCATTTTCACTTCGTGTAAGTTCCTGTTTGTCTAATTTTTCCTGAGGGGAAAAATTAGATAACAATAACTCTTATTTATTTATTTTATTTTTTTGCAAGGGTCAATTTATTTAAACTACCCCTACGTGAAATAACACTAATTTACTCCCCACATAACTTAGGCTACATAATTTATGCTAAAAATTTCCCTAAGGCCACCTATAATAATATATTCACCCCGTTTAAAATATTCATACCATACCACTTATATCCCACAACTCAAAAGTAGGAGGGTAAAATCCCAAACTTGATATTAATTTAATGTGAACCATTAGATATAAGCTTCTCCAAAATCCCTAGATTTCTAAACCTAAATTTCTTTATCTCTTTCTCTTTGTTTCGTTTGGTTTATTTTCTTGTGTATAGGTAGGGTTTGAAGAAGGAATGGGGGAGATCATTCCATTTATATTCTTAAGAGCTTTATCTTAGTTCCCACTATATTTGAATGGAGGAACACCATTCCTTTATTGTGTGTGTGTGTGTGTGTGTGTGTGTGTGTGTGTGTGTGTGTGTGTGTTTATTTCAAATTTCTTCCCTCATGATAGAAAAAAAAAAGATCTACATCTCTATTTGGTTGAATAAATTTAGAGCTCTAGTTTCTATTTCATGATGAAAGAAATATATATATATATATATATATATATATATATCATTGGCAAGATCGGTCGCCTCTATTACAACTGTTTTAGATATAAAGGTGCATACAAGGGAAGTTTTAGTCTAAAGGGATGGCCAGGGTTACGCACTTCACAGAGAAATGAAGTGGTTAAGGAGGGGAGGTTCGGGATGGTGTCAGCGGTGGAAGGGAGTGGGGGAGGTTGTGGTGTAGAGAGGCACAACACAGCCTAGGGGAAATGCACAGGGGAGGGTCAGGTAGGCCAAGTCCTGTCGCGACTGTTCCAAACTATTTGTTTTATTTTATCTAAGTATCTTATAAATTCGATTCATATATATATTTGGAAAATAATAAATCCAGTACAACAAATTGATTCTACTCAACTAAGGAAAAATATTTTTTATAAAGTATAGCCTAACCAAATATGTAACAAGATGTGATGAAGAATATATCTATATGCATATAGCTCCAAGGTATGGCACATTAAACCTATACACTACAATGCCCTTATCAAATATGATTTGCAATTCTTATCAGGAATAAAAGGTAAGAGAATTTACCATATGACTTAGTTTTAATTTAATCCTTCATTCTCATACAAAATCAAGTTTTCTTATGTCTTTGCTTAAACAAAACTAATGTAGTAAACATAAGATGAATGCAAGATATCAAGGTAAAATATTGATTCACAAACCAATGGATATATGTATATATTTCTTCCAAAAATTTGGTTTAAGAGAAGACATTTTTATAGAAGGAAGTGCATCTTTTTACTAATATTCATAAACAATATCAAAGCTTTCATTCCTTATACCTATAACATATAGAAGTAAAATAAATTTTATGACACCAAAGTCAATGAATAAAATTTTATAACACCAAAGTCAATAAATGAGAGATTTCTATTGTAAAGATAATAGGCAAGTAACCACTTCAAGATTGATCAAAGTATGATTCTTAACATATGATCATTTCTTATATATTATTTTCTTCAACACAATATAAGGTTAAAATCTTGTTTTTCCAAACTCCAGTCTTATACTATTTTTTTTTTTGTAGAGGAAGACATTCCTACAACTCCCATTTATACAAACATTACAAGACATGTCAAAAACTAGAGTATAAATTCTTTATAATATGAGAGATACAATGTTCCAACATAACAATATTTCTTGTCAAGAATAGGATCAAAACGTAGCTATCTCTTCCATTTTAAATGGTTTACACCAAAACTCAAAAGTACTTATTAAGGAAGCTTTTATATTAAGATGATGTAGGAATAAAACATGATTTAAGGCAATAATAAAGGTCAATACAACAAAAGGCAACAAGCTTACAAAAGGAAAACATGCCTTTCTAAGAAAATAGTTTAACCCAACCCTTAGAAGTGCAAATATACAAGTTTATTTCAAGAATAGGAACTCTTAAAAATGGTCATTACATCATTTTAAAAACCACTTAGAATCCAAATGAAGAAGGCTCCAAAAATTTGGGAACAACATAAAAAGACTTAAAACTTCTCCAACAATCTTCATGCTAAAACTACATCTTATCCACTCCTTATCCTTCATTCCCATCTCATAGTTACAGTCAATTCTCCTCTAATCTGCATATTTCTTTTGCTTATCCCTTGCCTCCTAAAGTCTCTATCTAATCAAACCAACATATTTCTCCATGTCCATTAACAAAGTTTTCCCAAGACATACTTTGTCCTCCAATCTTTCCCAACTTAGTGGTGTCCTATACTCCCTACCATAAAGTTCCTGAAATGGAGATATACTAATAAAAATCTAAAAAAAATTATTATGCGTCAACTCCACCAAGTACAAATACTCCTTCCAACTCGACTGATGATCCATGGTGTACATGCAAAGGATGTCCTCTAAAATATGGTTTACCCACTCTGTCTGTCCATCTATCTCTGGATGATATGTTATAATAAAGTTAATACTCATCACAAGGGCATGTTACATGGAAGTCCAAAAATGAGAGGTTTATAAGGGATCATAGTCATAAATAATCTTCCACTGAATCCTGTGTAATCGGATAATATCATGTAAGTATACTCATGTCACTGCACTAGTTGTATAGGTGGTCTTTACCAAAGAAAAATGAGCCACTTTCGTAAATCTATCCATTGTGACCATGATGGAATCATGGTGGTATATCTGCATCGGCATCCCTACTATGAAATAAATGGAAATGGTGTCCCATTTCCACTCCCGTATGACACTCCAAATAACGCAACACAAACTGAGCTACATCTCTCCGAAGACCTCTCCAATGGTACAACTGTCTCAAGGTGGTGTTGCATCTTCTTCACCCATGGATGGGCTAAATAAGGTGCAAAATGAGCCTCTATCAAGATATACTATCTTTAACCTCCATCTCTAGGTACATAGATTTGGCCTCTGTGTCTGAGAAGTCTATATCTGAGACCTAATTTATGCTCTAGCTGATAGGTAGAAGTTTTCGTGTGGAAGTTGTCACAAAATATTTCTCTGCAAGTCTTCACCCATTGATATAGCCATAAAAAAATGTCTTCTTCAATTAAAAGCGTCTACAACCACATTGTCCTTCCCATTCCCATGCTCTATCTCCATGTTTTACTTGCATAGAAAATCTATCCAATGTCATTGATGAACATTTAGATTGTGATACACGAAGAGCTGATGTAAGTTTAAATGTTATGTCTTAAGAATGAAACTATTGTAAAGAATAAAATGATGCCAATGCACTAAACCATGCACCAATTCCACAATCTCAAGTTTATGAGTCAGATTATTGATCTCATAATCCTCGATTTTGTGATATTGAAAGGTTACTACATGGCCCTCCTACATAAAAATACCTCACCATCCTACCAATTAAGCATTTGTACACACAAAGAAATCGCTCTGAGGATCTTTCACTACAAGAATCAAATTATTTTGTAAGGCATTCCTTAATTGTACTGAAGGCCTGCTCACATCCATCATAACAAAAAATATTATTCCCTTTCTGCTGATGGGAAGCGATGGGGTGCACAATCCTAGAGAATTTCATAACAAATATCCTATAGTAACCTGCCAACCCCATAGAACTACACACCTTGGTCACATTGGTTGGAACTGACCCATCTATAATATCTCTAATCTTGGAAGGATTGATTGCGATACCTTCCCCCAGACAAATGTGACCCAAGTACTGAACATATGACTAGAAAAAAGAATACTCCTCTATGTTCCTGTATAGCTGCTAGTCACGAAGACACTACAGAATCTGTCAAAGGTGCTCCTTGTGCTCCTCACGTGTACATGAGTATATTATAATGTCATCAAGAAACACAAGCAGAAAGTGATCTAAAAATTTCTTGAAAACCCCATTCATCAAACTCATGAATACTGTAGGGGTGTTCGTAAGACCAAAAGGTACCACTGTGAACTCATAGTGGCCATATATCATGTGGAAAGCTATCTTGCGGATATATTCCTCCATATTTCTCAACTGATTTTCTCCTGACTTAAGATCTATCTTATAAAACATAGTTTCCACCTTCAGTTGATCAAATAAATCATCTATCTGTGGAAGGGGGTAATGATTCTTGATCATTACTTTGTTTAGTTGTCTATACTCCATAAATAAATGCAAATATATGTCCTTTTTCTTCACAAAGATCACTGGTGCACCCCAAGGAGATACAATAGGGTGGATTAAGCCTTTAACAAGAAGGCCCAACAACTGTAACTTGAGATCTCATAGCTCAAGTGTTGTTATCCTATATGGTACTTGTGAGATAGGATTTGTTCCCATAACAAAATCAATACGAAAGTCTTTCTCATGTGGGGGAGGTAACCCTAGAAATTGACTAGGAAAAACATCAAAAAAATCATACAAAAAGGTGTGGTCATCAAGTGACGATCCATGAGTCTCATCCTCTGATCAGTCACTAACAGTGATGGCATATAACTGACAACCCTGTCGCGCACACTACTTTAGCTATAAAGCAGATATGGTGATAATGGCGACGAGTCTCCTAACTCTAACAATCATTGACTCCACTCCCAAATTTTCTGCACAAGATATTACCTTGCTATAATAATCAATTTCTATCTATGTGTGTAGACAACCAATCCATACCCAAGATAACTCTATATGAACCCAAGGGAAGGATACGAAGATCCAAAGTCATGGATAAGGGTTCTAGGTTCACTAGACACTCCTTAACTTAAGATTCCACTAAGAGTTCGGCTCCAGAAGCCATCTCAACATCTGAACTAAGGCCCTACCTAATTTCCACCCACCTGTATCGCTCTACTAAAAGTGGAGAATTGAAAGAATCTAATGAGCCTGAATCAAATAATATAAGGGTAGAAATACCACCAATGCTACATGTGGTCTAAATCACCATGCCCTCGTGCTCTTCCTAGAGGTTATCAACCACAACATAAATCATAGGATTCCTTGTCATGTCACCAACCGTAGGCTTAGAAACAGGTGCCTTATCCTGATTAGTAGGGTTTTGAGGGCACTATCTCAAATCATGAAAATGTACACCTTACCCATAGTAACTACCTAGTCCCTTCTACTAAGCACTTAATCATTTAGGTGGCATAGTATTCAGTGCTCTAGAACCTAATGATCTTGCCATAGATATTTTTTAGTGTTATGGTGGATGTACTCCTACTTACTATTCACTAGGTGGAGCCTGAGTCCTATTGGGCTTCGCAACTAGAGGTGCCATACTATGCTCTCTCTGAGCATCATGGTAATGTGGAGTTCTAAAGGGTGGTCGATTCTGCTACTGATACTGAGGAGGAGACCTAAGGAAATACTGTGTTGAAGTGTTTCTGCCATGAGGATGAGGATTTGATCCCCTCGGCCTACCATCCTACAACTGTTGTATACAGCTCGTCACTCTGTCTCGATCCAGATGAGTCTTCCCCATAGTTTCCTCTACAATATAGGCCTTATCCATGACCTTTCATAGATTCTATGGGAAATGAATGCATACTGCCCCACCCAAGTCTAAGTTTAGGACCATGATGAACCTGTGAACCCTAACCTAATCATCCTGCATGTAGTCCACATACTTAACCAGATATAAAAATTAACCCTCATACTCTGTTACCATCATGGAGGCCTGCCGTAGGTCATGAAACTCATTGATGCATTTTTGGATGAATCTCTTGGATATGTAGCTACTCTTGAACTGTTCCTTGAAGATATCCCAAGTAACTATCTCATAATCTACATGGAGCTTCTGCTACTCAGTCCTCCACCAAACTCTACCTCCATCTCTTGTAAGGTAGATAGAAAAAATATATTTTATGTTGCTAGTACAAGGGCATAGCTTGGAGCATCCACTCAAACTAACCAACCCTACCTCAGCCTAAAACCCTCTCGTGTTTCCAACCAAATGTGGTTGGTGTAACTTCAACATCTCTCTAATGTGATCTTCCGTTGTCGAGTGTCGGCCCTTAGGTCACTTCGCATGAACATCCCTTGGCCTAGGGCTCCTAGATATGTCTATGTGTCCTGAAGCTCTATCTTTGTGCTCCATAGGTGGTGACTCATGTCCAACCAAGTACACATGGGAATTCTCTCCCATCCTCAATACTATGATGTGGTTGTGCATAAGCCTCTAGTTATCATTCTCCATCATGTCTACTAGGTCACCCACCTAAAGCCCATCCATGTAAAGTGAAATTAAGATCTTGTAGTGTCTATAGTATCTGAGGAAATATAGATTCTACTTCTTAATCTGGGGTTTATATATCTAGGTTCACATGTAATGACCCCTCGTCTAGTCCACACCTCCTACAAAGACCAAGAAGGGAGTTAGTTTATCATCATCTAGTATTTGTTTCAGTTTTCTAAGGTTTCTACGTTTGTAAAATATCATGCACTATTGTGTGTTCTAGGTTTAGAGTTGTGCTAGGTTTTCTTGTTGTGTTTCATGTTTCAAAGTGTTCTTGGGGTCCAAGCATTGAATCCAAGGTTATGGTACCAAGTGTAATGCCCACATATTTCTACTATCAAAACAAAATAGAGCTAATAAATTAATAGTAAAAATTACATTAATATTCTTTTTTTGTCTTAAGAACAGATTTGCAAGGTTAGACATTATCCACAATTA
Organism: Taxus chinensis; assembly: GCA_019776745.2. Classification (NCBI taxonomy): domain Eukaryota; kingdom Viridiplantae; phylum Streptophyta; class Pinopsida; order Cupressales; family Taxaceae; genus Taxus; species Taxus chinensis. The sequence continues at coordinate 265,293,226 of CM034151.1, read as the reverse complement.
ATAAATTTTCCAATTAAGGTTGCCACACAACCTTGCAGAAGTTGGAATTAAATTAATAATTAAGTATTATTAATTTAATTCCTAAGAATATTACGGTTTAAAGCATCTACTAATCTCCATTAGTTTAATTAATTACCATGCACCAAGATTACTCTATTTTCTAACACAAAGTTTTTAATTATTTTGCGTAGCCATTGAGTGGCTCCATTCACCCCATAACCCATGGACTTTTAAAAAAAAAAATCATTCCTATAAAAATACCTTCCACTTAAGTTAGGTAGGGTTTAATTTGTCCCATTCAATTGAATCTATCATAGCCATTAGATTTTGGTTTCTCAAAATATATATGAATTTTTACACATTTTTTTCCCATAAGAGAAATGATAAGCTTAAACAATTAAATTTGATTGATTATTTGTTGCTGGTAGTTTCCTTTCGAGGGTTTAAAGCTTAGATTTCAATTAAATTTCAATGTGGATTTTTCACAGTTGAGATTTTATTATTCCATCAAATAAGATGAAACCATCACCCTACATAGATGGGTGCTCCTATGACCACTGCCCTTCCTAGGGGCAGTTCTTCGACCATCACTATGTGCTAGGAAGAGGTTCTAGATTTTCCTCTCTGCACAGGGCGGTGGTTCTATTTCCTGAAAACTAAACCTTAATTTAAATAATTTTCCAAAATGTTTCCTACATATGTTTGTATTTAATGCAATGTTGACTTTGATTAAGGTGTCTATAATTCTTTATTTGATAGATTGATAACATATCTAAGTTTCGTAACTCAAAATTACATAAACGTCAACTCATTTCTCTATTCTTTCTTTTGCAATAAAATGTTAAATTTGAGTATAACATCAACTACAATTCAATCTCTTTCACATATTCATTTTTTACAGCAAAACAACAAAGAACTCAAAAAAATTCTTTCAATATATATTGTAACTTTGAATAAAATAAAAATTTAGGAGAGCTTCATTTCAAGAAAACTATACAATTTAAGCTTTCTCCTTTGAATATAACATTGCAAACTTGAATAAATAAAATATAAAAAACCTTCTTTTGATATTACAAGAGTAAAAACTTCCACTATAAGTGGGAAAAATATGGCCAAATTAAAAAGTAGAGATCCTTCCAATGGTTCAAACACAAATTTAATTTCAATGTCTTCTCCCAAATTTTAGCTTTCAAACTTGCATCCATCAACTCTTCAAAATTTTGGATCACAATACAAAGAAAGGGGGGATATGCGATGCTCTCCGCAAAATCTTTAATCTAATAATAGGATACGACATCCCCTTATAGGCCACCAAGCCCCAACCAAATAATAATGAGGAGTATAATGCAACTTTGACAACCATTACAAAAATGGCTTTCAAAAAAACATACAATTGACAAAACATACAACACATGCAAATGGACATACTCAACAATATTTACAAATTTCTCAAAAAAAATTAAGATTGACATCAAGCCAAAAGGAGCAAGGAATATGGTAACCACCTCCTTTTTCCTCTCAAGTGAAGTAGGAGTTCCAACCAAGAGCCTCCATGTGCACAATACAAAACATTCAAATACATCCTTATCTTTCCCCTTACAAATATGTAAAAATATGTCCATGTTTTCATTTTCACTTCCCATAGGTGGAACTCCTAATTAAACTCCCTCCAAAATGCATGCCTCAAAACTCTTGTTTCCCTCCCCAATGGTTCCATACTTTATTCTCCCACTCCCTTCTTAAAGAAATCTACCCAACCCCAATATATCATATTCACAACACCCATGCAAATACTCCAAACAAAATTTTCACATATATATATACATAATAAAGAAATAACAAAGGTGGAGATCCTACCTCTCCATTAAACCTCCAAAAATCTTCACTCCAATTTTTTTTTTAAACCTTCAAACCAAGCACAATCCAAAATGAAACTCCAAAAAGGATCCAAACATGAAAATCAAGACCAAATTTCTAAAAGTGCGAGAGAAAAAATAAGACAAGTAACTCAAAATCCTTCAAATTCAATCAATAAATAGAAATGGGATGTGAGGATGATGAGGTGGTTCCATGTAGCATTCCACTTCATCATTCCTCCATTCCAACACACAATTCAAACACCAAGCCCAAAGCAACTAAATGCACATGAAGACTTATGACATGCCCACATGAGAGTCTAACTTGCACACCATGCCTACCAAGGAAAAACTAAAATGTGGTAAGTATCAAGTGCAATTATTTACCTATTTTTAGACTCTAAAATTCTTAATTAAGCCTAAAATTAACTCCATATACCATAGGTATGGTTGTTGGATGAATTTAAGCGGCATGAGACAAGCTTAGCTTGTCCCACAAGCCTCCAAAAATGCCTTCCAAATCCCAATCCTAGTTTTGAATTTGGGAAAGAGTACAAAATAAAAAACCCAACACAAATCTAATTTACATGAAGAAGATTACAAGGACAATCTACCCTATTTATTTTCTACATGTCATATCTTCCCTTTTAATTCGAAATTAAGCTAAAATAGTTAATTAAGACACAATAGCAAGTGTTAATAAAGTGACAAAATTTCTCAAATATCTAAACACATGCACAACAAAATAAAACAAAAAAAATTAAAGGAAAGGAACATTACACCTATAACCACATAAATGAGGTTACCCCCCCATGGGAACCTCCTAAAAAAGCATGCAACAAGACAAAAAGTTGTCAAAGTTTGGAAATGTTGAAAAACACCCAACATCCTTCAGTGGATGGTTCCCTATCCACTTTTAATGAACGTGATAAAATGTCCCTACAACACAAACAAAATACCTCTATGGCCTTGTGGATGTATCAAAAACATCAAGAATAATATACATATAAAAATAAATAATCATCATCCAAAATTAGTAATTCTCTCATCTATAATTATTCAATTTAATTAGATTTTAACACCCATAACATCATAATTCTACTCAAAATATCCAACATAGGCTACACATTTAGAATATGACATGTTAGTATAAAATCATAATATTGCAAATCAATACACACACACACCCACACATATCCATCATTGTCATCCAATGCATCATAATCAAAATGTAAATCACAACATGTCAATAGTCCAAATATCTGCATAGTCTATCTTCTAGTGATCAATATATAATAATAAAAATGTCTAAGTATCAATCCAACAATAATATCATCATAATGAGAATAGTGTTGAAGATTATTGGGCACTATAAAACACATGCAAAAAAAACTCCATAATCCCCCCTTATCCCTCCATGCAAACACACCCTCCTTATTTTTCCTCCCAAGCACAAAAAATTCCACCTTGGGAAGATTTTAAAACCTCATTGGGTTTTCTTTCAAAGGATGGGAAAGTGTAGTGCCCAACCAAAAAACCATATATATATATATATATATATATATATATATATATATATATAATTTGCAGTATTATGTGTGGCAGAATGCAAAATTCGTATGAGCCACATTTTTCAGTCTCCTCCTTACCAGCGTCAGTTCTTGCAGAGTTTGGATGGTAACACATTCTTAAAGCCTTCTCAGACCTGTTATTTTCCTTGGAGAATAATACAAGCACTTTATTTGAGTTCCAGAGGCATGAAACAATGTGAAACATAGGATAAATCGACAATCCCTATATCTCCTCATTTTACTTTACATGAATTGGTTATTTTTGATTTGTATCTATTTTAAAGCACGTTTACATTAGGCTTCAAATTTTAGTAGAATTGAGGAGAATGGAAGGGAAAAGAGACAAACTCAGAGACAAGATGAAAAAGTTGATTGACTATTTCTTTTATTCTGAAATATTTCTAAGAATTTCTTTTAAATACGTGGTATGTTGCTCCATCCTTTCCACCAAAAGGTGACTCTTCTGAAAAATAATTTCCTATCTCATTTTATCTTCAAATTATTTCCAAACTTTAGAACCCCAAAAAATATAAGAAATTATTTATGGGGGTCCTCCACCTCCAATATACTTTGAATCTCAAAATATTTTAAGTTGAAGTTTTTTTGGATGTCTATAATAGTGCCCGTGTTTGCAAATGGGTAGAACTCACAGCTCTGAAACCAGTCTGAAAGATCATTCTTTGAAATCTGGTAAACATGAATACAAATGGTAGCAAATGTAGGATGGAATCTCCAAGATCTCTTTTTTCCTGTAGTACCCATATCAATTTAGAGCTGGTAAATTTGGCATTTCCTAAAATTATTGCTGATGTGGAGGGTTTCCACTATCTAAATAAATAATTTCATGAAATGCCATGTTGGATAGATATGCACAAAAGCATTTGCAAAAAAAAATACATTGGGAAATTGCATGAAAGTGCATGTCACCAACCTAAAGCAAGGATGAAAATACCTATGCTGTTTCCTTCAACAAACCTCGAATACATGTATGGTTTTCCCCTTTTTCGCTAGCATTAAATTTTGATTCATCATTTCTAGATTTTTGAAAATTAAATGTTGAATGATATGTGAAAAAACATATTTCCTTGATGTGAATTCTCAAAACATCAACATGAAAAAAAGGAGAGAAATCTCTAATTTTGAAAGTTACGCGCATGGAGTGCCACGCCCAAACATACCACAAAATGAAACTCTTACATGACCCCAAGTAACATGTAACACCTTAGGGAACCTTTTTTTGAAATGATTTAATGCTTTTGCAAGTCATATTCGTAAACCCACTTAGCTTATCAATCACTTATGGTGACATGGTCATTTTATTAAAACATGATCAGTTGTAGCTTACAGTTGTCACTTAGCTTGAGTGAAACTGAAAATGACTAACTCCTACACCTAGAATGAAAAAAAGAGGATTGTAAGCGACCATAAGTTCCTTTAAAATGTATTAGGAAAATAATTTTATTAGTGGGTTCTGGGGCCCATTGGTCACTGTGTGACAATAGCTACCGACGTAATTACGATAACTGGCCTTGAAGTTGACCTTATAGCTAGAGCTCTGCTCACCATAATCAACCTCTATACGAAATGATGAATTCTATATGTATGGGGGAATATGTGGGAATCAAGAAAATTTTGAATGAACTTGAAATGATTGTGTTTGAGACCCATTTTGCAATAACTTTTGTTGTTTTGGATTATTTTCTCGACCATAGCTATAATATCCTTTTTGAGTCTCGTTTGAATTTTATCCACAAGTATGACCACGTACTACCATTACAATCCTATGCAGGATCTTTTATCTTGCATAAGTGAATTTTGAAATGTATGGTGATTTTCTCTCTCCACCCTCTTCTCTCTCTAGAAATGACTATGATACTTGATTGATTTAAAAATGTAAATGAATTGGGAAATGTAAATTAGTTTGAAATTATATGATGATGGACATGAAGTGCAAATGGTAATAACATTGTGAATAGAAAATAAATTGTCTCTTAACTTTCTCTCTCATCCTTTCTCTCTCTACTGCCAACATATTAAGTGCATTTGATTGTGAAAGCATGAATGCATGAGAAATGAACGTTTTCTTCTATCTCTCTCTCTCTCTTCCATTTAACTGAAAATGTTGAAAGTATTGAATGTGTATATTTATGGTTGAGTCTAGTAGATTTGCGTACGTATTCCTAGGACTAGCACAATGTTGATTGTAGGTACCTGAACAAAAAGGAGTAGTAAAAATATCACTTGTGTATTTAATAGCATGTTATTTGAAGGGAATGTAATTGCTTAGAATATTTTAGTGATAATTTCATAAATAGACAGTATTATTTTCATTATTCCCATGATGTATATGATAGTGTTGTGTGTTAGGATAGTGTACTATTTCGAATGTAGTGCATGTTTGCGCATTTAACAAAGGGTACTCTTAGTTGTAATTGTATATTATGTTAAGTTTAAGGTGTTTATTGTACTATGCTACTTTGGAAAAAATATGTTGAAGAATCCTTCTTTTATTGTCAAAATAAATATAGGAGAATAAAAATGGAACCTTGTCATTTAAAATGTTTATTGTAGCCATAAAATTTGGATATGTTGCTATTATAAAGTTATTAGCAAGTAATTTAAAATGACATTATTTTACGTATCTAATAGTATTGTAAGGACTTAGGAAATAACTTAATCTTCAAATAAAAATATCAAATATATTTGTGTGTTTTTTTATATTGAACGGAAAGTGACAAAACAAACATATAACTCGAAATATTTACCTTTATTGAATGGAATGACCCTATATGGTAATCTCCAAGTTAGTCTTGTTGCAAACAACTTTCATAAGAAATTGTGTAAGAATGCCTTAGTGCAAGGCATAATGTTGTTTTGGTGGCATACGAGATGTCAAGTTGAGATTGAAATCTGTTAGTATTGTTAGAGACTAAACAACATTAAAAGGGGAATATATTGAAGATTTGTTGGGTCCCTAAGGACAGTTAGGTTATGCAAATTAATACACTATTAAGTTTTTAATTATAATGGAAAATCTGCAACTTGGCGTTATTTGAGAAAGTATCCTTATTAATAGGTTTTAATGTCATTGGGACTACTCGAAACATCATAAATATTTATTATAATTTGGAAGAGGATGTGAATGGATACATATATGAGAAATTGACTTTGAAAATATAGTTTCCCATAAAAGAATATAAATATAAAATGTGTACCTGGTAATATAATTGAAATCAACAATGGGATGATATAATTTTATTGGAATTCAAATAAACAAACAAAATCTTAGGGATAAATTGTAGTCTTGGAATACCTCAATTAACACGAATTCTTTGCAAGAGAGGGATATTTGATTACTTTAATTTTATCTTATGGCAGGGTGTAGAAACCCTCGAGTAAAAAAAAAGAGTGTAATACATCAAGTGACCTCTCTTGATGTTAATGAAAAAGGAGCTATGATGTATTGTTACCAACGATTGTAAATATTACCATAGAAGGATTTTAAAACATATAAAATTATATATCCTTTTCATTTGAATCCCTTTTTCCCTATAGGGGTCATGTTACCCTCGTTTTTTTGCTTTAGGAAGCTGATAAAAGTGAAAAGTTGAGTTTCGTTTTGGCTTTCCATTTGGACCCTAAGCGAAGAAATGTTTATTCTCCTTCGTAAACCTCTAGTACTATTACCTAAATTTTCCTATAACCATCTGTTCAAGGAAAAACATGTCGCTAGCTAGTTTTTTAAAGTAGTTTTGTATGCCTCCAGTAACTTATTGACCAGTGGTTGTAGGTACCGAGACATGGAGGAAGTGAAGTGTTATTAATAATCACATATTAGCATGTTACTTGGTACAATGAAATTGAAGAGGCTAAATCAACATTCTTTGATATATTGAAATTTTTATTATTGAAATTTTGTAATAAGTATGAGTTACTAGTGTTTATGGGTGTTCTGGGAAATGTGTGTTTAATTATGGGTGTCATTTTGATTCAGAATTATGTATTGTAAAAAGGTTGGATATTTATATTAACTAAAATTGAATTTTACCTCTTATAGTGCATGTCAATAAAAAAAATTAAAGATTAAATATTTCATGTGTTGTGTTATTTACCTTGAAATTGTATGAAATAAATATCAATACAAAAGTCAACCTTACTATAAAAACCTTGTATGTACACCCTTCTCATGTGATCCTTCATAACGTAGAAAACAAAAAACATTAGGGTGAACCTAAATAATTATATTTGATGGCACCCCTATCTTAGGAAAATAAGAACCCAAATCCAAGTTATCTTTATACCATGCACACTTAGCAACATTTTTTCAATCCCATTCATTAGGAATGGTAAGGGTAAAACACTATCTTAATGTTTTTTCCTTACCCTTAGGATTGGTTTTCATGCATGTAACAAGGTGTTTAGATCCCCTAAGTTGGTACCTCTTGAGGATTTGATTTAAAATTCAATGTGAAACCCTCCTGGATCGACACATATGTAAAATGAAGGGATTTGGCTTGAAAATATAGAAAAATACCCTTTGAAATTCATCTTGAAGATTCAGGGTTATGAATGAATTCCCTACTATAATGCCCACAATTTCAACACCAAATTATAACTGTAAAATTACCAGGATTTTTTTTTTCATTACTCGCTACACAACACCACATGGGCTCAAATAGAGAAACTCAACATCCAATAAGACACTTACACAAGCATGGACCCAAATAGACAACATGATAACACCATATTCATGTCGATGCCAAACTTTCCCTAATAAAAAAATAATATAAATGATCAAACCACAAGAAATAACCAATGATTGGCAAGTCCACAACGAATCTTTACCATGGTTATATCCTGGTTATAATTAAAATTCCAAGAGCGTTTATTGTGCAAGAATAAATTCCCATTCTCAACTGACATATTATTAATTCCATTTAAGATTCAACTTATAACAAGCAAACTTAGATTGGATCTTTATCCATTACCATAGTTCCCATAACTCAATAGGTTATTTGCCACATTTTTAATTCACAAAACACTCATGACGCAAATTCTTATGCAAGGGTTCTCAAATAAGTTTTCTCTGTTTAGATTCTACCCTCATTACAGAAGGGAAAAATAACATGAAGTCAAGGGAGAGAAATTTTAGATTTTTAATGATATTTAGGTTCAAGTTACCTCTTCCTATTGAATTCCATCCATTAGGGAACCTTTTATATTCCTATTATAGCTGATATAGTTCACTAGCTGGTATATTCCTATTATATTCTCACTTTGGTCCCATTATTAGCATTGTTTTAGAATGATTATAATTCAAATAATAGATAATTTACACTTAGGTATTTGATACTACAAGCATCGTAACCTAACATGATACAAATCATTTCATTGCTCTTAAACACTAAGTATTAAATGCATATTACAAGCGATACATCTAATAAAACTTTCATGCATTTCAAATGCCATCCAAGGAACTATTTCAATCATTGGGTAAAAATGCATCAAAGATTCTTTAAACAATAACCTTAAGGGAAGTCCCTGTGGGGAAACCCCCATATTTGAGAAGAGCCAAAGGCTCGATTAATCAATCAATTCAACATATACATTCAATAATATGAGGTACACATATATAGGTAAATTACATCCTTAAAGTAAGGAGTCAACTTCTATCCCTCATATCTCTCTCATGATCATTCAACATCCCACTTCTCTCCCAATACCTATTCTCACTCAACAAACCTAGAATCTCTCTAAGAGATCTCTACGAGTTGTCACCAACTCATTATTTGCACAATAATAATGTTCACAATATTAAAATATTCCTAACATTCACTCCCCTATTGTTAACATGGGGAGAGGAACATTACCCATCCTTGGAATCGTTTCATAAGTGCCCCCCCAAAATATATAACACTTGGATGACGGTTACAACCGAAAATGCATCCAAATACAATCTCATCCTCATTATGATTTTTCGAAACTAAAGCATATTTCTTCCCCCCTTTTCAAAAAGTACCAATACAAAACCTTAAACCACTCCCTCATATGCCGTTGTGAAAAGGATAGAAATTTGATGCCGAATAGAGTGCCGAGTGGATTGACTGAGATGAAGCAACCAACACCAAATTCTTTCTGTCGCAATGTATTTTAGGGATCTGAATTTTGAGCCGTTATACCTTTACGGTTTTCTATTTACCACGATTTGGAGGAGATACCACCCTGAGTTGTGTACGCCGAAAGTAAAGGCTTCCATGGAGGTCAATGTACAGATGTGTCACTAAATTCAAATTCCATTAAAACACTCTGTATCTGAGACTCGAGATGCGTGATTTGTTGCTGAAATATGTTGCAGCATATGTCCACTTGGAATTCAAGAAGTGGCCCTCAAAGACAAAACCTCAGTCATCTTGAAGTCGCCTGAGACAAGCCAGAGATTGATTTTAGGGACGCAGAGCCAAAGGTCGAGGGATCAATCGATGCACAGTCAGCGAATAAAACATATAAAATCATGATCTCTGTCGAGTTGTGGCCATATCAGGAGGTCTAGTATAAAAATCACTCTGAATTCCAACGTACAGTCATCACCATTTCATTCACAGGTAGCAGAATATTGATTTGAAATCGTGTTATGTGCATTCAACTTGACAAAAAGCAAAAAAAAAATAGCTTCAAGATCTGAATAGATGCAGGGGTCGAGAAGGATCTAAGATCTTGCCAAGTCCGAACTCATCAAGAAGAGATCGCCAAATATTTCACGAAGGTCAATGAATAAACAACCAGGGAGCAGATCGCTAGAAGTATATAGGAACTTGTGATTCGGGACTGTCACGATGCAATGAGAATGCAGGATTACACATCATGCAATTAGAATTGACACTAATTCTGAGATCCATGGCCCGTGGTAACCTGAAAATTTACAAATCTTCCAAACCCTCATGTAGATCCTGCAACCTACAAACTAAAAAAAAAACAATTCCATGCAGAACAATTTTTTTTTTTTTTAATGTAAACGGTGAATAAAATGGAATGTAGACAACGGAAGGAGTGAATATATAGGATGGAAGCAGAGAGGTGAATGCAAATGGGTGATGAATATCAACAAAGATGCACGTGGTCTTCACTGCACTTTGTGGATAGCATGCAAGCAGGTTGGACAAACACACAATGGCATTTGCTCATGGTGTGCATAGCATAGCCATAGTGTTGTGTGAAAAAAAATGAATGGAAGGCCAAACAATGCTCAAAGAGGCCTGGATGACCTGCTCTGATACCAAATGTGGGGAAACCGCCATATTTGAGAAGAGCCAAAGGCTCGATTAATCAATCAATTCAACATATACATTCAATAATATGAGGTACACATATATAGGTAAATGACATCCTTAAAGTAAGGAGTCAACTTCTATCCCTCATATCTCTCTCATGATCATTCAGCATCCCACTTATCTCTCCCAATACCTATTCTCACTCAAAAAACCTAGAATCTCTCTAAGAGATCTCTACGAGTTGTCACCAACTCATTATTTGCACAATAATAATGTTCACAATATTAAAATATTCCTAATAGTCCCACATTCTATTAACTTTAAAACCATTCTAGGGTGGACACTACACCCTACTACAAGGCAATACAAGAGATTTATAATATCTTTAACTCACAAAATCTTCAAGAAACATGAGTTAATATTCTAGTACTCACCAAGGGAATAATGTTATATAATAGGAAAAAAATGCATTCAAAACAAAGAGTTAATTTTGTAGGTACTTTGACACGAAGAATCCACTTGTGTCATTTAAATCTCACCATATGATCAATTGTACGAATATCAAAAACTACCTTTGCATGGTTTGGCCACTCACTAGGGTACCAAGGTCAATTATTCTCATGATTTTTAAAATTATACATGATATGATCAGACCTACCACACCTAGGAATGTAGGTCCCACTCAACTAGATATGACAGGTTTCATATGACATAGTCACCACCTCAGAAAATATTTAACAGAAATGTATTTTATAACAATTTTCTTAGGGGTAGGACAAGAGGACAATTTGAGAGGATTAAAGCATTTCTTAGCAAAAAAATTTGTTACAAATTTGGACAAGGATTGCTTGAGAGGTAGGGTATGACGAAGGTTAACGACTCACTTCATTATGATGGTAAAAATAAGATAATTTTTATACTAACATTAAGAGTTTATAAATGAACCCCAATAAGTACCTAGTAAAATATGGTTTCAAATAGCTAAACAATAAGCACCAAAATTAAATCCATATAGTCATGAAACCCACATAGTAAATGGTACACCCCCTATTTTCTTCCAATTTACATAGTTAATTATCTTCTTTGTTAATCAAATTAACATGTTCTGTACATAGTTGATCTTATACCCATTCAGTGTCACTCCTACTGGCATAGAAAAGTTAGTTTAAAACAAGGAAAATTCAACCACGTAGTTTTTCCATGTAGAATGTTTAAATATATAGGAATTTAAGAAAAACAATGGTTTTCAACACTAATTTAAATAATGCACTCATTTTAACTCAATTTCATTCAACATTCGCAATCTATTCAAATGTACAATATTTCTATGTCATCTCACTAATTACAAGATATCACACTCTTAATCGTTCTTGTCTAGGGTACCTGTAACCAACATTGCATCAGTGCTAGACTGGTATGGAAAACCCTTACACTCTAGCACCAAACCAACACATTCATCATTTTCAAGTAGTAAAAAACCAAGTAGATAGAGATAGAGATAGGGAGAGAGAAGGAGAGAAAATTTTCTCACACATTCATAATTCAACATTCGTTTAAATTTTTTTAATTCAAGAGATAGTAGGGAAGAGAGAGAAAACTAGAAGATCCCGCATTTTTATTCACAATATCATAACTAATTTAAATTTTCATCCATTTTTATTTTATTTCAACCCATAAACATTTTCAAGATCAACAAACATTTCATATTTATATCTAGATAGAGAAGAGGGAGGAGAGAGAAAACATCATAAATTACCAAATCCATTCATTGAAATTAATTTGATTAAACCATACTTTACAGTAAAAATATGAAAAGGGCTCACAAGTATTAATAAGTCAAATGGGAGCCCTAGGAGGAATATCTAGCTCAAGTTGTGAGTTTGTGAAAAAAATCTAAAAATAGCTTAAGTGCTTACAATCTGAGTCTAGAAAACACTTGTTTTAAGTTCAAACATAAATTTAAATTATTCTTATTTACTCCCTTATATACAAATAACTCCTACAATTTGACGAAATTCGATTATGACAAATAGGGCTCAAAATAGAAAGGTGACTCTAAGACCAATTATCGTAAACATATCAAACATGTTACTATTGTAAAACAACCTGTGCGCTCAAAAACTCACTTGAAAATTTAAATTAGGAAATCATTTTTGCAAAAATTAGAGTTGGTTTCAACTTTCCTAATGGAGTTCTAGAGGTACATATGGTTAGTTTTCAATTTGGCCAAATCAATAGGAAAACCACAAGCCAAAACTGATCACAATTTCTTTAAAAAGGGAGCATCACTCCAAGTGAATAAAATGTAAAAATGGGAATCAAAACGTGTCTCTCCAAGACATCAAATTGAGTTACTTAGTTATATTTATGGCCATCATAGTATCCTGTACCATTAGGAATTATACTAGAGGTATAGGTTGGTCAAATGACTTTCTTCGGCACACCATAAACGCAGTGTATGGGATCAAGAATGTTTTCTCTTTTTTTTTTAATATTTTGAGCAGTTAAGAATTAATTTTTTATTCTAGTTGCATCCTCTATTGTTATAAAGTAATTAAGACCCAAACAAGAAACAATAAACTAAAAAAATTTAATGCAAGATGAAGGGAAATTCATACCTATTTTGGGAATACTCACAATCACCGCATTTGATGAATCACATCAACTTCAAGCATTCCAAAAAATAATTTGGGAGATTTCTTATGCTTCCTCATTTTTCTTACAATTATTCCATGGCATTTGAAACCCCATCATAAGAGAAGTTTTAAACAATCAACCAAACCAAGAATTAATTTTGGTAGAAGGGTGGAGCAGCCAACCAAGAACAAGCACATCAATCCATATGCAGTCATTTGGCCACATATCCTTTAGGATTTATGTCAAACCATTTACATGCAAGTGTATGCTTCTACTTTAATCATTAAAAAAAAATCAACAATGTCAATGCTAATAATATTTATAACCCTCCTCTAACAAATTTACTCAATGTCCATTCCCCTTTCCTAAGTTCTTATTTGGCACAAGCTAAGAGAGTTACTGGAAAAAGTGAACATATTTATTAGGCACCCCATTCAACAACACATTTTGTGTAAATCCTACAAATCATTAACGTTCATGAGATCACGTCTCTTTGATGTGTTCTATCAACTAATTTATGTACCTTGATTATTTCCACATTTTACATACATTTATGCCAAGGGAGTTATAGCTAAAATGTCTAAAGAAATTCCTCTATCCATGATGCTTTCTTGGATGTCCACACACACATCCAAATTTCTCAAACTAGTTGGGGTATGTAGGATGCTAGCAATGATTTTATATAGTATGTTTTAAACATGTAAATGAAATTCACTTGGAATTATCTAGAGCCTTTCCAATAAGCACATTTTTTAATGATACATAAAGCTTTGCAGTCCAGGAGAACATATTTCTCTCACACCTTTTTTTATTATTTTATTCACCATCGTGGCTCCACCTCACTTGGGGTTCTCTAACAACAACCGGTTTCCCTGTCAAGACATCGATATTTTATTTGAATGTCAAAATTCCCAAAAAATATAATGCCCTTCGCTTCTAAGGTCAAACCCACAACACTACGCAATGACCAGAAGGAGGGGACGCTAGTCAAGGTTGTGGAGTTTAGATTTATACCTGTCTATTAAATGTTTTCTTAAGAATTTCAGATTCCTTTTCAAAAAACATTCTTTGCATAACCTACAACCAATATCTCAAATGAGAATCATCTCTTTGAGGCATTCTATTAAACAATTCACCATCCTAAAATTTTCAATAATAAACAAGCTTATAGATTTGGGTGAGCTTTCTACGAGGCGTGTCACCTACCCCAACCATCCAAACACAAATTATATGCCTTCATATAACATATATGCCTCCATTTAACTTTTTGAATCCACAAGATTTCACATTTTGTACTCTAGCACTAAGTGAATGTGGTAATCACACAACTAGTCACAGTTTTAAATTGCATGATTATGATTAAGTTTAGAATCTCCACAAGATAGTTATTCCATTATTGGCATCGGATGAGAGAGGACTGCTGAGAAATATTTCAACATGTCTACCCAATACGCATTAAAACACTCAAACTCAAACCAGTCTTGCAAAATGCATTTTTTTGGAACTTGGGAGATGCACGCAACAAGGAGGAGAAAGTACATGGACTGAGAGATAAGGATTTAAACTTGTTAAGACCTTCCATTTGAATTTATTGCTATCAAGAATTCATATCTATAACATCTGTACAAATATGCCAAAATCCCTTCTTTTTATTGCTTTAAAAGATGTCCACGCCCAAACTAGAACATCTATTTTTGGCACTGGATGGAAGTACACTAGAGATGGTGAATTGTTCATATTGGAGACCTATTTTTTTAAATATGATGAAATTTTTTAGTTGTCCCATGAAGAGACCCATGCATGTAGCATGCCTCTAGGACCTAAAAAACTCTAAATCCCTTGCCTCATTATACGGATCCGATTTAGTTCTTATAATATGGTTTGAAATGCAAACCATAATTAATGGAAGAAGGGGAATTCTATAATTACATCTCCCTCCCCTTGTAAGATCATTTTCCTCGATGATACATAAAATCAACACTAGATGGAAATATACGTGGAGGATAAAAGGGTCGACAATGTCTAACGTTACTTAGAAAAAGAACTTTGTCAGGACATGCAACCACCAGGGAACATCAAAATATTTAATTTCCTAAAATGGTTAATTTTCTATGAATAATGGTTTGTCTCTCTACTGTAGTGAATCTAAACCAAATTTCATATTAATATTCAAACCTATTTTATAATGTTTTCTCATAAGCATATTCATTATTATTTATTTTCTCATAAGCGCAAATGGGTTGGATCTATGTTCGACAATCATTTTCATCCTTTACAAGTTATATCGCATTACTTATATTTTTTTACAACTAAATTTCACTATTTTTGCAAGGTATTCAATAATACAATACAACACTAGGTCGTCCAAGACTTAAAAACATAACATAGACCACTTCACATTTTCATGATAGTAACTCAAATAAGACCTTTATCCCAAGTAAAGAATGACTCCACATCAAGGAAATGTATAAACATAATATTCACCACATTAATGTGGAAGAGAAAATTATCTAGACACAAGAAAATTACCATTACCCAAGTGGCTTCAAACTTTATTGTAATTCACTTAGGGTAAATTATCTTGTGTCTAGATAATTTTCAGAAGTGGCTTCAAAACCATAAGATTCAAGTTCTAGAAATAAATAAAACCAAGAAATCTCAGCAGCCAAAGAAAATGGCAAAGTAGCCATGTTGGTGCTAAATTTAATCTCACCCCGTTTTTTCAAATTTTCTCAGTCTGCATGGTTTAAAGTGTTATCTATCTCCCCATATGGATGCATGAAATATTTATCCTTCATTTTGTTGCCATTTTTAGTCCTTTCCTTGGGTTGTGGATCACATTGAGTCTTGGTTTGATTTACAGTATTCTCTTCGCGGGGAAAATTTTTGTTGTTGGGTGTCTTCCACGACTGTGTCTCCTTTGTAAATCCTATCCCAAAACCCATGGATACGTGGTCCTCTCTGATTGCACACGGCCTAGCGGGTCTTTTTGGTGAAACTTGTCACTTTTGTTACATTTGTAAAAAATGTCAAGTTTCTCCCACGGCCCCGATAGTATATAATTGGCTATTCCAATATGAAGTAGCAAGGAAAATTCTTACTTTGACCCCAAAGATGAACACGTGGCCATTTTTCAAGCTAAAATCAGGGAGGCAGGTCGCTAGAGGATTTTGAAGAGTTTTTCCTTTTTGTGAATAGGATAAAAGTTATAAAATGATTTGCAACTCTGTGGGGGAAAAATTAATGTCACATGTTTGAGTCAGCATTGAAATGTCAAAGCAGGGAGGCAGGTCACCGGAGCACTTTGGATTTTTTAAGCTTTGTTTTGAAATGAAGAAAAACTATAAAAGTGAGTCGCGACACCACTGGGGCCCATATCAAAAGTTAAAAGTGGGGAGGCGGGTCGTCGAAGCACTTTTGAGTTTATAAGCTTTGATTTGAAATGAAGAAAAAGTATAAAACTAAGTCACGACTCTGCTGGGGCCCACATCAAAAGTTAGAAGCGAAGAGGCTAGTCGCTGGGGCATTTTGAGATTCTCAAGCCCACTTGAACTCAAATATTTTGCACATGGAGAGCCTGCACTCATTTGAGGATTTGCCTCTGAGTCTTACCTCTAGAGTTGTGCCAAGGAGACACATGGTGGATTCTATTGGATCCTCTTTATACTAAGACTTGTCAAAGTGCGCGAGCCAACTTTCTTAGGCCCGAGACACATGGAGGGCCTGCGCTTGTTCGGGGGCCTGCTCCTAAACTTTAATTTTGAAAGAGCACTAAGGAGACACATGGAGGTTTCTGCTAGATCCTCCCATACTTATACTTTTCAGCAACTGGTGAAACTCTCTAGGGTTTTGAATACGTGGAGGGCCCACACTCATTTGGAAACTTGCCTCTAGACTTCACCTTTGTAGTTGCGCCAAGGAGACACATGAAGGTTTTCCTTGGCTCCTCTTTGCACCTGGCCGACTCAGACTCACAATGTGGGAATATGTTATAATCCATGTAAGGAAACTCATTTTAAATAGGCATAAATGTAGGCATCCATGCAAGGGCACTCATTTCTCAAGGTGTATTCTTGAGGGTGAAAAGGATTGTTTGTCAGATTAAGTCATATGGAGCCACCTGATCAGTATTAAAAAGGGTATTTATTGCACAATAGAGTAAAAGAATGATTAAGAAGACTGTCAAAAAATTATGATATGAAAACCTACTCATAGTTGAGGGTACGAGAAACATGATCAAATCATGATTTATCCACCTAGTAGTTTTTGGGTGTAAATTTGTTAAACATCATTTTATGGAACAAAATTGTAACAAACAAAGTATTCCTTGTATATTATTATTTTGGGGTGGAAATTTGGGATGAGTAAGCGAGTGAATTTGTATAAATGCAATGAGAATACTCTTTTAAAATGTTGCGGCTTAACTTTTCTAAGAAAGTTTGAGAGAAACCATTTTTCTTGAGAGGCCGTATGAGAGACCAGTTTATTTTCTTGTGTGTTTGGATTCAACCACGTCAAGGTGGTTCCGGGTGTATAACCATTGACAAGCTCTGATATTTTTGAGGAAAATCTCCCCTGCTGATGAATCTAATGAACCTTGAATGACTCTATGTTGATCATGATCATTATTATGTTTGTTATTATTCCATAATGTTTCCAAATAGTTTTTCTTATTCCCGTTACAATCCATTGTTAAAATCTATCCAAGTCAAACAATATCTTGTGTGTGTGTTATTATTTTGGTATTTGCAATTTCATTATGAGAAGATCTTTCATCTGGTAATGAAATAAACAATTTAAAATCAATTTTCTCTCACTATGTTGATAAAGATTGTTTGTAATTCTATGAGTGTATCTTAGGCATGAAGAACAAGGGATTTCTAAAATTTAATTGAGTCTTTTACATGATCCTTTGTGTTGAATTATCAAATAATGTGTGAAACTGTGTATCTCTGGGCCTCCATTGATACAAACCTTCTACTTGAAGGAATATCTTTGTTGTTCTGAAGCATTTTGTCTGTGAGTTTCCCAATATTTGTAAAGGCTCCCAACGATATGGTATAATCCACTTTATCTTGCTTAAAATTCCCACCAAAAAAATTCTCAAATGATGAATCCTACATGAACTACCCCTATTTGTACGATGTACCCACAAATGAACAAATTCCATTGCAAAAGTATGTAGGTACAATGTCATTGCCAAAGTATGAGTCACCCTTTTATCAAATAACTTCTTCAGCTTTTCTCTGAACTTAACATGTCGATGATGGGATGCCCTTCTTTCTTCATCCAACTCAATAATCTCATTGATTTGAGCATCATATGGACTAACTTATTTGTCTTCAATTTTTTGAACAAACTGAAATGAAGACAATTACAAATGGAGGGGAAGGAAATATTGAGTTCCATTTACCAACTCAAATGGGCTCTTACCAGTAGCTCTTTTGAAAGTGATTCTATCACCCTAAGAAACAAGCTTCTTTTTCTCACCCCACTTACTTTTTTTTAGCTCCAAGGTTCTTCTAATGATCTTCAACAAGTTTTTATTGCTGGAATCATCTTATCCATTTCCTTGGGGATTGTAGCTAGAAGCATATATCAGATTGATTCCATACTCTTTGCACATTGCCACCAAAGGTTTGGCTCTGAAACTCATGGCATTATCAACAAAAAATTTAGCTAGCACTCCAAATTTGTATATGATTTGATTCAGCATGAATTCCATGATAACTTGGTGTGTTGCCTTTTTGGTGGGGATTGCTTCTACCCACTTAGTGAAATAATTAGTGGCTACAAGAATCCATTTATGACTAACACTGGAAGGATCAGGAATTTTGACAATGAAATCCATTTCCCATTTCTTTAATGGGGATTCAAATGACACATGATGCAAAGGAAGGGAGATTGAAGCTTTCATTCTTCCAGAAAAACACTGGCAACTTTCACATTTCCTAACCAATAGAGTTGTATCCTTGAAGAGAGTTGGCCACTAATAACCAGCCCTCAAGATTTTATAAGTTATAACTCTTCCAACAAAATGTCCCCCACAGATTCCTCCATGTAGATCAATAATTATTTTGCGGGCATCATCTTTAGTAATGCATCTCAAGAGTACTCCCTCGTTTTTCTTCCAAGCTAACCTAAAATCTATAATGACATACATTTGAGAGGCTAACTTAATAGATCTTTTCTGATTTTTACTCAAATATTCAGGGCAGCATAGATGTATGAGATAAAAGATTATATCTTTGTACCATTTAGAACTTACCAACTTTTCAAGGACATCCACCCTTTCTCCTTCTACTTCATTCACCTCAATAGTTTGCAAGTTTCTCTCAGCCATAAGCTTAGCTAGGCCCAAACCTCTTACCAATTTTTTGGTTTGGATATCCATGTCATACTCCTGTAACTTCTTCACTCATCTGCATATTTTTCTTTAGACCTCCATCTTTGATAAGATGTCTTTCACCATTATGTGGGAAACATAAGAAAAAACTTTAGAGCTCAAGATGTAGGGTCTAAAAACCTTTGTTGCTTTCACCAAGGAAAATGCTTGCTTATCCATGATGTTGTACTTCAACTTAGCTCCCTGCAATGCCTTACTGAAAAAGGCAATTGGTCTCTCTGCCCCTTCATCATCCTTCCATAAAAAAATAGATGTAATGGTGTTTTCTAAAGAAAAATAAAACACTTGAAAAGGATTTTTGTAATTTGGGGCTGCCAAACTAGGGGCATGCTTTAGTGCTTCTTTTATCCCATTGAAAGCTTGAATGGAAACTTCTTCCCATTTGATAACCTAGTCCTTCTTCAGCACACTAGTAATGGGGATGGTTAGCTCAGCAATGTTAGACACAAATATTCTAATAATGTTTATTTTTCCAAAGAAGGATTGAATTCCCTTCTTAGTTATTTTAATTGGAACCTTGTTGATGGCTTCCAATCTCTCTGGATCTATCATTACCCCTTATTTTTATACAATGTGACCAAGCAGCTTTGCCTTTTGCACTCTAAAGTGGCACTTCTTGGGATTCAATGATATGCCATACTCTCTACACCTTATCAGAATTCTCTCCAAGTGTTGCAAGTGATCATTTCTTTTTCTAGAAAACACAGTTACATCATCTTGATATAACCAGTAAATGCTACATACAATGTTCTTTGGAAGGTTTCTCCAGCATTCAATAAGCCAAAAGGCATCCTGACATAGACATAAGTTCCCCAAGGAATAGTAAAGGAAGTCTTAATTCCTTCTAAATCCTTCACAAAAACTTTATTATAGCCAGAGAAACCATCCAAAGTAGATAACAATTCAGAACCAGTTACCAATTGCATCATATTCTCCATGTTTAGTAGAGGGTAATTATCTTTCAATGATGCTTTGTTCAGGTTCCTGAAGTCTACACACAACCTTATATCACCATTATTTTTTCTGACAGGAACTCGGTTTGCATCCCAAGATGAGCACCTTGTGGGATGAATGATCCCTCCATCCCTCAACTTCTTCAGTTATTCTAGCATCTTTAAAGAAAGGAGAGGATTGATGGGCCTCTATTTTTTCTTAAAATTCTTGGCACTAGATTCAAGAGGAATTTCATGTTGGAACAAATATTCCCTATATTCCTTTAACTCAAAGTAAGACCAAGCTAGGCAGTCTTGATATTTCTTCAACAATTGAACATAGGATTTCTTCTCTACCTTGCTGAGATTGCTTTGTAACCATATTTTACATGGTTTTCCCTACATACCTAGGTCATGCTCTTCCACATATCTTGATACCAACATACTCTTTTTAATAATGCAATCAACATTATCAAATTTGACTCAAGTGCCACCAAACCTATGATAATCATGTTTGGCTTCAGTTGGATGATATCTTTGTGAAATAAAGTTTCCTTTCCTTCAACAACACACATCATTGGTTCCCATTATATATTTTGGCTAGAAAAATCACTTTGGTTTTGTAGAAACCGTTTCACCTGGGCATCATCATCAAACACTTGCCAATTTTTAATGTTATCAGGGACAGATGGCCTTATTAGTATTTCAACATCATATTCACAAAATGGAGACACTACACAATTCCCAAATATGGATGCTAACACTGCTAACTTGTCTACAACAACATTAAACATTCTATCATGGTGCACAATATTAAAAGATTCAAACATTTCAATCAAATCCCAAACTTCATGCTTGTATTGTTTCATTCTCTGATTTTTAGTAGTATGCAGTTTTCTAATTTGCTTGACAATCAATTATGAATCCCCTTTGACAATGACATCCTTTATACCATATTTCCATGCAATTCTCAATCCTAATAACAATGCTTCATATTTAGTAATGTTGTTAGTGCATTCAAAGTTAAGTTTGAAAGAAAATCCAAACTTTTCTTGTCCTGGGGAAATCAGAACAATTCCAGCACCATTTCCATACTTAGAACAAGCTCCATCAAATAAAAAGCTCCATCCAATAACAAGGTCCATGGAAAACCTACCTATCTAAGAAATTTATACTGATCAATATTATGCTCCTTGCCATTAGCAAACCCAATAAAGTTATCAACATCTACATCAGCGTACAACACTTCATAAGAAGCATTATTGGGATCTTCAATAAGGTGCAACATATTTTTCTCTCCATACAACTTTACAAGGCTACCTTCAATTAGATGGTGATAAAAGACGTACCCATCTAAACACTTCCACCAAAATTTTCAGCCCACTTTCTTTATAACAACATGCCTCATTTGGCAGGGTAATCAATAATGACAACATTGAGTTTTAGGTTCTTACCCAAATAAGCTACAAGTTGTACCAACAAACCCTTCACACACCCTACAAGTGGGACCTGTCTAGAATCCATTATAGTACACTTGCCATAAGTTGTTGTCACTTTAATGTTCAATTCATTCATGTCTTCCAAAGACATAACATTTCATGATGCTCCGAAATCAAACATATAATTGTGCAACAGTCTGTCTTTAATAATCAATGTTGTAAAAAATGGATCAACATTTAACTGAGACTCAACTAAAGATGTCCCCAAGTAAAATTCAAGTGGTTCACCTATATCCTCTAATGATGGTGGTTTTTCTAGGTTTGCAATGGTTGAAGGAGGAGTTTTTACATTATTTATATTTCTACCTTGGGCACTCCTATCTTCTTCCAACCCTAAATACTCAAAGGTCCTCTTCTTGTGCTCAGGAATTCTAAGCAGTTCAAAAATTGGGATAGAAATATTTATCTGACTCAAGACTTTGGCAATGTCATAGGGAATGTATTTGGGAAAAGTAGCACTTGGAGAAAGGTTTAAAAACTCATCAGATGGCACAAGGTTTTTAACATTTTGGGCATGGGTGGGAACACTGGTTCTACTTGAGATAATAAGGCCTTTTCTAGATGCATATTTCTTTGGAGCCTCTTTTGGGACATTGGTGAGAACTGGGGTCTTTGGTTTGGCTTGAGGCCCTACCCTTTTGACAACTTTAATTGTTATTTTATACTCTTTTTCTTAGGCCACAATAGCATTCATTAGTAGTTGTCTATCCTCTTCTGATGGGATTCCTCCATCATACTTCTTAATGATTAGACCTCTTAGGTACTAAAAATCTTTATTAGGAAGTTAAAATTCTTGTACAATATCTATTTCTAAAGCATTATAGGGAGGAAGAAGAGCCACCTGTTGAATGTAGTCCCAAAAACTTATAGCAGTTCTTGCACTTATTACCTCAATTGCAGTTTCTCCTTGTTTTGAGCTTGTAGAACATTCCACCATGTATGCATCATCATCAAATTATTCAACTTGATGATCTATTTCAGATGGTGGGTGGGGTAAGAAGCATTTTTCACACCAATACATTTGATTTGTCTCTTCAACAACAACAACAACTATGACATTTAGAGGATTAGGAACTATTCTATTTTCCCTAGCTTGGGGTTGTCTAGCTCCCATGGGTCATTTACCACTGTCATCAGACCTCTGATCATTTCTACGATGATTTGGAAGTCTGTATTGTTGTTATTGCCTATCCTGACCCTGGGAACTTTGTCCAATTCCTTTCTTTTCCCTATCCAACTTGTAAGATATTTGTTTGACAGTCCCAGCCAAATTCCTTACAACTTCCTCAAGATCCACAACCTTACTTGATTGAGGCTTCTCAGGGTTGATCATTTTAACACCCTCCCTCTTAGGTGGTTTTCCAATTGCTTTAATGTTGTTCTCAATTTTCATAGCCATGGTAAAGGCATGCCTCAAATTCCCAAGGTTCTTATCCCTGAAATAGTAAGCAAATTTCTTATCAAATGTATCTAAATACTTTATCAAACATGATTCATCACATGGCCTCAAATTAAAAGGAAATATTCTCAATTTTTTGTTAAATATCGTATTGAAATCATGCACTGATTCGTTAGGATTATTTTTTATATTTTCAAACTCTAATAAAAGAAACCTAGGGTATTCTTTTATCACCATACTGCATTCTAAAATCATTCTTCATCTCTGTCTAGGAGTCAATGGAATTCTCTTGATGAGATTTATACCAGTCCCTTACATCTTCTAAAATATGAATAAATAATTTAATGCATACATCCTCAAACTCTTTATTGAAGTCCTCAATCATTTTGACAAAGGGCTTAAAATGATGATCACCAGTGATTGCATTATTTCCCTGAAAATTAGGCAATATATTTCTTACATCCTGTGGCACAACATTTGGATAACCAGCCATACCTCTAAAACTGATGGGACCAAAAATATTAACGACAAATGGAGGTCTTAGTGGAGGCTAAGCCATATTATTATGAGGAGGTGATCTTATAGGAGAAATAGAATGGTGAGGAGTGAGGGGTTTGTGTGGTACAAGGATACAATTTTTAGAATGACTACCCTCTAAAGGATTTGTCTCTTGGAAAACATTACTAGATTTTGAAAATACAGCGGCAGATTGAGAAGAAAATGTTTCAAATACATATGGAGGACCCTCTCCAGATGGAGAATTCAATTCAACAAAGAGACTACCTATTTCAGAAGCACTTGAGGAAGTATTGCAATCTTCAATCATAGGATGATCAGTTTCACCAATGGATATCTCTTTTCTTGATGTTTGATCTCCAATAGCCTTCCAAATTCTTCTTCCTTCTGAATTAGACTTTCCCAGCTCTTGAAACAACCTTCTACTAGGGTCCTTTGCGAATAAATATCTTCTTCCTTCCATCTTTGCAGATCTTAGTGATAAATCTTACTTGATATATGTTAAGACATTGGTATTTATAAAGAATTTAAATAGCATAGAGTCACCACTAAGGATTTTCACCCTAGTTTTTGTAAATGCACTATGAAATACATATCAAATGTCTATCAAATCTAGATTCATGCAAATATTACAAGATCTTCTCTTCTCTTACCCAAATTTATCAATGATGATATAGATATTTAGTGCAATAATTGTATAAGCTGGAAATATTACACTCATAACTCATAACTTTGAACAATTCTTACAGATCAGAATAGATAATGATGTTTCAACAATGTATTAGCACTTTAAAATCTGTAAAAAGCATTACGAGGGTCTGTATGCATACACCTTTGTTCGAATAATTAAAAGAGTCCCTGGAAGTAGCGCCACGAGTGTTGGTATCCAAATTCATTCTGCTTTTCAAGCCGAGAAGAAACACAAATTCAACAGGGATCTTAGAGATAGATAGATCATAGTGTGTGCCATTCTGTAGCAGGGGATGAGATCTAACAGGCCCTTTATCACTCAAATTTATAGAGCGATGGATAACACCTTTAAGAGGATTTGACATGTCCTCACTAATTTAGGTTGTGCCTCTTCGACCATGGTGAGAGGACCCTTAGTGTAACCTCTATTTGATGAAGGAGATGAAGATATCCTTCTTTTGGAAAATTTTTATGAAGAAAACCTTGGGAAAATACTGTCAATAATCCATAATTTAACTCTTAAGAGATATCACTTCTAAACGATGGAGATACTTTCAACACAAGGCTAAGGTTACTAAAGACATTAAGAAATCCTAAGTTTTCTTCATATTTTAGTAAGTAGATTTTATTACTTTGTTGATATACAGGTAAAACAGGGGTAGTTCAGGATGGGACAATGGTTTGTGAATGATTTTGGTGGGAGATGAAGTAGGAAAAAAATTATTATACCATATCTTCAAAGGGACTTCACAACAATGAATAACTCAACAACAGATAATTTAAGAATAGTTAAGATGTTCCTTCAACCAGAAGGTGTGCTTCAATGGAGGCCCGGATAAACACATTTTCACGTAATATTTTAGACTCTGACATTAATGCTTGAATTAAAAGACTCAATTAAACGCCAAAGTCTCTAATCAATCATGCCTAAGGTACACCCGAAGACTTACAAACAGTCTTTATCAATGAATGACAGTGAATTGATTTTAAATGTGTTTATCTCATCCAAGATGAAGGCTCTTCTTCAAATGAAATTACAAATACCATTAAACTGTGATAGGGATGAGATCGTGTGTGATTTCATAAATATTTCAATGTAAGATTACAATAGGAATGAAAGAAACTATTTGCAGACATTATGAAACAAAGAAGAAATAAATTGCTAGAGAGGGGACAAAAATTAATTTCAAAATTGCTTAGATTCATCAGCAGGGGAAAGCTTCCATAGAAATCTAACTGATCATCTTTGGCTATACATCTGAAACCTACTTGAAATGATAGAAAATCTAACACAGAAGAAAATAATAGGTTATCTCAGCTTTGGTCTCTCACAAAGACGACTTTCTCAAATTTTCTCTTAGGAATTTAACCTTCAACCATTTGCAAGAGTATTATCATTACATTTATAAATTTTACTCACTCAATTTTCTCCCCAAAAAGAAATAATATTCAAGGGACCTTTTCTCGTTAACAATTTTCTTCAGAAAGTGACGTGTAAAAAATTCAGATCTAAAAGCTGCTAGGTGGACCAATTGTGAACTGATCACTTTTGTTGGGCCCTTGACTAATGACTAGGATGCCATGCCACAAATTTTTGTCAATCCTTCGAATCATTCTTATTCTATCATGTGAGAAATCCCCTTTTTAATCATTTTCCATAGACTCTGCACAACTGGATATGAGAAGTAATCTTTTTCAGTGTCGAGGCAACACCTTTTTCATCTTTTATGCCTGCACTTTCATCATTTCATCATGTTTCCCTCTCTTTCCTCTAAAATTCATCCCTGAATCCATTTCCACTGGTAATTTCCATTTTTTCGAGTGCCTTAGAAATTCCCACTTCAAAATATCAACCTTAACAATCCTTGGACTGACAATTTAAGTTTCAAATCCATTCAATGACACCTTACAGATAGAGATGACAAGGAATTTCATCAAAGGACGATGAAAAATAGTGTGTATTCATGTCTCTAGGATTATTGGAGAAAAAATGGCGGAAAGACAGGTGAAATGCACAGCAACCATTAATTCTGCCCCTTTTTCACTTTATATCATAGTCGTCCACATGTTTCCTTAGCGCAAGTGTAAAGGAGAAGCAAAGAGGAAAGTCCCAAACAAGCACATGCTCAACACATGTATCATTCTAGTCTCAATGTAAAAAGGAGCCAACGAAAGCCTCCATGTGTCTCAATGGCACATTTTGAGATGGTCCACAAAAGTAAAGACCCCAAACAAGTGCGGACTCAACACGTGTCGCAATCTAGCAGAGTCTGTTAAAAATTTTGAAGGTTCAGTGGAAGGCACAATCTGTCTAGTGTCCGAGATAGTTTCCTTTGGCCGTTGAAAATCCCAACCAAAGGGCAGATTAAGCGAAAGATTCCAAGCATCCTCCTAACACTTCTTCAAAATAAGACTTAGGGGCTGGTCCCCAAATATGTGTCGTCCCTCCACGTGTCCCAGGCCTTAGAAAATTATGTGTCTTCATGGTGCAACTTTGAGATGGTGCCCAAGAGTGGAGACTATGAACAAGTGCGGGCTCACCACATGTCCCAGGCATTAAAAAATAGATTTGAAAATTTTGTACAAAGCGGAGCTGACGGAAGCCTCCACATGTCTTCCTATTGCAATTGTTTAGGTGGGACCCTGAGGTAGATCTTCCAATGAACGTCATCCCTCCACGTGTCCATTTTCATCAAAAACTCTACCGGCTACATGAAAAAAAATTCTATGTCTGGGCAAAGCAGCGGAAACCTCCACGTGTCCCCCTGGTGCAACTCCAAGGCCAAACCAAAAGGTTGAATTTTTAAATGAGTGTCCTTCCTCCACGTGGAAAAGTTTTGGGTTGAAACAAGCCTTAGAGTTTTTAAAGTGCCTCGCTGAGCCACATCTAACAAAAAAGGGCCATGTTTCCATTGATCCTGAGATGTAAATTTGTTCGGGAAAAATACACCTATCAAACCATAAAATACAAGAAAATCACCATTTGAGCCTAGAAATGAATCTTTCTTCAAGGACAAAGAAATTGGAAATGTTATAAGGCTCAAATATGATCCTCTGAGCTACATCCAATCATTTTTCCATAAGTATTTGGGACAAAAATGACAGGGACAACAAAAAATGATTATGTAAAATGGAAGGAAAGGAAAAACCTGAGTTTTACACCCAAGTTACAGACACTTTTAGATGGAAAAAGGAATGAAAAACAAATTATGGACCTTTAAGTGATCCTCGACTAAGGAAGGGACTGATCATGGTAACCGAATGGAGGAAAGAGTCTTCAAGCACCAATATGGGGAGATAGAAAACATGACAAAGGCCGCAAACTAAGGAATTTCAATGACAAACAGGGTGAGACTAATTTGAGCACCAACAAGTTCTCCCTAGACTCTGATGTTTAATAGGGTTTGTTATAGATTTGGTATAGGCACAAAAGATAAACCTAGAAAAATATGGCTAGGTAGTAAATTGGATAGAGAAGATAAACAAGCATATGTCTAGTTGTTAAAAAAGTATCAAGACTTATTGGCTTGGTCATACTCAGAATGATAGGTACTTGATAAATTTCCTTGATTGATTTTTCAGAATCAAGGCATGCATCATTGTACAATGTATAGTCTTTTGTTTTTGTTTTTTTTTCACGTTTTTCTTATTTGGTTTATCCTTGTCCTTGGTGAATAGTTCTTATTGGTTTCTCAATTCGATCTTGGGAGGATTGTTTATTGTTTTTTTACTTTTCAATATTGTTCTTAACTCCATTTCCCAATGGATTTTTGGCACATGGTATGTTGTTCTTGCGGCACTCAGAGGGAGTGCCTATCCCCGAGTCGGAGCTGATGTTGGTGCTCAATTTAATCTCACCCTGTTTTTTCAAAATATCTCAGTCTGCATGGTTTGAAGTGTTCTCTGTCCCCCTGTAAGGATGTGTGAAAGCTTTCTCCTTCATTTGATTGCCATTTTCAGTCCTTTCCTTCAGTTTTGTATCATATTGAATCTTGATTTTATTTACAGTCTTCTCTCTGTAGGGAAATTTTTTGTTGTTGGGCATCTTCCATGACTATGTCTCCTTTGTAAATCCTGTCCCAACATCCGCGGATATGTGGTCCTTTATGATTGGACATGGCCCGATGGTCTTTTTGGTGAAACTTGTCACTTTTGTTACATTTGTAAAAAATTCCAAATTGGTCCCACGGCCTTAATAATATATAATTGGCTATTCAAATATGAAGCGGCAGGGAAAAATTCTTACTTTGACCCTGAAGATGGACACATGGCCATTTTTCAAGCTAAAAGTGGGGAGGTGGGTCATCTGAGGATTTTGAAGATTTTGTCTTTTTGTGAAAAGGAGAAAAGTTATAAAATGATCCACAACTCCGCAAGGGAAAAATTAATGTCACATGTTTGAGTCAGCATTGAAAATTCAAAGTGGGGAGGTAGGTCACCAGGGCACTTTGGAGTTTTCAAGCTCTATTTTGAAATGAAGAAAAAGTATAAAAGTGAGTTGTGACTCCGTTTGGTCCCACATAAAAAGTTAGAAATGGGGAGGCGGGTCGCTAAAGCACTTTGGAGTTTTAAAGCTCTATTTTGAAATGAAGAAAAAGTATAAAATTGAGTTACGACTCCGCTGGGGCCCACATCATAAGTTAGAAGCGGATAGGCAGGTCATCGGGTAATTTTTGAGATTCTCATGCTAGATTCAACACAAATATTTTCCACGTGGAGGGCCTGCGCTCATTTAAGGATCTAACTCTGAGTCTTACCTTTGGAGTTGCACTAAGGAGACATGTGGAGGATTCTACTGTCTCCTCTTTATACTTAAATTTTTCAAAGCACCTGAGGAAACTTTCTTAGGCCTAGGACATGTGGAGGGCTTGCGCTAGTTTGGGGATCTACCACTGAACTTTAATTTTGAAAGAGCACCAAGGAGACATGTGGAGGTTTCCATTGGATATTCCTATACTTAGAATTTTCAGCAACTGGTGTAACTCTCTAGGATTCTAAACACGTGGAGGGCCCACGCTCATTTGGGAATCTACCTCTAGACTTCACCTGTGCAGTTGCACCAAGGAGACACTTGGAGGTTTCCATTGGCTCCTGTTTGCACCTGGCCGACTGAGACTCACAACATAGGAATATGGTATAATCCATGCGAGGACACTCATTTCTTAGAGGCACAAATGTAGGTATCCATGCGAGGGCACTCATTTCTCAAGGTGTATTCTTGAGGGTGAAAAGAATTGCTTGTCAGATAAAGAAATATGGAGCCACTTGAAAATTATTAAAAAATGGGATTTCTTGCACGATACAATAAAATAATTACTAAGAATACGGTCAAAAAATTATGATATGGCATCCCAGTGATAGTTGAGGGTATGAGAAACGTGATCCATTCATGATTTATCCACCCAGCAGCTTTCGGGTGTAAATTTGTTAAACATCATATTCTAGATCAAAATTTTAACAAACAAAGGATTCCTCGAATATTCTTCTTTGGGGGTAAAATTTGGGATGAGTAAGCGAGTTAAATTGTATAAATGCAATGATAATACTCTTGTAAAAGGTTGGGGGTTAAATTTTTTGAGAAAGTTTCAGAGAAACCATTTTTCCCGAGAGGTCGTATGAGAGACTAGTTTATTTTCATGTGTTTTAGGATTCAATAACGTCAAGGTTGTGGCAAGTGTACAACCATTTACAGGATCTAATATTGTTGAGGAAACTTTCCCCTGCTGATGAATCTAATGAACCTTGAATGACTCTATGTTGATCGTGAGCATTATTGTGTTTGTTGTTATTTCATAATGTTTTCAAATAGTTTTTCTCATTCCCATTGCAATCTTATGTTAAAATCTCTCTGATTCACACAATATCTCATCTATGTGTTAGTATTGTGGCATTTGTAATTTCATTATGAGAAAATCTTTCAATTGTTAATAAAATAAAGAATTTAAAATAAATTTATTTGCACTATGTTGATAAAGATTGTTTGTAAGCCTATGAGTGTATCTTAGTGATGACAAACTAGGGATTTCTAATGTTTAATTGAGTCTTTAACACAATCCTTTGTTTTGAATTCTTGAAGAATGTGTGAAACTATGCATCTCTGGGTCTCCATTGATGCACACCTTCTGGTTGAAGGAATATCTTAGCTATTCTGAAGCACTTTGTTTGTGAGATTCCCAATGTTTGTAAAGGCTCTCAAAGATATGGTATAATCCACTTTATCTTATTTAAACTTCCTACAAAAAAAAATTCTCAAAAAATGAATCCTACACGAACTACCCCTATTTTTACTATGTACCCACAAATGAAAAAATTCCATTGACAAAGTATGCATGGACAATGAGGATTCAATCATTATCTTTAGTAACTCAAACCTTTGTCCATGAAACATCTCCACTCTCTTGTGTGACAACTCATGAGAGTTAGATTGTGTTGTATTGATCATATTTCCTCAAGGTTGTCATGAAAATTATGCAAAGAACGGTCTCTTGATGTCCTTCACTAACAAGGGTTACAGAATGGGTCCTCTCACCTTAGTTGAAGGCACATCCAAAAGTAGTGAGGGTAGATTAAAACCTCAGTGAGATGCTATCCACTTCTCCAATAGCGGAGTGAAAAAGAGTCAATCGAATCCCATCCCCGGATACAAAATGACTCATATCATGATTTATCTGTCTCTAAGAAGCCTGCCAATTTCATGATGTTGCTCAGACCTCATGGGAGAATCAATTTGGATACCAACAAGCCTCATTCAAACTTAAAAAATCTTAGAAGAAAGAAAATATGAAAAAGATTTTCAAAACTTCTTAATAAATAAAATTTAAAAATGTTTTTTCATGGATATTCTAAATTATAAATAAAATATACCTATAATTATTCACATCACATTTACTATGTGGACTTTAATGGCCGCCAATAGGGGTACCCAAAACATCGAGTGGAAATAATAGCATATAATCATGATACTGAAAAGATAATATAACTACCATAATGTAAGGCTAAGTCAAATCTCACACAAGATAATTGTATGACTCAAATAAATAAATTTTTATCCAACATTAAAAATATATACAAATAGTCTCACCCTAACCAAGAACAAAAGGTTCTCTTCAAAAAATGTTATCACTTAGAAATTCATGTGATTAATAATGTCAAATAGTCCAATGGTGTTTGTTGCAGTTTTCAAAAGGGTTAGAGTTTAGAAAGTATGAGAGGAAAATATAATTGGTCAATGCATCGATGCAAGATTAAAGAGCATATAAATTTAAAGGTTTGAAAGAGAATTCATATCATTGTAATTATTTTATCAAGATAAGACAATGTAATATCCATAATGTATTATGCAAGGAAATGGAAAGGGTCAAAATCCAAGTAAATTATTCTGAGGAGGAAAACAAATATCTCAAGTGTCAGATACTGTCATGTTTAAGAAAATTTAACTATCAAATTCCTAATGCTTAGAAATTTTCAATTACCATACCCAACTGTCATAACCACTGCTGAAGAGAAATCATGAATGAAACAACCAACTCCTTATATATTTCATACTGATCTCCCTAGTTTCATCCATAGTTAAACTTCCCAAAATAAGTGTACTAAGTAGTCAATATACCATAATATGAAGATATTTGTGGTTTCTATCACAATACAATTTTATATGAGGAATTGGGGACCCACTATACGATATACTCATTAGAAGCCACATGCCTAGTACAACATGTGGACTAGGTTACATAACCATGACTTTACATAACATGACAACATGAACTGACATGAAACTCACTCTATGCACACACAACCAAGTACACAAGATTCATCACCAATTAATCCTAGAGGTTCAAGAGTTTGAACCTCCGCTCTTATACCAACTATAATGCCCACAATTTAAACACCAAAATACAATCGTAAAATTACCAGGATTTTTTTCTTTCATTGCTGACTACATAACACCACAAGGGCTCAAATGGAGAAACTCAAAATCCATTAAGACACTTACACAAGCATGGAACCAAATAGAAAACATAATAACACCATATGCATGTCAATGCCACACTTTTCCTAACGAAGAAATAATCGAAATGATCAAACCACAAGAAAGACCCAATGATTGGCAAGTCCACAACACATTATTACCATGGTTACATCCTAGTTATGATTAAAATTCAAAGAGAATTTATTGTGCGAGGATAAATTCCCATTCTCAACCTACATATTCTTAATTCCATTTAAGATTCAACTTATAACAAGCACACCTAGTTTGGCTTTTTCTCCCTTACCATATTTACCATATTTTTAATGTATACAAAACTCATGATGCTCATTCTTATGCAAAGGTTCTCAAATATGTTTTTCTTGTTTAAATTTTACCCTCATTACGCAAGGGAAAAATAACATGAAGTCAAGGGAAAGAAATGTTAAGATGTAAAGGAGATTTAGGGTCAAGATACCTCTTCATATTTACTTCGCTCCATTAGGGTACCTTTATATTCCTATTATAGTTTATATATTTCACTAGTTGGTCTGAGTCAATTCAACATTTTCACATCCCTAAATTATATATATATATATATATATATATATATATATATATATTTTTATATTTGCTCAAAATTTTGATCTCACCAAGGGTAATTCATTTTCATTTTTAACAACGTGAGAATTCCTAATAACATTATAAGGACTTCAGGTATGACATTATTCCTGAATGAAAAATCTCTTATACTCTTTACACTTATGTCATACTTTGGTCTCACATTTGTCCCATTATTAGCATTTTTTTAGAACAATTGTAATTCAGATAACACATAATTTACACTTAGGGATTTGATACTAAAAGGAGTTTAACCTAACATGAGACAACTCATTTCATTTCTCTTAGACACTCGAGTATTAAATGCATATTACAAGAGAGACATCTAACACAAATTTCATGCATTTTAAATACCATCCAAGGAACTATTTCAATTGTTGGGTAAAAAAACATTAGAGTTTCTTCAAACAATAACCTTAACAGAGGTCCCACAATATATTAACCTCGAAATCATTTTAGGATGGACACTCCACCCTACTACAAGAAAATACAAGATATTTCTAATATATTTAACTCACAAAACCTTTGAGAAACACGAGATTATTTTCTACTACACACCAAGGGGATAAATTTATATAATATGGACAAAAGGGTTTCAAAAATAAGATTTTATTGCGTAGGTTCGTTGACAGGTAGGCTGCACTTGTGTCATTTAAATCTCACCATGAGATCAATCATAGGAATATCTAAAAGTAACTTTGCATGGTTTTGGCCACTCACTAGGGTGTCAAGATAAATTATGCTCATGGATTTTAAGCTTATACATGATATGATAATACTTACCATACCTAAGGGTGTAGGTCCCACACACCTAGATATAACAACGTATTTTTACCAATTCAATACCAATACTCCCTGGAGCTTTTTGTATAGAAGGGACGAGTCATTAAAATGTTTAAACAATTACTAATTTCTTTATAAGTTATAGCTATGGTTTTGATACTAATAACATTATCGTCATAGGTAGAGAACAAACCTTCTCTATTGAAGAGGTAGAAGAGTGGGTTTTTAGTAATTAATTTTTTTGACTTTTAAATAAAAGCACATAAAAATTTACAGGAATCCAAAAAAAAGTGAGAGTAATAAAAATTTCCTCTACCATCAATTTCTCGATGAAAATATTTTTCTTCCTCTTAAGCGAATGTAGAACATGATTTTAGTAAGAATATCAACTCAAAGAGAAAATTCAAGTAAAATAGCCAAACATCAAACTTCCTTTTCTTTTCTAGAAAATGTATCACTTTATTGGAATGTTTCCAAACATTTAAACTTTTTTATATTGAAATTTCCATGTAGAAATTTTTGATATATTAACTTTACTTAAACTTGCAGTGAATATTGAAGAAAAACTTCAAGGCCATGCGACATAAACATAAGGAAATGAAAAATTGTTAAGTACCACAAAATTTATTAAATGGAAATAATTTTCTTACACAATATCAATATGGATCACCATAACTTGGTCATGTATTGTATAATAAGCGTTTGTAACTTTGTATTATACAAAATAATGCAACACTTGTACAATTATGGGAACAAGTGTCCATTGGGTAAAGGTAAGCACTGACGTCTATTTTAAATTATGACTATAGTAAATATTACATGTTCACTAACTAACATTACAATAGTATAATATTTAAGGATTTTTTTGGCATGTCAAATGACTCATTGACTAATACATACAAATAAGTGCACATGTGCATTCAGGAGACTTCCAACTTATGAAACAATGCATATTTTATTGAAAATTTTGAATACTTTCTAACCGTGACTCTAATGAAAATTATCATGGAAAAAATCAGGCAATGCTATATTGATGTGGATTTAACACGCATACCTAAACTATTCAAAATAGTTCCAACATACTTAGGAGATCTCATCCAAAAATTATGAGATCTCCTTAAATTCCCCATTTTGGACTTTCTTGGCCTTATTAAATAAAATTGATATTGAATAGATATAAAAATTACATATGTAACTTTTAGTATAATAGTGTTCTCCCACAAGACTTGAAATTTAGCAACCATAATGTGAAAGTGTGTTTTTAGCTCCAGGTTGAGTAAAATCATTTATTTTGATCATTTTGGTTCATGATGTAGCCTACTTCCTTTTTCACCTGAAGTTACTTTGCAGTTAAGTGGTGTGAGCAGTGTAGATGCCATTTTTCAACATACCCTCAGCCTTATGAAACCATATCACACACTCAGAAAATATCACCACAAGTGGTTGACAGTGCCTTCGAGCTAAAACCTAGAACTTTACTACCTTAAATAGCTTAGCTTTCTAAGTTCTAATAATTTACATGGGGATTTGAATAGTTAATATTTATGATCTAAAATTTTGAGCTCTGCTAGAAGCCATACATATGAAACCTTATTCAGTTTGAATAATTTTCATTGATAAAGACATCATACATAAACACCAAAACCAAGTTTACTCTCATTCTCCATGTAAGATTCTTGTCACATATACCAACAAATGTCAAGAAGATCAAATGAAAAACATTGGACTAAATATGTTAGCTACTTACACTTGCTAAACATATTAATCAATACCTAAAAATAATCTCCATTTATCTATAAAAATAAATATGAGATATTTTGTAGACTTGATCAAGCAGTATATCACTACTATATAGTGTGCAAATAACATAAAAAATTGAGTCGAATTCATGTTAATTTGTGTTTTATATTTTTTAAATTTTTGACATCATTTTTGATGTAAATGTTGTGGCACAAAGTTGGTTCTATTAGCATCACCTTTGGACCACATTAGTTCCAAGATAATCCCTAGCTTAACAAAACAAAAAGACCAACCCCATCTATGTCCTTTACATTATTATTTTTTCGTTGTGCTCTTCTAAAAAATTAAAAAAAAGATAGTTCTATAGAGAATATGTCATGGGTTAAATGTAATTTATGGCAAATATTCAAAGGGGGGAAGGTAGAGGGAAAAAATGTGTGTGGAAGAAGAAGAACATGGAGGAAGAAGGGTATGGTGAAAATCGATATATACAACCTTTAAAGAGGAAGAAAAACATGGAAGAGAGAGGAGAAGAGAACGCCTATGCAATGAGGAGTTCGAAGAGGAGGAATACTACATAGACACAAAAAGAGATATTTATACTATATTTATTGCATTTTTGGCATAATTCAAAGATAAAAAAACAAAACAACAAATCCTAGCCCAAATACCAAAATTTATAGAAAAATAAAATAATATAGATTAAAAAAAAACATGCCCTAACACAAAATACATTACTTCCTAGGCTAAAATACAACAAATCCTTAAAACAAATTTAGTAAAAATAATTGAAATTTTTTGTTAAAAATCAGCAAACCTATCCTGAAAAAAACTAACTGTACCTAAACATATTATGAAAACAAGCAATAATCCCTAAAAAATAGGAAACCTATCAAAAACATAAACAAAAAAATAGAAAAGTAGTAAAAAAAAGTATTTGATAAAGATAAAAAAACCCTAGTAACAAATAAAAAATCCTAGAAAAATAATCTACGAAAATAAACAAAGCATAGTAAAAAAATAACAAATCCTTGCAAAAAATAAACTACCAAAACAAACAAGAAAGCATCACAACAAAGAATAAATTGTAGATTTGTTTTAAGTACAAGAAACATTATGGTTTATCATTGTTAATAAATTATTTGTATTTGTTTGGTTTTTAATATTAGGCTTGTAAAAAAATAAACTTTATGATCATCGGTCTTATTTTGAAAACGGTGTTGCAAAATGTCGGTTGTAGTGGAAGCAATATGTGTGAAGTTTTCATATAACGTATAGACGATTACTCTTCATTGTTAGGAAAATTATGTTCTTAGTGTGAACAATGGTGTATTATAATAACAGAATTATTTAATATTCAAACAATGTGTGAGTGTGCACACTTAGTTGTAATGTACAACTCATAGAGATAGGGGTGTGGGAGTGTTCCTAGGGATAAGAGGAGATATTTGTGGATCAGTAATAGAGTTTGACTCATATTATAATGGATATTATCAAACTTATATATTGTAACCTCTTACCATAGTTTAAGCTCGCACGAATACAATTAAATATTTTTCATATTATATTTTCAATGTTCATGTGTTGAGTTTTATTATAAATTTGTACCAAATTTCAACATTGGTATCAGAGATGTTTATGATCCTGGATGAGAGTATGAAATGTTAAAGGGGCACGTCTACTATATTCCCCAATCGATGAATTTTATTCTCTGATAAATTATTTTGAGTTATTTTATGCACGTAGAAATTTAAACAAAGGTTAGTTTTTTGTGATAAGGCTAGCATTTTAATACTGGAAAGTGCCATTTCATTGTTTTGAATCTATCTAAAGTAAATTCTATAGTTTCCATTTTCCAATCTAGTTTTTCACACAATTTAATGGGTGTGAAGGGAAATACATTAAAACATTTTTGTACAAATTTCAAGGAAACAAAGATCAGGCTTTATGAGAGAAGGTGAAAAAATTACACTTTTTTTTTATCTACAGAAATTCATTTGTGGCATATTACGATCCTAATAGCTGTTTTGAAATCATCTAGTTACTAATATCTTTCCAAGTGCATCTTTGGTTCTCAATTATTTCCTTATTATATGTCTCAGTAAGGATTTAATTGTGTAACATTTTACATTTGGTATTTCTATTACTTGTGTTGACTTGCTTTTTAGAGTAGTTTTTTAAAATATGTTGGTAACAACTTCATCGAGCTCCAAATTCAAAACAATTTACATCCTTGTATTGAGGAACTTGGAAATACCATTAGCTTTTGAATAAATTTAATATATTTTCATTGTTGCAATGCATTCATCCCACCATTCTTTCCCTCAGACTCATTAGCTACAAGTGATTTGGAAAGGTTTCACGTAAAATACATTCAACCGATTTTTCAATTATTCTTAAAATATAGTATAAAGTAGTGTGTTGTTTTAGATCTTTCACATGTCAGTTTTTTTGTTTTTTTGTCCAAAATTTATTAAGTCTAGTTTATTATTCATGAAGTGTTCAAATATTTAGGATTTTTTTAATTATTTTAAAAATCAATTATATATTACTTTTTAAATATTGTAAGTCTAAGTATTGTCATTTATTTTTCATCTTGCCATTTATAAATAGTCTTTATCGTCCATTGTGTTCTAGTTATTTTCCTATCAACAGTGTCCTGGTAATGTCATTGTAAAATTCGTAAATTTGTCTATAGCCAATTGTTTAGTTATGGTCCTATTATAATGCCCGCTAAAAACACCCGCACGAGACCCAATAACAACCTAGGGCTAGTTAGAAAAATTATGGAATAAACTTTTTTAAAAAAATTGTGCCCATAAAAGGTTTCAAAAACAATGATTACATACATAACGTTTCCAGGTAATTATAATTAATGGATAAAATTTTCCCATTATAACAAAAATATTAAACCCACATTAAAATTCTAATGAGGTTACTTAGTCCAAGTGTGGTTAAATTCTCTCTAAGTGTTAATTAATAAACAATTAAATTACTACTATAGTTAAATATCCTCCCTATGAGATGTAAAAAATAAAAAAGGCTAAAATAATTAAATACTAAGGTTATTTAATTTCTACAAAGTTGAAACAACTAGAAATATCCCTCATTTAGTATTAGGTTAGAGTAATAAACATTCACTTACCCCATAAGTGACCCCTTCCAAATTCAACCAATGTTTTGAAATTAAAACATTTAAATAAATTAGGTAATTTCTACTCACCCACTCACCACTTACTTTTTCCAGAGATGAATCTCATCCCTTGGATGGATTCAATTAGGGCCCTTGATGTGGAAAAAGGGGCAACTAGCCCTAAATCATCCTTATGAAAGCTTCTTTCTCATTTCAATTGGTTCATTTTCTTTCTTTGGTTTTGTAGGTTAAAGGAGGAAGAAGTGAAGCAATTGGAGGCACTCTTAAGCTTTTGGAGAAGCTTGCAAGTTTTATTATTTTTCTTATTTTGTTCACACCCTTTCCTAGGGTTTTAAAAGCATTTGTATATTTTATTTAACTCATTATTATAGGGTTTTCCCAAAGGGGTTTGGGGGATTTTCCCCATTCCATTTAAATGGCTACATTTGATAATTAATTTCATTTCGAATAGAATATATATACATTTACATATGTATATATGTTTTGTACATATAAAAAAAAAATCCTCTTTAAAAAAATTATATGGGTTAAATAACTCAAAATAGAAAATCAATGTATATGTATATATATATATATATATATATATATATATATATAGATATGCACAGAGGTGGAACAAATGTGCAGGTCATGGTCTAAAACAAAATGTGTAGGATTTTAATAAGGAATGCGAGATTGGAAATAGTTTTGTTTTATTGCGGGGGAGCTAAGTGAATGGGGTTTGGTTTTCTTAATAATATCGGGGTGGGCTAGCCGACCCAACCCACCCCCACCAATATCCATTTATCCCTCCATAGGTCACGACATTGCTCCCCATGCATGTACCTTTTCTTAAGTCTCTCTTTTTTTTTTACTAAAAAATTATATTATATAGTACTTATAAACTAGAAATCGTACGTGAAGTGTATGATGAAAACGCCGAAGGGGATGGAGTGAAGAATTAAAAAATGAAGAAGCAAAAATAATGGAAATGATGAATATTTATTAAGAAAGGATTTGATGGAGGGGGAGGACATTGCGTTCTAGTGTATCGTATATCTCTTATAGGTATTTTTCACAGCATTGTAATATGTGTTTGAAGAGAACAAACTAAAAATGAGGAAATTTGAAAAGGTTTCATGTTTGAGACCCAGCAGAAATGCATGTATCGCACATTTTCCACAAGTCAAATTGCAAGAACCTAATAATATCGGTTATCTATGTTCCTTTTTCTTGTGAGTGCAATTTATACTTGAAAGAGGAAAAATAAATATTGGGTAAAAGCCAACAAGTTTCAAGTTCGACACCCAACTGAAATGCTTGTTTCTTGGAGCACTTTAGGCACCCTTTATAATGCTAAGCTCGATTAAGTGCAGGGAAATATATTAAGTGTGAAAAATATTTGATACTCGAGTTGACATTATGCGTGTGAGTGTAATTTGCAGTTAAATGTGACACAATAAGAAATGGAAAATATATATGTGTTTGATGGTGGAAACCTAATTGAACGATATTTATTAGAAAGGTTCAATAGTCACTTTTTAAAATGTACATCCCGTTAGTCTAAGAACATTTTTGGAATGACCGACTAATTTTTCACTACATGTATTCATACATTAGTGATTGTGATTCTTAAGGTTTCGAGCACTTTACAAAATTTTCTATCATTTCATTTCACTTGGTTTCTTCTAATGATGTCTTTGTCTTTTCTTTCTTCTACCTTCACTCTTTGTGTAAATCCAATCTTTTAATCTTGTGCAAGTTCTATTATTTTTTAGGCTTATTAAGAAACTAAAAAGAAATGTTATAGTTGTGAATGATCTGAAAGACATGTATGTTAAATTCTTTTTTTATTCAATTAGTTAAATAAAGTGAAAGTTTGAGACTATCAACATTATACGACATGTATGCAAATAACAAAAAATATGAAAGATTGCAATAGTACCTATTGGAGAGGGAGTAATAGCACAAGAAAAACACAATATGCATAATAATAAATAAGGGCTTGCACATGCATAAATGTGCTTGCAAATAATAGGCAAAGTGTTAGGTTTATCTTAATATATATCATTCATATATAAAACGTTATTTAATACATAATGTGGTGCCCATAAGTCATTTATTGTGATCTTGAACAAAAGACGAGGAATAAAATTAAATAGTTGTAACCATGGAACTCAGGATCTGAATATACTTCGTTTATCAGGGATTTCTTCCTAGCAATAAGATCACTACACACGAACTCAAACAATTTTTTAATTTGATTAGTATCAAGCATCACATTCAAAGCATTTGTCTCAATGTAAGTCACGCCATGATGCTTCAATATAGCACATACATGTGCCTCAATAAATTCATAGCCATTCTTCAACAGGGAACTCACCGCGACCAACTTTATCTCCTCATCTATCCCATAATCTATTGCACTCACCATTTAAGTCCATTTGCAACGAAAACGATGATGAACATTTTCTTGTTGCTTGCCTCTATCCCCATGTACAATACTCAAATAACAAATACATTTCATTTTCGCTCACAGAGTCAAAGGGTAATACAATCTAACTGAAACTTGATTCATCCTCTTTTAAATTATGTTATACTCAATTATTGTAATCTCTAAGAATCGGTATATCATATTAGAAACAATTTGTAGATCATTATTGTATACTATCCATATATATATATATATATATTGAAAATAAGAAAATTTGATTTATGAATCCAGAAAACTTTGTAAATTTGGCTTTATGGAAAAGGAAAAGTGCTTAGACAACAAAGTATTGAAATCAAAAGTGATAGTTGAGAGTCGAGACTGTTGAGTTTCCAATCAAAATCAAAGTCAATAGTTCTCAAGAAAATTGACTTACTAAATGACTATTAGCCAATTAATAAGGAACGAGGCCAAGATCACTTCATGGGTGAATTTGGAAAAATGGATACTCTAATCCTTAGAAGCTAAACTCAAGAATTATGTGTGCCTGACCCAAACTTTGGATTCAATAAAAAATATCTATACTATGGAACTGACAAATCTGGATAAATGAAAACCATTATCTAAGCAAGGTAGGTCTAAATTTCTAAACAACATATCTTAGAGACTTCAATCATTGATAACCATTATGCTCAAGGGCAAGTCAACAATGATTAGGCTAGACTGCATCACAAGACGTCCAAACTGGATAATATTTGGGAGGATAATTTCCTGATCCCTCCACCTTGGAAGACAAAAACATGTATTCCTCTGTTTGCTGCACTTCTGACAACTTCATCTCTTCTAAGGCAAGATTTGCAAATTGGATAATATTAAGTTTCAGGATACTTTCCTGATCCCTTCCCCTTGGAAGACAAAAACATACATTATTCCTCTATCTGTTGCACTTCTGACAGTTTCATCTTTTCTAAGGCTTGTTTTTAAGATGTAAACACTTTTTTTTCTAATTACCTGCTCATTTTCCTTGCTGCAACAAAATAATTACTCGCATCCTTCCAAATCCTGTTGTCTTTCCCCTAATTTCTATATGTTTCTTCTTAATCTTTACATATTCTAGAAATCTTGTTATAACTGACAATCTACAAAAAATTCCAATGTCGAATTCAAAGCAGTCCATTATTAATAGCGCAACTCAACCCACCCTCGACAAGAATACTCTGCATTATTACCAGAAATGAAGCCTCACATGTACACAAATACATAATAACCTCAATTTCTATTAGTCCCTATAATAATTGATAAACCAATGATGTTGTTTGGCA
Organism: Taxus chinensis; assembly: GCA_019776745.2. Taxonomy (NCBI): domain Eukaryota; kingdom Viridiplantae; phylum Streptophyta; class Pinopsida; order Cupressales; family Taxaceae; genus Taxus; species Taxus chinensis. The sequence goes on along the minus strand of CM034151.1, from coordinate 265,250,456 downwards.
TTCAAAACCCAAGCTTCCTTGCTAACTATTAATGAACTTTAACAATTTTTTTAGAATACATAACCCTTGGTAACCATTATTGGACTTAAAACAATAATTTTAGAAAAAAATACTATATACCTTTATGCATCCCACAAGAATTACCTTTGTCATGGCCAAGATCATCTGGATGAATCCAATCTTTGTTCTGCACATATTACCAAAAACTTGGTCTTGTACTAAATAAAAAAGTGTACCTTATATATATACACTAAATAGATACTAAAGAATGTTATGGGAATAAATAAATACAGTTCTGGATACTTGCAACATAATGGTGTAGGCCTCCACAAACTATTTCCTAAATATTTTTATTACATATTACATATATTTGTCATCATTATCTTCAACAGGTGTTTTCTACACAGCCCCCCTTAAATTCAATTCACTGGAAAACAAACTAATCCAAAGAACTGGTCCAACAATTGTTCCACTACATAATCCCAAAAACCAACTCCTGCTACTATTAACAATCTATAATAAGAGTGTAGAATGCATGTACTTAAGCTAAGTGCTATCCTTCACTTCTTTGAAATTCATCCTTTAGAAGCTTTGCAGCAGAAGGCCTCACTAATACTTTTGCCAAACATTTGTCAATGAACTGTCTAACTTCTGGATTTGTAACCTTTTCCAATGCAGCAAGCCTTATACCGAAAGTCACCTTTTTGTAAGTATGAGTGACATTATGACATTCACTATAGGGAATGTCAAAGGTAATCATCTCCAGAACAAGAAACATCAGGAGAACAAGAAACACATGACATAAGTTCAATTTTAAAAAAATATGAAACCTAGAGCATAAAGACCAAAGTATTTTGCTAAAATGCAAAATTACTACCAAACTGATACCAAAACAGGTTTAAGTAAATGAGCCATGATATTACACCACGGACTTGATGCCTCTTAATGAAAAACACCTAGTAACATTAAAATATTTTAAGTATTACAACAAAAACTGATACACCAACAATTTTATAGCAAATAACTAAAACATGCCAGTGATCAAAATAATATCCAACGACTAATATTTGATACTTAAATTCAATGAAGTTCAGACATTATAAAAAAAACCATGTGTAGCATTTAATACGAAGCCTAAAGTCCCTAATAATATCACGTTGAATGAGAATTTATCCCAAGAAATCTGGGACTAAAAAATTTAAAAGATGCTATAAAAAATCAAAAGAAACATTTAGATCAAATTTTCTAAGAATTTAATATCTAATTATGGTTTTACCTATACCAACAAAAAATATCAATAAAAAAAGGTAAGAAACTGATTTAGAAATGGTGTTATGCTAAAAGAATCCAGAGAGAAAATGTGATCCACAGTAGAGTTTACTGAAAGAAGTTTTTGCAATAATTGTGTTCAAAAACAAAAAAAAAAACCTTCCTTCAAGAAAATTCCCTGAGTGTTGAAGATCTTCCTTCAAATTTAGAGAGAAAAAGGAGAAAAAAGATCTAATATGATATCTGCAAAACCTATCCCAGACAAACAAACAAAATTTGAAAAGAAAAAAAAAAACAAATCCCACTGCATGTCCTATATCAGAGTCAAATTGTTGTTAGTCCATTAGTGATGTTGTTTGGGTAAAAATGAGTTAACCAGGGATCAGTTTATGCTGAGTACAAAGACCTAGAACTAGGTATTAATTCATGCTAAGTACAAAGACCTAACACCAAAAAGGAGGATATGGGTTCAAGTCAGGTGAAGACTGATTATTTGGGCATTGGATACCAGTTCATGTACATAAAAAGTCTTCAATATGTGAAAAGAAACCTCAATTTAGTAGTGCAAGCAATAATAAAAAAATTTGAAGACCTTTCGTGTAAGGCAAAAAACTTCTGATATTATATATCTTGCATAGATGGGGAAAAAACATGAATCCCCCGCTAACATTGTTCCTGCAAGGATCTTAAATGAAACATCAGTTGATTATTTCAAAGGAAGATTATTTGAGAACAATTATACTTCTGATTATTCGGCATGGTGAAAATCTACCAGAAATAGCAAAAAATAAACAAAAAATCACCAAAAAACTTCTGATATTATCTATCTTGCATAGATGGGGGAAAAATATGTTTCCCAGGTGCTAACATTGTTCTTGAAAGGATCTTAAATGAAACATCAGTCGATTATTTCAAAGAAAAATTATATGAGAACAATTATACTTCTCATTATTTGGCATGGTGAAAATCTCCTAGAAATAGCAAAAACAAAACAAAAAATCCCCTATTCCATATCTCCCAGTCAGGGTTTTAAAAATAAAAAAGAAATAAAATACTATTACCAAAAAAACTCCATAACATGTTGGATATAACACGAAGACATTCAAACAGCTTCTAGATAGGGTTTTAACAAAAAAAATGAAAAATCACCTGATATAAAATCTCCAAAAACATTTCGTATACCGCAAAAGGACATAAACACCTAAAATTAAATATGAGATCTACAAATTAATACAGGACATAAAATCTCAACTATTATTTAGTATGCACGGTAAAAATGTATTCGATTACAGATCCTACTAAAATGGAAGTAAGCGAAAAATATCTAATGCATTTGTTTAAGATACAAAACCCTTCTAAAAATATTAAGAAGTGAGATCAACCTTTAAAATTTCCTAAAAGCACGCAAATTTTTATTAAGAGTGGAAGAAATTTCCATTACCCGCTCCATGGCAGGATCTCCTCTCAATGCAAAAAACTTTAAGCCGCAAAATCCAAAAAATTTAGCAACGCAGGAGGATGGTGAATACAATTAGGGTTTCTCCTTTTTCTCTGATCTGCCATGCGAATGTATCCTAGGGAAAATACAAAACCTGGATCTAACAAATCGACTAAAAAGGAGAAACGTCTAGGGGCCTGTCCGTTTGGTTGCGTGTCAGTTTCACTTTTTAGCTGCTGAGATTCTTGTGAGTAAAGCCATATATTTGTAGGATCTGATTATCCCCAAAATTGTAAGCCCTCTCCATCTATTTCAGGAACTGTTGCATAGGATAATCCCCGAATTTCCCACAGGGTTTACATCCCATAAAGTGAGTCACCAGCAGCCAGTGGTGATCCCCCGGGCCCAGATAATATTTTTCGATCATTTCCTCATTCTTGTCCACAAGAATGCCCCAGTAACTGTGGAGATAATAAGCGCTTTCCAGATAAACATTGTCGCCCCATTTTTGTCTATGTGTGATGAGGAGATAAACGATGTCCGACTAATCGTCAGCTTCAAACTCAAGTTGGCCGGTGAGGAAACTCATGAGCAGCTTTCCTGCATCCCTACGGATCTTTCCCTTCAGTCCCATGGGAGCCGAGGTGTCGAGAATGTCGAGCGACCATTAACAGTTGCAAAGTAAAAAGGATCCAGTAATGAGCCCAATTCAGTTCTTGCAACGCATGCCACATCAAGCCACGAAATGCTTCTCCCTCTGTCGCACATGCTGCAGTCCCTTGTCAGTCTAGAGGATTTCAAAAATAAAGCAACAATACAATATTAATTTCGATCCTCTTGCGTGCCATGTGTAGGGTAAAGGATTATCCGTACATCGTCGACTAACCAATCGTGATCCTTGATGTCTTGTTGTTTTTCAGAAGGGGTCGGGCTTTCTAACATAGAACACGCCTTTCAGCGTAATTATAACTAATATTATATATATATATATATATATGATAATATTTTAGAGAACAATATTTGACTTAAAAGGATACTTTTATTAATATAAGGACATTAATATTAAATTATTATAATAAATTTTGATATTATTTTAATATAACTCTATTATTAATATTAATAATATTTAATATTGATAATGCTCAAGGTAATAAGATTACAGTAAGTAATACTGGATTCATATATACCAATGTTACCAAGTTAAGTCTTTGCATTAATATATATATATATATATACAATTTTATTTTGTAATAAGAGGTAGGAGAAAATATATTCATTTTCCTTAATCAATTTTTTTGTAGGTTTGTAGTCATTTCTAAATGGGAATTGCAGGTTAGCATTGGAAATTACTTTCTTCATTAACCAAGTAAAAAGACAATTACCAATTGAGTTCTAGTAGATGATCGTTTTTTTTTTTAGCAAGTAAAAGATCACTAACACTTAAGTTCTCTCCATTTCAACATACAAATTTTAAAACATCTTTCAAGCACTATAAGAGGATAAACAAATATGTCCCTTTCACTATTTTATAAAACTCATGGAATATAAAAGAAGTAACAATTCCTTTTCCTTTTTATTTAAACTTCAATTTTCCAACCATTCACAAAAAAAAATATAACCAAGTTTCTCCATGAATCTTAAAATGAGAGCTACTAACTTCCCAATAGTTTTTTTTGAAAAACTAAAACAACATACTTTCATTATCGAAAATTGCTTCACTCTGGAGTCTTTCCTTCCCACATACATCACAACTTGTATAGTAAAAATCAATACAATTTTCCTTCAAAATATTAATAAAAGATATTCCACTTAAAGTGGGGAAAATTTACAAAAATGAAATAAAATGATTACAATATTACAAGTCTTGCACCCTAAGTGGGAATAATATGAAGTTTTTCTAACAAGGAAAGATTTCTTGAGGACACCAACCAAGCTCCATACTTCACAATACAAGATTCTACAACCATACCAAAATCCAAATAATGCAACAACAATCACAAGAAGGAAAGAAAAAAAATACACAAGGCTTCAAAATTTAAAAGCCAAAGGTGTAAGATCTATGGGGAAGTCACTTATGCCTCCCAATGGGAAATGGTTGCCCACCTAAAAACACTCCAATAAACATCTCAAAACCCTTACACACTCTTATTCCTCCCTCAAGTACCTCTTATACCTCCTACATTCTCTTATGCCTCTTTACAATCTGTTATGACTCTCTCAAAAAATAGACCAAGTAAGAAATGTAAGCAATTTCTAGTCCAAGGTGGACCACCCAACCCAACTCCCTCCAAAACATGAAATGAAATCTTATGTCTCCCCACATGTAAGATTCCCTACACCACACTTAAGAAAATCTACCCAAACAACCAAAAAGCATACCAAAACACTTAAACATGCACATATACACAATAGAAAACAAAATTATTTTACAAGAGTATAGCTCCTACCTTTCCATGGTAGATCTTGATCTAAGAGTTCCACGCCAATCTTCTTCTAACCAAAACAATCACCAAAAGCTCCAACAAGTCCACAAGAATTCCAAAATCCTCCATCTCCCAAAAATGCAAGATCACAAAGAAATGAAGTAACCCCCAAACAAGAAAAATAGCTTGAATAAATAGAAAAGGAAGAGAGGAGGGTGAGTTGGATCCATGTAGGATGCCACATCACTCATCCTCAACTCCAACTCACAAGTCAAACCTCAAACTCCAAAGCACAATTAATAAGTGGGAGAAGAAATGACATTTTACTTACACACACAATCCAAGCCCACACCTGCCAAGTACAAAATTTAATTTCAAGAATGAAAGTGCAATAAAAACTTACAATTTGTCTTCCCAAAACACATAATGGGGTCTAATTTTGAGCCCCCAACCCATAGGTAGGGTTGGTATAGTAATTTGAGAGGTGTGGGACAAGTTTAACTTTTCCCACAAGCCTCCAAAATTTTCCCTTAAGGACAAATCTAAATTTTCATGAAGGGGTAGAGTGTACAACACTCAAGGTCACAAGCAATCAACTTACAATGCATAAACCAAGAGACATCAATTCTAATAAATAAATTATTTTGACCCATGCTTAATTAATTTAGTAAACTAATTAATTTGCTAATCTATACATAAATCAACTGATAAACAAAAGGGGAATACATCACTATAATTCTCATACTAAAATTAATTAAAGGAAACTAAATGAAAGAATAACACATAACCCCTTGGTCACAATTGGAGGTGATCCCCCAATGGAGACCCCCTAACAACAATTCAAACACACACACATAACAAAATACATGTTGTCATGGTGACCCTTGTTGAATTCATCTAGCATTATAATGTGGTTGGTTTCCAATCCCCCTGATGTTTTTTGTGACATGTTTATCTGTAAAACACATAACACCTCCTTCTGCCTCATGGCCGGATCAAAACATCAAAAATAAATATATAACTCCACAATCATTTATATATGAATCAAAATATTATCTGGGAAAGTAATGATATCATTTACAATTTCTAACAACATATCAGTCCCACATTTCATCAATAACCATATGATCATAAGATTAGTTCAATTGTCTAGGTCTACTCAATATGATTAAATATCATATGTCTAAAATATATATATAGCCTTACATAACACCTCCTTCGGCCTTGTGGCCACATCAAAACATCAAAAAACAATATACAATATAACTCCACAATCATCTATATATGAATCAAAATATTATCTAGGAAAGTAATGATATCATTTACAATTTCTAACAACATATTGGTCCCACATTTCATCAATAACCATATGATCATAAGATTAGTTCAATTGTCTAGGTCTACTCAATATGAAGAAATATCATATGTCTGAAATATATATATATAGATATATATATATATATATATATAACCATGTCAACAACATATCAAAATCAATATAAAAATGTCTCTAATAATCCACACACATCATATATGAATTGAAATCAACACCATTCCATTATCTCTAATATCTAACATCATGCTAAATCAAAAGATACAATAATATCCATGAGTATAGTTGACAGTATCGAAATCAATAACAAAAAGGTGTCAAAGGGAAGTGGCTGCATCAAATGTGGTAATTAAATCAAAAATATTATAAATGATATCATTACTTTCCCAGATAATATTAGTTCAATTGTCTAGGTCCTCCTCGAAGTCATGGATGAGAGAGCTATGTCTGAAACAATGCATATATATATATAAAGGTTATCAACATATCCACATGAATACTACAATGTCTCTAATAATCCACACGCATCATATATCAATTAAAATCAACAACAATCCATTATCTCTAACATCTAACATCATGCTAAATCAAAAGCTACAATAATATCCATAAGTATAGTTCATAGTATCAACAATCAAGAACGGAGAGGTGTCAAAGAGAAGTGAGTACATCCCCCTCCCCTTAGACTTGACTTCCTCCTGAAATTCATGCAGAGAGAGGTACGAAACATTGCAATTTCAGAAAGAGTCACACCCTTTATGGAATTGTTTTGATTCAAACAAGTGTGGGTCTACAGAACCCAACTTTTGTCTAATGCAATTCAACAAGAAGAAGGGAGATTGTAAGGGATGAGTTCTAAACTTTCTTCATGCAAGGTAATGAATATTTAATTCTAAAGAGTAAGTAACGAATAGCCACTAAGTATGGAATAACAGGGATAATTCCATGAATTCGAGAATGACCACATAGTTTCCCATAGAATACAACATATTGCAATACCAAAAGTTAAGGTTTCTACTAAGGTTAAGTTATGCTTTGAAAGTTCATTTTCTAGACAAGGCTAACAAAATCAAACTATGACAAAAAATTTGTATCAGAAATAAGTCTAGTAGAAGGTCTCACAATTTTGAGATCACCCAAGATGAGATTTAACAAGAAGGCAGGACCCTTAAATTAGAAAAACATTTACAATCAATAAAATTATTCATGGAAAGCAATTACATAACTCGAGAGGGTATAATCAAATTTTCATGGTAATACTAAACAAAGCCATGACCACAAGGCTTCCTATAGTCTTATTTTATACCCTTTTTTTTAAAGAATCGAACACACCACACTAACCAAATCTAGAGACGTCAAACATTTAGCAAAAAATATCTCCACTAGCAACTAACATATCAATACAAGAAGCACCATTCACTATAACACAATGGGATTCATTTATCTTATTTCCTTCTCAAGCTCAAAATAACCATAAAGATAGCACATGCATGAATTGCAACATGAAATAACATTCAAGGTAGATAGGGAGAAGAACAAGTAATGAGGGGGGTCTAACTAAAAACCAAAGGTGCATCATATCAAAAGTGAGTAACATCTTAAGAAAACAATGTGTACTTTCCTTTCCTAATGGAAAAGGGGAAAACTTCAACAAGGTTTGATAAGCAATTTGAGGAGAAAAGAGGACTTCCCAAAATTCTTTCATATCCTTAACATATGTTGCCTTAAAATTACAAAAATCCTAGGTCACCAAGGACTAAATAAGCATACATGGAGGCTTATTTTCTTAAAAGCAAGTGATAGAACCCAATCCCAAAAGTCCACATTTGACACTCTTCGAGATATGAGGCAACAAGGGTAAGACAACCCAACTCCTGCAAGGGAAAAGCACATATGCCTATGAATTAGGGAGTAATTTGCAATTAGAACACATCACTATTAGCAAGATGTTTCACAATTTTGGGCAGGCGGCAAAACTAAAGGTTCAACTATACATTGCACTCAAAACATAAATCTTACTCCTTTTATAAATAAACTTATTAATTAAATTTTTTTCTTTTGCTTGCTAACCAAATTCCTTACAAAGTTTTCTTAATTAAAATCTTCCTTTAATCATGATATCATATGTTTGCGTTATAAGGAGTAACACTAAGGTGGGCATGATATCTATCCATTTGGTACACGCAAACAAATAAAAATATTTATTTTACTCCTAGGGAAGGTAGATGAGAAAATTCCTTTCTATTCTTAATCTACCAAGGTTATAGCAAGGACCATTTCCCTTTTTCTATGTTCCAGCTTATTTGTTAAGTTTCAAATTCAAATCCCCTCAATTAGAGTTTTATAGTGTTGAGTGAGTCACCTTATTAATTAAATTTTAATGAGAAGGAAGAGTAAAACATATCACACTATTACTTTTATGGGAGAGAGAGGTAAATCAACACATCACATTTTTAATTCTAAAGTAACAAGAGACATTCAACTTAACAAACCCATCATTAATTTTGTAAGAACTACGAATCTATCAACCAACATGGATCAAAACAATATTTCAAGGGTTTACCAAATAATTACAAGCATCATCAAACATTCCTAGTCAGTCTCTACAAGTCTCAAAATATTTTACAAGGCCCATTAAAGAGGCATAATTACTTTTACGAATCTACTAAGGTTTATCAATGTTTGTTGTTTAGGCTAAAAAACATTTCTCGCATGATAAGAATAGGAAAGTATTCAAATATATACCCATATTTCCACAAGATACCACCAACCAAGTAACAAGATGAAAATGCAAATTTTTATTCCAAGGACACCGCATTCCCAATAGAAAGCATCAAATGCAAGTGGAAAATAAATTAATCTATTCAACATGTACTTTACGACCAAGAGTTATAGTTTTAAAAGAAGAAGTATAATATAAACACCACCGAGATTAAAATATCAAGATCTACTAAACTACATCTCTAATAGCAAGGTCCAAAAGGCCCAAAAGCATCCATAAGTGTCTCCGCATAACCCAAAGATTAATAGGTCATAGAGTGTTATTCATAGCAATTTAAAACGTTAAGGAAAGGGTAGGCTTATTTATAAGTCAGCGTGAGAAACAAAAACACACTTAATTAAACACATTACCCGAATGGGCTTAAATCTAATTATAATTACCAAGATGCATACAATCCGCAAGTCAATAATTTTTATAATGAAACAAAGAAATCACGATGAAACTTAGAATGCCATCGATGAAAAGTCACTACCAAACAACCACTTTTCCACTAACATCTACAGTCAACCTAAAAGTAATCCGATCCTAACAAAATCCAAAAACCCATAATGAAACACCTCTACTCCGACGAGGATCAAGCTCTTACCAGATTGTAAGAGAATCACCACCACTGTCATTAGACTGGTAACTAGACTGCACTACACAACGAACTCTCTTTCTAGCAAGGTCGAGTAATGGAAAATTCACTCTAAGATCCTAGACACACTCAAGGTTTCGTGCATCCAAAAATAAGCCATAATTTAAAGCACCTAAGATGACCTTCAAGACACCTAGGGTGTACCCCCATATGACAAAATGTCACAATACAAACAACGTAGAACCAACTCATCATCCTGTAAGAAGGTACCATGTAACGTGTAGCTAAGTAACCAACAATATGAACGAGCTCTGAGTCACCAATCAAAATAAACTCCAAGAGATATCGGTAATCAAGGAAAATGGCTAAGTAGCCACATTGCAAAGTCTAAAAATTCTCACAAAAATATAAATAACTAAAAGAGCCTCAAAGCTTCTCAATCGAATCAGAAAATAAGAATCTAGTCCTTGATAAAATAACACAAGATTACGAATGTAAAATATAAAAGGTTAACACCACATTCACTTCGCAGCCCTTCATGGTTGCCAATAGGGGTACTATGTCTTGAGGTCAGTTCTAAGGACGCATACACAAGATTGGATCATATGCGACACAAAGACCTAATTTCCACTCTCCCATACGGGTATCAGATCGACAAATTGACAACCAGAGTATCTTTCCTAACCACTGAAGGAAGGAAGTTATAAAAAACTTCTAATTTACTCTGTTAGACTCCCAAACGCAAACACTAGCACTAGCCCACAAGAGTCACACCGTACAATTTTATCATTCCAAAAAGGAAGAGTCTCAGTGGATTTATTGCATCATACAACTAAAGAAAGGGTTAGGTCTCATCAAACAACATCTTTTCAAGGTAGAAACAAGTTCCGGCTACATCAGAAGTTCACAAAAATGTCAATCTAATTCAACATTTTCAGTTAACTGCATTCGACAAAACGTCATTAGGTGAGTATAATAATTCAAACAACTTTATTAGTTTATTATTATTTTAATTATGGTGGTTCAAATTATGTTAGCAAGTTTGTAGGTTTCAAATTCAACCCAAGGTCCAACCGGTGAATCTACAGCTCTAATACCAAGTGTAATGCCCGCTAAAAACACCCGCACGAGACCCAAGAACAACATAGGGCTAGTTAGAAAAATTATGGAATAATTTTTTTTTAAAAGCGTTCCCAAAAAAGGTTTTAAAAACAATGATTACATCAATAATGTTTCTAGGGAATTATAACTAATGGATAACATTTTCCCGTTATAAAAAAATATTAAACCCACATTAAAATTTGAATGAGGTCACTTAGTCCAAGCATGGTTAAATTCTCTCTAAGTGCTAATTAATGAACAATTAAATTCCTACAATAGCTAAATATCCTCCCTGTGGGATGAAAAGGATAAAAAAGGCCAAAATAATTAAATACTAAGGTTATTTAATTTCTTAAAAGTTGAAACAACTAGAAATGTCCCTCATTTAATATTACGTTAGAGTAATAAATATTTCCTTACCCCATAAGTGACCCCTTTCAAAGTCAACCCATGTTTTGAAATTAAAACATTTAAATAAATTAGGTGATTTTCACTCACCCACTAGCCCTAAACAATCCTTATGAAAGCTTATTTCTCATTTCATTTGGTTCATTTTCTTTCTTTGGTTTTGCAGGTTAAAGGAGGAGGAAGGGAAGGCATTGGAGGCACTCTTAAGCTTTTGGAGAGGCTTGCAAGGTTTATTATTTTTCTTATTTTGTTCACACCCTCTCCTAGGGTTTCAAAAGCATTTGTATATTTTATTTAACTCATTCTTGTAGGGTTTTCCCAAAGGGGTTTGGGGGATTTTCCCCATTTCATTTAAATGGCTACATTTGATAATTAATTTCATTTTGAATATAATATATAGACATTTACATATGTATATATGTTTTGTACATATAAAAAATAAAATCCTTTTTTTAAATATATGGGTTAAAGAACCCGAAATAGAAAATCAATATATATATATATATATGCGTTGAGGTGGAACAAATCTGCAAGTCGTGGTCTAAAATAAAATGCGCAGGATTTTAATAAGGAATGCGGGCTTGGAAATAGTTTTTATTTATTGGGGGGAGCTGAGTGAATGGGGTTTGGTTTTCTTAATAGTATAGGCGTGGGCTAGCTGACCGCACCCACCCTCACTAATATCAATTTATCCCTCCACAGGTCGTGGCATTGCTCCCCACGCATGTACCTTTTCTTAAGTCTCTTTTTTTTCCTTTACTAAAAATTTATATTATATAGTACTTATAAATTATAAAATATATATATATATATATATATATATAATATTTGAGAGAACAATATTGGACTTAAAAGGTTATTTTTATTAATATAAGGACATTAATATTTGATTATTATAATAAATATTAATAGCATTTTAATGTCACTCTATTATTAATATTAATAAATTGATTAATATTAATAATGTTCAAGGTAATAAGACTATGGTGAGTAATAATGGATTCATATGTACCAATGTTAGCAAGTTAAGTCTTTGCATTAAATATTTTTTTTTATATATATACAATTTGATATTGTAACAAGAGGTAGGAGAAAATAGATTCATTTTCGTTAATAATTTTTTTTTTTGTAGGTTTTTAATCATTTCGAAATGGGAATTACAAGTTAGCATTAGAAATTAATTTTTTCATTAACCAAGTAAAAAAAACAATTGCCAATTGAGTTCTAGTAGATGATTTTTTTTTAGCAAGTGAAAGATCGCTAACACTTAAGTTCTCTCCATTTCAACATACAAATTTTAAAACATCTTTCAAGCACTATAAGAGGATAAGCAAATATGACCCTTTCAGTATTTCATAAAACTCATGGAATATAAAAGAAATAACAATTCCTTTTCCTTTTTTTAAAACTATAATTTTCCAACCATTCACACAAAAAAATATAACCAAGTTTCTCCGTGAATCTTAAAATGAGAGATACTAACTTCCCAATAGTTTTTTTTTCGAAACTAGAACAACATACTTCCATTATTTAAACTTGCTTCACTAAGGAGTCTTTCCTTCCCACATACATCACAACTCTGATAATAAAAATCAATATAACTTTCCATCAAAAGATTAATACAACATCTTCCACTTAAAGTGGGAAAAATTTACAAAAATGAAAGCTAAAAGAAATACAATATTACAAGTCTTCCACCCTAAGTGGGAATAACATGAAGGTTTTCTCACAAAGAAAGATTTTTTAAGGACACCAACCAAGCTCCATACTTCACAATACAAGATTCTAAAACCATACCAAAATCTAAATGATGCAACAACAATCACAAGAAGGAAAGCAACAAAATAGACAAGGCTTCAACATGCAAAAGCCAAAGGAGTAAGATCTATGGAGAAGTCACGTATGCCTCCCAATGGGAAATGGGTGCCCACCTAAAAATCCTCCAATAAACATCTCAAAACCGCTACACACTTGTATGCCTCCCTCAAGTACCTCTTATGCCTCCCACATTCTCTTATTCCTCCCTACAATCTCTTATGGCTCCCTCATAAAAATAGACCAAGTAATAAATGCAAGTAATTTCTTGTCCAAGGTGGGGCACCAAACCCAACTCCCTTGAAAAAATGAAATGAACTCTTATGCCTCCCCACATGTAATATCCCCATAGACCCCTCCTACAGCACACTTAAGAAATCTACCCAAACAACCAACAAGCATACCAAAACACTTAACCATGCACGTATACACAATAGAAAAAATATATATTTTACAAGAGTATAGATCCTACCTTTCCATGGTAGAGATTGATCTAAGATTTCCACACCAAGCTTATTCAAGACAAAACAATCACCTAAAGCTCCAACAAGTCCACAAGCATTCCTAAATCCCCCAACTCCCAAAATGCAAGCGCACAAAGAAATGAAGTAACCCCCAAACAAAAAAAAACTTGAATAAATAGAAAAGGGAGAGGATGAAGAGGTGGCTCCATGTAGGATTCCACATCACTCATCATCAACTCCACCTTTTAAATCAAACCTCAAACTCCAAGCATAATTAATGAGTGGGTGAATAAATGAAATTTTACTTACACACACAATCCATGCCCACACCCCCTAAGGAAAAACTTTAATTTAAAGAAGGAAAGTGTAACAAAAACTTATAATTTTTCTTCCCAAAACACATAATGGGGTCTAATTTTGACCCACCATCCCATAGGTAGGGTTGTTATAGTAATTTAAGAGGTGTGGGACAACTTTAACTTGTCCCACAAGCCTTCAAAATTTTCCCTTAAGGAGAAATCTGAATTTTCATGAAGGGTTAGAGTGTACAACACTCAAGGTCACAAGCATTGAACTTACAACACATAAACCAAGAGCCATCAATTCTAATAAATAATTTCTTTTGACCCGTTCAAAATTAATTTAGTAAACTAATTAATTTACTAATCTGGACATAAATCAAGTGATTAACAAAAGGGGAATACATCACTATAATTTTCATACTAAAATTAAATAAAGGAAACTAAATGAAAGAAAACACATAACCCCTTAGTCAAAAGTGGAGGTGATACCCCCCATGGGGACCCCCTACTAACAATTCAAACACACACACAAAACAAAATACATGTTACCACGGTGACCCTTCTTGAATTCATCTAGCATTCTAATGTGGTTGGTTTCCAATCACCCCCATGTTTGTTGTGACATGTTTACCTTAAAAACACATAACACCTCCTTTGACCTTGTGGCCGCATCAAAAAATCTAAAATAAATATACAATATAACTCCACAATCATCTATATATGAATCAAAACATTATCTAGGAAACTATTGATATTATTTACAATTAGTAACAACACCTCGGTCCTACATTTCATCAATAACCATATGGTCATAAGATTAATTTAATTGTCTACGTCTACTCAATATGATGAAATATCACATGTCTAATATATATATATATATATATATATATATATATATATATATATATATATATATATATATATATATATATATATATATATATAATGTCAACAACATATCCAAAACAATATAAAAATGTCTCTAATAATCCACACATCATATATGAATTTAAATCAACAAATTTCCATTATCTATAACATCATGCTAACTCAAAAGCTACAATAATATCCATAAATATAGTTGAAAGTATCGAAATCAATAACAAAAATGTGTCAAAGGGAAGTGGGCACTACACCTATTATATATGTCCTACCTCTTAGGAATCATTTGCGTGTATTGTCATTAAAATTGTAAACTTTTTTTTGTCATATTCAGTCATCCAAAAGTGTTAAAGAAAATAAAATAAAATTTTCCTCACGAACACATTTTTGGTGTTACCCGACATCCAATTTTTTGGGGGTGCTTCTTGAGTCTCATGATCAAATTTAGTTTATTTGAACATAAAATAAGATGATGGAAGGAGGCAACAAAGGAAGGAGTTGTTTTAGCAACCTCTTGTCAAGCAGCATCGACGAGATCGCAATACTGCTTTTGTGGCCATGGTTTTTCAGTTGTGTTCGATGTATTTGTTTTCAACATGTGTGGTAGTAAAGAAAGAACAAAAAGATAATTCTTGTTCATAGTTAGGAACATATTTTCCTATATATTGTTCTCTTTTGTAAAATGTGAGTGGGGAAACATGTATGTTGTTATGGAGTGCTTGGTGGTTTCACTAGAAAACCAATTTGTGAGTTTGTGGATCTCTTTAAAAAAACATACAGACTAGTTTATGGTTCTACTTGAAAACTAGTTTTGAGTTGGCGGCAGTTTGTAGATCATCAGGAGGTACTAGACAAAAATCACCCATTTTCACACTAAGGGGGTGATTGTTAGGAAAATAATGTTCATATTGTGAGCATTAGTGTATTATAATAATAGTATTATTTAATATTTAAATAATAGATGATTGTGCACAATTAGTTGTAATGCACAACTCATAGAGATAGGGGTGAGGGAGTGTTCCTAGGGATAAGAAGAGATATTTGTGGATTGGTGATAGATTTTTATGCCTATTCTAATGGAGATTATCAAACCTATATATTGTAACCTCTAATCATAATTGAATCCCGCATGAATAAATCTCAATATTTTTCATATTATATTATCAATGTTCATGTGCTAAGTTTTATTACAATTTTTAGTAAAGTTTAACATTCTCCTTCATATGATACTCGTGATTTTCCTGAACATTCATATCATGGATATAAATATTCATAGATGTATCATAGTCCTAATATGCATCAACGATACTCAAGTGATATTCTTGAGGATGACATTTGTGTTTCATATGACACAATGAAAGGAAGAAGGTAATATTGTTTCATTTTATTTTATTTAATAATATTTTTATTCATGATTATAAATTTATTTTTATAATTTATTATATTTTTTAATGTATCATATTATTGTAGATCCTCCTCTTTATTTCCATTGTATTCGTAGGTCAGTGCATCTCATGATCAAAGATCCAAAAGAGGCAACATTTCAGAGGGAGCCTTTCATGTTTCACCTATTTGAAGGGAGGCAGGGAGGTAAAATGTTATTTTTTTATATTATTTGTAGTTATATTTTTAAATTATTTTTAAAATTTTCTTGATATTTTTAAGTTATTGGAATTTTTGTTTAACTTGTAATTTCATATCCTCTTTAGTGCCAGTGTTATCAGAGCATCGTACATATCGTGATCAATGATCCATTAGTGGTTACATTTTTTACGTGGTTTGTCATGATTCCCTTACTTCAAGGGAGGAAGGAATTTAAAATGTTATTTATTTCTATATTACTTGTAGTTATATTCATAAATTATTTTTAGAAGTTATTTAATTTTTTAAAGTTAATGTATAATCACATATCTTCATCTTTCATGCTAATGTCTTCTAAGGAACCTCATAAACCTGACGCTTGTCAATTAAAACGATAGAGGACCAGCCCCTAAAATGTTGAGGCATTTCTTACATCACGAATACAAGATATCTACCTAATTCTAAGGAGGACCATTCATCTCTCGTATAACATCAAGAACGAGTACAAGTATCAAATATGGGGGATTTTGCATGTGAAATTGTATGTGTACCATGACATGAAAATATTACAAGAGGTTCGTGGAAAATAAGTATTAGATAACATTTTATTTTAAATTAATTATAATTTTTTATATTATTATATTTGTTAAAAATTTAAATTATTTAAATTTTATTATTTTCATTTAGGTACTTCAAATAAAGATTTATTATGGAAGAAAAAGTATTATTTACTATACGTTCCACTTCGAATAAAAATTACAACCAATTAAACATAATAAATGTTTTATTTTATATTAAAAAAGAGTTTGGTATTGCCTATTGTGATGTGGGCATTATTGAAAAAATTACAATAGATGACTTAGCAAGATGAGACTATGTATCCTAATATGATAGTGAAATATATTAAAATGATACTTTATATATTATTTATATTAATTTATGACCAATTTGATGTACATGTGGATTACATGGGTAATACGCATCAGGATAGATTAACACGGTGACCTATCAACATGAATGCATCTTTATGGAAAATACAATGTGAAAAGTGGCTCAAACATGACATAGTACGTATTTAGAAAAATAATTATACAAATTTTTTAAAAATGTGCTTTTGTCAAATTCATCTATTCAAAGTTCTTCATATTGTATTGATATTAACATATGGTTCTGAAGTAATCCCACCAATCCAAAATGATTCATGGTAATTTGGTGACTCGTCATTTGGGAAAAATAAGAATAAATGAGGTTGTTTGTGAATTTGTAAGCTTATTTCAACAATGTAGGATACAATGTTTATTAATTCATATGTCAATTATATTTATAACTTTAAATCATTTTTAAAGGAGAAAATGTATGAAGTCAATGCCATTCAACAATTTTGGGCACATCTCAAATCCATTGGATGGAACACCAATGCATTCAATGAATGGGAACATTCTAGTGGGTTTGTGTTGATAAGATGTTATTGTTAAACAATTATTAAAATCAAGTAAATGAAAAAAATGAATTTCAAATATTTTATTCACAAAATTTGAAATATTATAAAAACTATTAAATAATGTTATTGTATGTGAATAAACCTTTACTTGTAGTTGATGGACTTGAGTTTAGAGAGGGTACTGATTATAATGATCCTAACTATGACTATGGAAACATATCATTGCATGAAATGGAGCATATTTTAGACAACACATGATATGATCACATATATTATCATGATGATGATAATGAGCTCTTAGATGATGATGATGAGGACGAGGACGAGGACGAGGATGAGTATTTGATGAATCAATTAGTTCATACCAGTAGTTATTTATATATTTGTAATTCAAATTCATATTATTGTATCGTAAATGAGAAATTAACTATATTATCATATTCTTGAGTACATTGTTGTATTTTTATCAACTTGCCTATAACATGATTTTATGTTTAAAAATTGGCATATGTTATTTTATTAATGTTAATGGTTTTTATTTTATTTCTAAGAAGAATTGGATGTGCAAAAGGTGTTATATTGGGCACCATGGTTTTATGGAAAATCTTCCCTTAGACTCAGTCGTTCGTGACCTGGTGGGTTACAAGAGATTACATTTTAGGAACTACCGGTTTGGATTCGTCTCCCAACCCTACCCTTGGAGTTCTAGGAGCTTGAGGTTTTTCTGGGAATTCCAAGATCCATGGGGTTTTTGTTGCAATCAATCGTACAACTAAATCTTGATCTAATTTATTTTTTTCCCATATTTGTATTAATGTTCTTATGGACTCCAAGGTGCCCAAAAGAATCATTTTAGAAGCTTTGTTTGATAGGTGGAAGTAAAGGATTGATATTTATATCTCGCTAATAATTTGTAATAATTGTATAATAGTAGCCTATAAGATGAAGAGTTGTTTTGGTGGGGATTTTACATCTTAGGAGAATATTGAGGAAGGTTATGGTCTGTGTCTGCCTATCTCCCAAATCGATGATGAGACAAACTCCGAAGATACGGATGATGTTAGTGATTTTACATAGGAGATTGGCAAAGAGGTGTCTGGGGTGTCAGTGATGAATGGGAATGCTACCAGTCAGATGGTTATTGATGCTGGCTCTAAGGTATTTGCGAAGGAAGACTCAGATGAATTTTTGAATGGTGACCATCTAGGTGGATCCATTGAGCGGGCTGGGACTGGTGTTAATTCAAATAAAATTTTTAAATCATGTTTTAATGTGGTAGGTATGGATTCAAATTTAAAATCTGCTCCTTGCCATGTGATAGTAGGTGGGAAGAACTTAGATGATAGTAGTCCCTTATCAGAAAGAAGGGGGGATGATTTCAAAAATGGCATATTATAAGTGCAGCTCAGGTTGGATATGGGTGTGTATCATGATGGAATTTTGTTCACATCATCCGAATTTAAGGCTGACAGGGATGGGTGGACAATGCTCCAACCTAAGAAACTTAAATTTGTGAGAACTGATCATGTTACAAGGAGTTGTACACGTGTCACTCTCCTGCGTGGGTCTTAATGTAATTTTATCTCTTTATTTTGGCTTAACTCTCTTTGACATGGATGTGTGTGTAGATTACATTAGGTGTTTTTTAGGTTTCTTTGTTGGTCTCTTTTGACCTTTCCCATTGTGTTGTAAAGGGTTTTTTTTATCCCTTCGAAATAAAATCCTTTTTACCTTATCTAAATAAATAAATATAATGTAATGTAATTATTTTAAATGATTATGTTGCATTTATTTTTTGTTTTTAGAATGTACTTTGTGTTATATTTGTGCCACATATAATTACAATAATGGCTCGGTTGGAATCATGAATAGAAAACACAAATCTAGTACGTAAGTTACACAAATGTTGACACTTGTCACATTTATGCATCAACATTTGATGTGATTTATTGCAAGAAATACACTTAAAATGACAAAAAAGGTCAATTTTTGATGCAAAAATGACCAAAAAGTATTGCTATTTACACATTATGTAATACTGTATCCACTTATAAGGAAAGTGTTTGTCATGTCAACATCTCTATTAATATTATAAGCTATAGATATTTCTTTGGGACTCTAAAAAAAATAAACAACTAAAGGATAGAAAATAAAAATATATAATGTACAAAAGAGAGCTAGAATAAAGATTAATACATCCTCTTCTACCGACACACTTGCAGATCACAAGTTTAAGAGAGAATATATATTCTACAAATGATAAATTAAGCATTTTAAAGCAAAACAAGAGAATAAATGGCACAAAACTTTAAATAAAAAACCATTCACACCCTGATCATAAGCATTAACATCTCTATACGTTATATATCCAGATAAAAGTTACAACTACATAAGGAATACAAATAAGCATCAGAAAAAACATGCGAACTAAACAATATATAACCAACCAAATGAATTTTTTAAAAGCATTGACATATCAAAGTGAAAAATGAAAAAATACCTCAAAATGAACTACAATGGCCATTATTATATTCTTGTATTATAATGGATGAGGAGAAAGAGATGTTTGTTATTCATTATTCAAAAGAGAAAAAGTGTATATGTATAGAAATGTGTAATTAGTTATGGGGAACCGAACTACTTCCATGAGGTTACATGGACTAACTGTTGATGGAAAATCACAACACCACCCGAATGGCATCAGATCTGAGCAGAGCATTCGGTGTATCCACTTGGGGACCGCCTCTAGATTTTAACCTTGAAAATGTGTCGTGCTGACATGTGGAGGCTTCCTTTGGCCTATCCTGATCTCAGAATTTTCATTGGCCAGTGTCCCCTTTTCAAACCTTGGACACGTGGAGGGTTAGAGCTAGTTCAAGGTCTTTCTTTTAGCTGCGCATTTGAAATTGCACCGATGAGGCACGTGGCACCTTTTGCGGCTTTACACTACCTCCCTCGTGTTTTTACCAAGTCCTTTCTATTTTATGAAGGGTTTATGTCTGACTCGGGACACATCGAGGCTTCCGCTGACTCCACAATACTTAACCGATTCAACGACTAGCTCTGCCTCCACTTGGACCCTTGGCCATGTGGCGAGCCCATGCACACTTGGGGACCCTGCCTTGGATTATATCGTTGGAGTTGTGTTGATGAGGCATGTAGCACCATCTGTGGGTCTCTAAATTTTCAATAGACGATGAGACCCCCCTTTAGATCCTAATTACATATCGCGATGGTGCTTGTTTGGGACTGCCTATAGGGCTTGACCTTTGAATTTTAGCTGATTGGATGCATGGAGGCCTCCACTAACCTTATTATACTTAGAAGACTCGAGCTTTCTCCACTTCCTCCATTTTTTTGGCTAGGTCCCTTATGCTTATTTAGGAGTGACTACGTTTGGTCCTAGACATGTGGAATCTTTGCGCTCATTTGCGGTGTCCATTTTTCTCCAACTTTTGGAATTACACCGAGTTGACATGTGGCACCTCCCACGAGTCTGTTTGTTCAGACCCTTGTCAAATTGTATATGAAGTTTGAAAAATTTGAGCTACTTCTATGATTTTCTCCTGTTGAGCTTTTGGTCTCTTTTAATGTTATTTACCTCCTTCACCAACCTTGCACCTTCATTGTTGGATTTGAAATGTGGGCTCACATGACTGAATTGACCCTTCCAATTTTCTTTTGTGTAGGGTCATGTTTTATCAAGTTTGATGGGGGAAAAATTGGGATAACAGTTTGGCGACTCATAGGGACATCTTCATACTATGAATATACCAGTTTCCTTGTTGTATCCATTGGGCATGGAGTCACAAATGATAGCCTGATACTGATCTTGTCTTTGAAATTATGAGCCTAACTACTTGCACTTGCTGACCCTGAGCCTGCTCCACTATCTACACTCTTAATTTTCATAAGAAATTCTTTAAGGTGAGGTTCTGAAAGTAGAAAATTGTATGGAATTGGGGATTTCACCCTTCCCTAAATGGATTTATACAACGTTCACCTAGAGGTACACTGAATTGCATAGCATTACAACCCTAGAGAAACAAGTCACCACAACACTGCTATGTTCAAAACTAAAAATCATACATATCTCAAGTGGGATATGCAGAGTATACAAAGGCACTACTTTGGCTAAAATAAAATCTATTCCTACTCCTAAACTAACCCTAACAAAGAAAACACAAACAAATTATGCCACAGGTAGGGAGAAATAGCTTCCCTTTCTCAAAATAGGCAGCCATGTATCTGATTTGGGGCTAAACATGGCTGTCATGATGAGTGAATAAATAACAAGAGGTAGATCATCCACTCATATCATCAAGTTATCAACATCAATCAAAAATACCTCCTCAAGTTGATTGACATTGGACTCCTAGAGGTTCTGATGGTGACCCTTGGTGCTTTGAAACTCATCCTCATGCCCTGAACTAGACATTACTAGTTTTGGCTTATCCTTTAGCTCTAATGAAGCCAAGTACCTAATAGGGAACGTTATTGTCCTTTGAATGTTCCCATTATTATGAAATTCAACTCCAAGAGTGGAGTCTTCATGCAGACCTTCCTGGGTGAATGGTGTGGGAGAGATGGGATCCTCGTGCACTTTTCCTTCCTCCTCCCAAGAATAACATGGAAGATTATGATCCTCCAACCTTGTTTCCAGATGGACACTATGAGATACAGGCTATTTTTCTTGGATGTTATCCTCCATGGAAGTAGACACATGTGCTTGGAAGGAAGTGTTATCCAAAATTCACCCCCTCGAGGTAATTTTGATAACATGCATCAAATTCTGTAGTTCCAGGAAAGTATATTGATTCAAGGCAAAAATCATGTTTCTGGAGTCCCCTCTATTTCTTTCTAACTCTCCTATCCAAGAAGAAAATCCAGCAAGTTTTAAAAATGTGAAAAAATTGCAAAAACAAGCTTGGGCTAGGAAAAATCATGAAAAATGGCTAAGTCCTAGTCCTCGCAACAGTCGGGACATGAGGGACATCTGGGCGCGAATCAGCCGAAAGGCCGCTAGGCAGTCTGCAGAGCAAAGGGGCATCCGGGACGTCGGGACGGGCGGGACGCGAAAATGCGAACTGACCGAAAATTGGAAAAAATTGACTAAGTGTTGTCTTCGCGCAGTTGGGACAGTTGGGACAAAGGTACACGAAAGACGCGGATCGGCTGGTTTTGGCGCAAGTCAGTCCATTTCGGGCGGTTTGGAGAGATTTGTCCCAGGCAGTCAGGGATAGTTGGGACAAAAGTACGCAGAGGACGTGAACCGGCCGGTTCGGCCAAAACAGAGGACTTTCATACTGGGACATCCGGGCCAAAAGTATGCGGAGGACGCGAAAAGCCGAAGGAGCCGAGAGCGAATGGAATCTCGCCACATGTCTTCACCGCAAAGAGGGACAAGGAAGCCCGAATCGGCTGAAGGAGGAGTTTTTCATCCAGGACAGTTGGGACAAAGGTACGCGCGGGACGCGAGGGACGCAAAAAGCTGAAGCAGCTGATAACAAAGAAGAAAAGTCAACGTTTGACCCGTAAAACTTCAAATGGCCATAACTTTTGACTCCGAGCTCTGATTTTCACAAAATTGGACTTTCTGGAACGAGCACAACGTCCTCTACGCCACAAAAATTGGATTTCTTATTTTTAATGAGGGTAGAAATATTTAATTAAGAGAAAAATATTCGGCTTCAATCAGTTAATGCTCATTCCCGTCAAATGACAGATAACGCCGGCCAGACCCAAAATAGCTGCCCGCACTCAGAAGGCCATAACTTTTGCATTTCTCAACGAAATCACACAAAATTGGTACCGTTGGAATCGTGGCTCCAATCCTGATGCACAAAAATAAAGAAATTCTAGATTTTCTAAGAGATCGATGGATATTTTTTAGAAAACGTGGCCGGGTTCATAACAGTGTTTCATTTGGTGGTTCGGAGTGCAATTAAGAGGCATGGTCATCATTCTTTCTCTGCTGCAGCACAGGGGATAGTATGGGGAGCCTTTTGCAAGTAATATATAATCATTTTACTCCATTTAATGCCTCTTACAGGTGGTTGAAGGACAGATTTCGGGATTTCCATTTTCCCTTCTCTTTCCCTTTTCATTTTTCTATAAATTGGAGTGTTGGGCTCATTGTAAAGGGGTAGTTTTCAAATAGAAAAGCTCTATCAAAATTGCTTTGTGAAGCTAATGTGCTGCAGGCCCTTGTAGTGGACTCCTTGCATGGTGATCCAGGTCCTTATCTTGTAATAGATTGAACTGTGCATATCATGAAGCAATAAAATATCAGTTTGTGGATGTATCTTCCCCTACTGTGTTTTCTTGCATTCTTCTTTCCCCTTTAATATTTCTACAAGAATATTGTGTCTATTATTATGTTCTTGCAGGGATCCATTATCATTGTGTATGCTTGGAATACTGTTGTGAATGCATTTTGCTAGATTATGGAGAACTGTCATCACCTCTTCTAGTGTGCACTTTTCCTCTGTATTTCACACATTTGGAGACTACTCTCACACCCTCCTTTTCTGGTGTATCACCGCTTTAGTGTAGGCTTTCATTTTATACATTCTCTCTCTTTGGTCCCTTGGAAATTTAGATTAGAGTAGTTAGCTTATCTTGCATTAGAGTAGATTGTGGCAGGTAGTTTAGGAGCAAGAACCAGCTTTCTCTGGAGGTCTATCTCAAGTAGCAAGTCCCAAAACTTGGAGATAGTACACCCATGTTATCCAATCACACCGTGAGTTCAAGTCTATGCACTTGTATTAACACAAGGGTGCTGTGATTCGGTGATAACAGGAAGATGATTGAGGAGCAAATGATGTGATCTCTTTTATCCCAATTACCCCTCGAAAAAATTGATCAAACATGACCCCGCACAGAAGAAAATCAGAAGGGTAGGTCCACTCATATGAGCCCACAATTCAATTCCAACAATGAAGAGGCAGGGTCGGTGAAGGAGGTCAATGACGTCAAAGGAGATCAGAGTGCACATAAGAAAAATTAAGAAAGTCAGTGTTCACTCGAGGCCTGCATCGGCTAAGTATGAGAGAGTCAACGGAAGCCCCATGTGTCCCAATGTTGTAACTTTAAGAGGTAAATCAAGAGTCTATCCCCAAGTGTGCACGGGCTCGGTACATGGCTAGGAGTCTAAATGGGGCCAGATACAGCCATTGAATCAGCTAAGGAAAGAAGAGATAGAGGAGGCCTCCACATGTCCAATCGGTCCACCTCCAAAGTTCAGATCCAATCAAGGTCTCCAAATGTGCATGAAATCTACACGCTTCTAGGGTTTAATAGTTGTTCCTAAATGGGCAGTAGGCCTGAATTAACTAAGTATAAAGGAGTGAGTGGAATCCTTCACATGTCTAATCAGTGCATCTTCAAGGGTAAGATATAAAGGTTATTCCCAAACAAGCACAAGCCCTCCACATGTCCAGATCCTGAAAAGGTATAACTGGCCATTGAAAATTTTAAACAAGGCAAAGCTAGCGGAAGGTTCCTCATGCCGATTCAACATAACTTCAAAGATCAACTCCAGAGGTAGGTCCCAAATAAGAATGGAGCCTCCACATGCCCAGGGTCAGACATATGCCCCCGCCAAACAAAAGGGACTAATCCAAACACAAGGAAATAGAGGAGTGGCCTGTGGCTGATACCACGTGTCCCATCATCATAATTTTGGGAGATGGCTACATGGGTCCAAACCATACAGAGTTTTTTGGTACAATGGCCCCCCCTTACTTATCCAAAGGCATGAGGTAGGTGGTATTTGTTTGAGACTTGAATTAGCTAAGCATAAGGTGAGGCAGCATAAGGATCCATGTGTCTCTTCGACGCTCTTTAAGGAGGTGAATCGAGAAGCAGTCCCCAAACACGTGCCAACTATTAATGTGTCTTAGTTCAGTGAGAATATCTCCGCCAATGGGAGGGACTCAAGAAGAACACAAAAGAAATAGAGTAATCCCATTGACGACACCATGTGTCGGTTGGCGTAACTTCGAGAGTGTAGAGGAAGGGGATAAATCTTCAAAATGCACATGGCTGCCACTTGGATCCTATATGGACATACCATTTCTCATATTTCAATCCCATGTTAAGCACTCGACTCTCGCCCTTCAGAAAACCATGTCTTTCAACAAGGGTCTCGAGATTGAGAAAAAGGGTACTTTTTAAAGAGCTCCTTGTTACTGCTACTCACCTGCCACAATTAATGATCTGGTCCACCATTTTTTAGGTTGTCAAGTCCCTCACTTATTGCCATGATGAATAATGGACTCCTTTCTTTTGCAGCAAGGAACATCACATGGAGGCATGGGTCTTGTAGTAAAACCCAACATTAATACAGGTGGATTTAAATGTTTTCTAGGGTAGTTGGAGTAGGTGAATTTAATGCATTGCAGGGGTGGTCGAAGAAGGATTTGAATTATTTTATCTCTCCTCCTCTCATTCCACTATATATTGTAAAGGAGAGGCATATTTTTAAAGTTCGTTCATCTTTTCCCTTCTGTGCCCTCTCTCTTTTTGTCCCCTCGGATTGAATGTCAAGCTTAAGCATCCTCTTTTGGCTCTATAATGGCATTTTCTTGCCTCTTTCCCACTAATGATGTACCGTATGAAATTATGGAGCAATAAAATATATTTTGTGATGCATTTTGTCCATCTTTCCTTATTTTATTGTCTCTTCTTACCTCTCATCATTGTAGGGTATATTTTGCATACTTCTGATGTCTATTGAAATTTTTGGGAGTCGTGTTTAATGATTTGAAGTGGTGTTCCATGTGAACTTCATCTCTAGTCTATGGTGCATCGTGTCCACCCTCTCCTTTGCTAACCTCTCTCAACTTCAGGAAGCTAAGATTGTGACCATCAACCCCCTTTTCTTAGTGCTATCACCTCTGTAGTGTAGGATTACTTTATTTCATACTCTCTCTCTCCCTGTCTCCTTGGTGTTGTAAGGATAGGTGTAGTTAGATGTCATTTTTGCATTAGGAGTAGTTTAACATTAGGATCAGGAAGAAGAATCTGACCTTCTCCCGAGGGCCATCTCAAGTCCACAAGTTCCACATCTTGAGAGATGGTCCCATGATATGCATTCACATCGGACGCCCCACTCAGATCTGAGGCCATTCTGGGGGTGCTATGATTTTGCATCAATATTTTTGGCACGCCTAATGGGACATGTTTGAAGCACCTTACCACTTCACTTAATCATGTTCTATCTAATTTTGGTGAAGATTAAAGCCTTTAGAGGCACTTTCAAGCACATCTAGTGAATCTATCTAGTCAATAACCTATCTCTGAAGTTGTAGACCTTCTCCCATCCATTTTCATCCATTTTTCTTTCCACATATTCCATCTTCTTCCATCCCATGAAGTTGTGTAATCATGACTTCATTCCGAACTCAGAAATCACACTTACAACAACAATAGTGCATTCCACCTCTAATGTATTTCACAACTCCTCTAGATCAACATTATGATCAGATTCAGAACCATTATGCTTACCCATATGAAAAATGTCAAAGCCAGTTTGGCTATGGAGCTTATCAAGAACAAGGGGAAACATATAATGGTAACAATTATGTGGAGAACGCTGATTTGTTGGAAAAGATTCAAAGAATGGAAGCTAACATGGTGTATTCTAGAGCTACAACACAAATGAAGGCATTTAGGATTGGTTGTAGGGCACCTTGTCCATGGGTCGCATATTTTCCAAGACACTATAGCCCTTAAGAGAAGATTGAATTCATGGTTGAGATGTTGCCCTAACTTGTGCAATGGACTAAGGAGATAGAGGCATATGAACTTGGTGTTAAGGAGCCTTATCAATGGGTAAATCCTACACCATCATCTGGTAGTTTTCTCTTCATTCCCCAATTAGCACCATCTCAACCCGAGATTTAGTTTCAAAGCTTCCCATCTACTACCCCAAGTGTTAGTTTCTCTTCTCCATCCCCTAGTCTTGAATCTCTCCTCAATTCTTCTACCCTTTTCCCTTCCAAATTTAATTCCCCTCTACAAGAGTCAAAAGAAGTGCCTTCCCCTCCACCACAGATAAAGCAACAACTAGTGGAGACCCCAACCAACACTCCCCCTACTTTCCCGAGCCCATTTTGGGAAGAAGATTAAGAACCCATCCAAAGGGTGCAATAAGAAGAAGAGACAAGAAGAGAGGAAATGATCAAAATATTGGCAAGCCTGGCTCTCAGATTTGGGATCACAAAAATCCCCTTGATTGTTAAGCCTTCAAAGGAGGCCAGGGTTAGAGCACATGTGTTGGAAGCTAAGTTTGCAATAGAAGAAGAACAAGAACAAGATGAAGGAGATCATCAGTCAATATGCTCATAATGCAGTTTCCATAATGGCACTTTTTCTGAAGAGAATGTTGATCTAATCCAAGCTACGCAACCAATAAAGATAGAGGAACAACTATCAACTCTAAGTCCTATTTAAGACGAGCAGCTAGAAGAGATCAAATCAGAGTTGAAGTCAATTGATGAAGAAAGAATTATTGAAGATATTTTTCTTTCATTTGAAAGGCCTGATTTGATTGATGAATCCATAGAGGAGTTTTATACTAC
Source organism: Taxus chinensis (assembly GCA_019776745.2). Taxonomy (NCBI): domain Eukaryota; kingdom Viridiplantae; phylum Streptophyta; class Pinopsida; order Cupressales; family Taxaceae; genus Taxus; species Taxus chinensis. The sequence goes on along the minus strand of CM034151.1, from coordinate 265,222,051 downwards.
TACGGAGGAAGGAAAAGAGTACGAAGGTCCCATCTCTTCCACACCATCCATATAGGAAGGTACAAAAGAAGAATCCTTTCTTGGAGTTGAAGTTCATATCAATGAGCACATCCATCGGATCAAACTTTTCCCAATCAGGTACTTGGCTTCATTGTAGCTAAGGAAGAAGTGAAAATTGTTCATGCTTACTCCAGAGCATGAGGATGAGTATAAAAGAACCAAGGGTCACCATCAACACCTCCAAGATTCCAATGTCAATAAACTTGAGGAGGTATTTTTTATTGATGTTGATACCTTTCTGATTTTGGTGGCAGATCGGCGTCTTGTCAGTTTCTCACTGATTATAACTGCCATGTTTAGTGCCAAATCATATACATGGATGACTATTTTCAGAAAGGGAAGCTACTTCTCCCTGCCTGTTGTAGGATTTTTTTGAGTTCCCTTTGCTTTCGGTCAACATAGAGTAGGTAGGTTTGTTTTTATCAGAATGAGCTCCTTTACACACTTTGCATGTTCCACTTGGGGCGTATATGATCTTCCCTTTTGTATATAGCGGTGTTGTATTGTTTTTCTGCTCCAAAGTTGCTTCTCTATGTAGTTCAGTGTGCCCACAGTCCATTTCTAGAATAGGTAAAAGCCATAGGTAAAGAAATTTTTTGACTCTCAGAAATCTCATCTCCATGATTTTCTATAAAAAATTGAGAGTGTGAACATCGGGACGAGTTCAGGGTCACCGAGTGCAAGTAGTCGGGCTCGAGGTTTTAGGGACAAGATTAGTACCACACTCTCATTCATAACTCCATGCCCATTGGATACTTCAAAGGCTACTGGTCTCTTCATCTAGCAGGCAGATGTCTGCATGAGTTACCTAACCGTTATCTCAATTTCACCCCAATGGAAAAAAATTTAAACACGATCCCGCACAGAAGAAAATTAGAAGGGTAGGTTCAGTCATGCGAGCCTACATTTCAAATCCAAAAATCAAGGGGCAAGGTTGGCGAAGGAGGCCAATGGCATCAAATTAGATCAGAGCACACAAGAGAAAAATAGAGAAAGGTAGGGTTCACTTAAGGCCCTAAATTGGCTAAGTATGAGAGAGTCAGAGGAAGCCCCCTATGTCCCAACAATGTAACTTCAAGAGGTGAATCAAGAGAAAGTCACCAAGTGGGCACGGGCTCATCACATGGCTAGGAGTGTAAATTGGGGAAAAGACCATCATTGAATTGGATAAGGAACTAAGATACATTGGAGGCCTCCATGTGTCCAATTGGCACACCTCTGAAGTTCAGGTCCAGAAATGGTTTCCAAATGTGAACGGACTCTCCACGTGATTAGGGTCCAATAGTTGTTCCCAAATGGGCAGCAGGCCCGAATTGGATAAGTATAAAGCAGTGAGTAGAATCCTCCGCATGTCTTATCGGTGCATTTTCAAGGGTCAGACCCAAATGCCACTCCCAAAAAAATGCAGGCCCTCCACATTTTCATAGCCCGAAAAGGGAGAACCAACCATTGAAAATTTTAAATAGGGAAGAGATAGTGGAAGGTGCCATGTGTTGACTTGAAAAAACTTCAAAGATCAACTCTAGAGGCAAATCCCAAATGAGCGTGGAGCCTCCATGTGCCCAGGGTAAGACATATGGCCCTGCCAAAAAAAGGACTAAGCCACAGATGAGGAAATGGAGTAGCCCATAGATGATGCCACATGTCCAATCGTCACAATTTTGGGAGTTGGCTACAAGGGTCCCACTCATACAATGTTTTGGGGCATAATGGGCCCCCCTAACTGATCCAAAGGCACGAGGCAAGAGGTATTCATTTGATCTACCTAAATCAGCTAAGCATAGGGTGAGGCAGTGGAAGGAGCCATGTGTCTCTTTGGTGTTCTTTCAATAGGTGAATCCAAAAGTGGTCCCCAAACATGTGCCAAATATCCACGTGTCTTGGGTTAGGAATAACACAAAAGAAACATAGGATGCCCATAGATGACATCATGTGTTGGTCCAACACAAATTCAAGAGTGTAGAGGAAGGGGTTGAATCTTCAAATCACGTAGGGCTGCCACAAGGATCTTGTATGAACAGACCCTTTCACATATTGCGAGCACACTTTAAGTGCCTGAATATTGACCTTTAGATATCCATGTCTTTCAACCACGGGCTCGGGATCAAGTAAAAGGGTAATTTTTGAAGCTCTCGGTGCCTACTACAAACCTACCACCATTAATAATCTAGTCTTCCATTTTTTAGGCTATCAAGTGTCTCACCTATCTCCATGATGAAGAATGGACTCCTTTCTTTCCCAGTAAGGAACAACACATGGAGGCATCGGTCTTGTAGTAAAACCCGTCATTTTTACAAGTTGATTTAATTGCTTTCTAGGGTGGTTTGTGTAGGTGAATTCAATGCATTGCATGTGTGGTTGAAGCAGGATTCAAATTCTTCCCTCTCTCATTCTATGATTCTTTTATATATTATAAAGGAGGGTCATATTTCTAAAGTTCGGTCAAATTTTCCCTTCTACCCCCCCCCCCCCTCTTTTTATCCCCTCAGGTTGAATGTGGAGCTTAAGCCTCCTCTCTTGGCTGTATAATGGCATTTTATTTCCTCTTTCCCACTATTGATGTACCATGTGAACTCATGGAGCAATAAAATGTGTTTTGTGATGAATTTTTTCCATCCTTCCTTACTTTATTGTCTCTTCTTACCTCTCATCACTACAGGGTATATTGTGCATACTTATGATGTATATTGTAGGTTTTGGGAGCCATGTTTAATGGTTTGAAGTTGTGTTCTGTGTGATCTTCATCTTTGGTCTGTGGTGCATCTTGTCCACCCTCTCATTTTCTCATCTCTCTCCACTTCAGGTAGTAGAGATTGTGACCAACAAACCCTCTTCTTGGTGCTATCACCTCTGTAGTGTAGGATTCCTTTATTTCATGCTCTCTCTCTCTCCTTGTATCCTTGACATTGTTACAATAGGTGTAGTTAGATGTCATTTCTGCATTAGGAGTAGTTTATCATTAGGATCAGGAAGAGGAAGCCATCCTTCTCTGAAGGGCCATCTCAAGTCCGCAAGTCCCACAACTTGAGAGATGGTCCCATGTTATGTTGTCACACCGGATGCCCCACTTAGATCTAAGGCCATTTGGGGGGTGCTATGATTTTGCATCAACAATATCCTAGGTCTCCTTTCCATCAAAGCATTCCTCTAAGTCAAACAGATAGTCTTCCTCCTCATAATCCTACTGCGTGTGCTTGACATCCTCCATGGTGTCCTCCGGATCTAAAATTTGATCATCATGGTTCCCCTCTTCCTCAAACATGAAGTTTGAAATCTCAAACTCTTATTCAACACTAAATTTTGAAGGGGATTAAGTGGGAGGAAGAATTAAAGATTCTTCTATGTCCTGCTTTGCACTTGAAGCTTCTTGAACCGTATGGTCCTCCTCCATCATGGGTTCATCAATAAAATTAGACCCTTCAAATGAAAGAAAAAAAACTTCAATAATGCTTTCTTCATTAAGTGGCCACAACTCTAATTTGATCTCCTCTAGTTGCTCCTTTGCTATGGGACTTGGAGTTGGTTGATCTTCCCTCTCTTGTTCTTGTTGTGTAATGTAGATTAAATTGGCATCCTCTTTAGACAAAGCACCATTGTGGATAATTCATTAAGAGAAAACAGATTGCCGATCTTCTTCTTCTGTTGTTGCAAACTCAACTTTAGCCACCATTGGTCTGACCCTGACCTCCTCTAGAGGGCTAACCATCAAGGGGATTTTCGTAATCCCAAACCTAAGAGCTAATATTACTAAGCTTTTGATCATTTCTTATTTGTTTGGCTTTCCTTCCTTCTACTTTCCTTGATTGGTTTTTGGAGTCTCTTCCCGACATGGACTCGGGAGAGTAGGAGGAGTGGTGGGTGGGGTCTCCACTAGTTTCTTCATTATTTTTGGTGTAGGGGAAGGTATTTCCTTTGGCTCTTGTGGAGGGGAATTTTATTTGGAATGGAAAAGAATAGAATAATTGAGGTGGGATGGAAGTATAGAAGATGGATAAAGGAAATCAACGCTTGGGGAAGTAGATGGGAGGCTAGACTCATGACACCGCTGCGGTGATATTGATTGAGGAAGAGGAAAATAAAAGCTATGAGGTGGTGGAATCACACATTGACAAGGTTTTCTAGCACCGAGATTGTAGGCCTCTATCTCCTTATACCATTATGTGGTTTGGGGCAGCATCTCAATCATGAAGTCAAGCTTCTCCCATGGGTCGTAATGTCTTGGAAAGGGCCTCCCCAAGGACAAGGTGCCATGAAACCAATTCTGAATGCCTTCATCTATGTTGTAGCCCTAGACTGCACCATGCTAGCCTCTATTATTTTGATCTTTTCTAGTAGATCAATGTTCTGCACATAACTTTTACCATTATATGCATCCCCTTGTTCTTGATAAGATCCATAGCTAAAATAGATTTTACACTACTCATATCGATAAGCATAATGGTTCTAAATCTGATCATATTACTGATCTAGAGGAGTCACGAAATACATTGGAGGTGGACTACACTGTTGTTGCTGCCAGTGTGAGTTCCAAGTGGGAAATGAAATCATGATTGCACAACTTCATGGAATGGGAGAAAATGAAAGATGTTGAAGAAAAATGGATGAAAATGGATGGGAGAAGAAGGTTTGTAATTCAGAGAATGGGTTGTTGCCCAGATGGAGTCGTTAGATGTGCTTTGAAAGTGCCTCTAAAGTCTATGATCTTCACTAAGAGAACATCAAACTTGATGAAGTAAAATGGTAAGGTGCCCTAGACCTATCCCAACGGGCGTGCCAAAACTATTGATGCAAAATCAGAACACCCCCTGAATGGCCTCAGATCTGAGTGGGGCATCCGGTGTGACTGCATAACATGGGACCATCTCTCAAGTTGTGGGACTTACAGACGAAGGCCGGCTTTCTCTTCCTAATCCTAATGATAAAATACTTCTAAGGAAGGAATTGTGAATATCTACTCTTAATCTAACAATGCCAAGGAGTTAGGGAGAGAGAGAGAGCATGAAGATAAATAAATCCTACACTACAGAGCTGATGGCACCAAGAAAAGGGGGTTAATGGTCACAATCTTAGATTCCTGAAGTGGAGAGAGGTGAGAAATGGAGAGGATGGATAGACGCATCATAGACCAAAGATAGAGATCACACAAAACACTACTTAAAACACCTTAAACATGGCTCCTAGAACCTGTAATAGACATCATAGATATGCACAGTATACCCTGTAAGCATCAAAGGCAATAATAGACAATAAATAAGGAAGGATGGACAAAATGCATCACAAAATATATTTTATTGATCCATAAGTTCACATAGTACATCATCAGTGGGTAAGAGGCAAGAAAATACCTTTACAGAGATGTGAGAATAGGCTTAAGCTCGACATTCAACCCTAAGAAAGAAAGGGAGAGGGAGGCAGGAAAGAAGAATGACCAAACTTTTAGAAAATGCCCCTCCTTTATAATATATAGGAAGAATAAGAGAGAAAGGAGGGCAGAATTACAGATCCTACTCCAACAACCTGAAAAATTGTATTGAATTCACCTACTTCAACCAACATAGAAAGCATTGAAATTTAAATGGAACAATGATGGTTTCCCTAACAGAGCCCATGCCTTCACAAATTGTTCTTTACTGGGCAAGAAATGATTCCATTCTTCATCATGGTGGCAAGTGGGAGACTTGAAACCCTCGAAAATGGCGTGTTAAAACATTAATCATGACAGGTGGGTAGTAGGTGTCAGGGGATATCTAAAACATCCCCTTTTTCTCGATCCTGAGCTTCCTAAAGGTGCTTTGGATTTAGAGTCTACTCACCCATATCCACATGGTGGCCCCATGTATCTCAAGGTTTCACTCCCTCCTTTGTACTCTTGAAGTTGTGTTGGATCCATACGTGGCATTGTCCATAGGCATGCTCTTTTTCTTTTTTTCTTTTCCTGAGCCCCACAGTTGGAGGAGACACTATTCCTAACCCGAGACACATGGAGAGATGGCACATGTTAGGGGACCCCTTTTGGATTCGTGTCTTGAAAGAGCACCGAAGAGACATGTGGCTCCTTCCCCTACCTTGCCTTATGCTTTTCTGATTTAACATCTAGTTCTACTTCCCTTTTTGACTTTTGGTCATGTGGCGAGCCTACACTAATTTAGGGGGGTAACTACAGGAAGTTGATGGACAAATATAGGGTCATCCGTGGACGTCATATTGCAAAAAATAGTGAAATCTCAACTTGTAGGGATTATTAGCTATACATGCACTCTAAATTAGATTTTTTTTTATAAATGTGAATCTTAGCATTTGGAATCTAGTTTCTAAAATACTAATTTTTGTAAAAAACGGACAAGTTTAGCTATATTAAACACTTAAAATTATATGACTTGGTTTTTTTTTTTGAAAAAACTTATAAGATTGTAGTTCGTTTGCCCGCATTTTGGATGACCAAATCTTGTTTATTTTTTTTCCTTTGGTGAAATGTTAGATGTAGTTGTCTATCTTGGGATGGATTTTATTTTGAATTTATTTTAGCAATATTTTTTTTTTATGATTTTTTCCGTGAAAGTGGTCTGAAAATATTTAGAAAAAGGAGCGCTTTCCGTTTGTTCGCCATAACTATATCAAAAAATATTGAAATCAATTTTTTTCTTTTTTACGTGTATAGAATTTGTCCACGCTTGGGATGGTATAAGTTTTATCATATTTTGATAAGCGAAACAAAATTTACAGACTTAAATGTAGACATGAACATTCGCTGGAAAAAATGTCTTAAAGACCTATTGTTAGTAAGAAATTATAAAATGATATTTATCTTATTCTATTCACTTTAAAAATAATATTTCTATGAAGCTAAGAGTCTCCCCTACGTGATGACACCATTTTTGTGAAATGTTTTTAGTTTTCTAGCATGGTTCAAGTCTTTGGAAGAGTAGATTTGAGGTTTTTTGACCTTTTACACTTCATAATGACCTTCCATAGCTTTGGTTGGGGAAAAACAAAGATTTTCTCGAGGCTTAGGTTCGGTAGATAGATCCACGATCACCGTTTTTTTTAACAATACCGTGATCATGATTTATAAACTGCGAGCGTGGTTTATAAAGTGCGCTCGCAGTTCATAAAGCATGCTCGCGGTTCAGAAATCATATTTACACACATCCCAATGTCTAAATTACCATGTGATTTTTACTCTCTGACCTTACCGTATGAATTACTGCAAAATTTTGTCTTTTTCTGCACGTTTTTCTTATCACCGGAAGCAAAACATCATGGGAGACAAAAAAACGAAGTCATTAAGTAAAAAAACAACAAACAAATTAGAGGCCAATAAAATTCAAAATGTTGAGTGAATGCGGAAACTTCGTGAATCTAGAAGAGGTTCATCTTCAATCCCAACTATTGTAAGCAATGAAGAACTAGGTAATGTTTCTATTGTCAATGTTGAAGTTGAATTAAATAATCATGATGAATAAGTTTTTACTGTCAATGTTGAAGAAGAATTAAATATTCATGATGTAGCAAATGTTGAAAATGAAGGAGACAATGAAAATGTGAATAAGGAAATTCATGTTGAAACTGTAGATAAGCAAAATTTGACAAAAACACCACCTAGGATTTTACGTAATAAACCTAATTTTTTAATTGAAATTGATGAAAGCATTTTGAAATCAATGTCTGACAAACTTTATGAATGACAAATTAGAAGAAAAGCCACGGAAATTTGGGATAATCATTTTAAAATTTTAAATGATTCCCAAAGATGTCAGTTGTTGGTTAGTTTGATGAAATTGGTTAAAATGAGACCTACATTAAACACCTTAGGATTAACAACATCTAACATATGTGGTCAAACCTCTACAATTGTTGAAAACCTTCATGATGCATATCACACTGTTGGTGTCAAGAGACACACTAGGGATAGTAATATTTTGTGTCGTGTACTTGTTACTAGTGTTGTAAGTGAATCAATAAAAAAACAACGTTTGATTATGCAAACAAGTCGAATGTTGCAAGTTAATCGAAAAACTCTAATGAAAGCAATTGAAAGACGTAATATCCTTTAATCACTCAATAATGTCGATTTTTGGGCATTTTTTGCTAGAACACCGCGTAAGGGAAAAAATAATTCTGATGATATAAGAGAAGTTGTTATTAAATTTTGGCATGATAACACTAGAATTTCACCTAATACAAGAGATTTTATAAAACAGAGAGTTGGTTCTAGTAATCGTGAACCACATCCAAAGCATTTCTTAGATATGACTCAAACTCAATTTTTTCGTAAGTTTGAATAAGAGAATCTAGAAATTAAAATTAATCAACGTTTTTTTGAAATGTTGAAACCATTCTATGTGAAAATCAACCATGCTCGCACCACTTGTTGTTTTAGGCAACATGTTGAATTTGTGATGCATTATGCTAAATTATTACGTATTCGTTCTAATTTTCATTCTAAAACTATGTTATCTGAATGTGGTGTTCAAGTTCCACCAATATCTTCCAGGGATTTCGTTGCTACTATATTTTGTGAAAAAGAAGTTGGACAATTTTTTATAGTCAGGATTGTTTAGATGGAAGTTGTAGTACATGCGGCGGATTACCTAAATTGGAAAGTTACATCCATGAGAAAATTAAAGGTACAATAGGACATAATTTAGTTAAATTTGATAAATAAAAATCAGTTGCATACCTGTTGCAAAATGGAAAAGAGTCGAAACGGTGTGAGCTTGTTACAGAACAAATGCCCATTTTTCAATTTATGAAAAAATTTAAGGATGAAATTGTTTATGAGTATGCGAGGCATACACATAAAAATCGATGGTTGGATAAACAATTCAAGCTATGCAAAGACACATTTCCTATTGGTACTATTGTTTCAGTGGTCAATTTTGCAGAGAATTACACATTGCAACCATAAATGGAGGTTCAATCACAATAATATTACAACTCAGTAAAGTTGCCATTTTTGTGCATATAAAATTTCTACATTCTCCTGACAGTACAGAGAATGATCAATTTTTTTTAAGAGATAACCACTTTTATATCAGTGATGATCATACTCATTCTACTGAATTTGTGCAAGGGTGTTTCCAGTTATTTTATGGAAACTTTTCTGATAGGGACATCCACTTCAAACAACATTATATATGGTCAGATAATTACACGTCTCAGTTTAAGAATGCACGAATGTTTTATTGGATGAGAAGAATACACATCAAGATGGGTGTGCAACATATTTGGAGTTTCACTAAGGCTGGACATGGAAAAGGAGAGCATGACGGTACAGGGGCATGTGTGAAAAGAGCTCTTGCAAGAGAAGAGTTGAAGTACAAAGATGATGCTAAATTAAAAGATGAAAAGAGCATAGTGGAATGGTGTACTGATAATATGGTCCGAGGTTCTCAAGAAAATTCCACAGTTTGCAGATATTTTTGGTTGATAGAGGAAAAACATATTGCTAATTACGAGGATTGTATGACACTCACTGGGTCAAGTGATATGCACTCATTTTTTAGCTCAGACACTACTTCGTGGGCCATATGGACAAGAAAGTTGACATGTTTTTGTGCATCTTGTATCAAATTTGTCATTGCTGATTTTGATTCACAAGAATGGGTGGAAGGATGGATTTGTAGGCCTCTAACTCCACTTCCTAGTTATCAACCCCCACAAGCATTACAATTTGTTTCTGTAGATGAAGTTACAACATCCAAAGACTTTGACGAAATTTTGATTTTTGTGCGACAAGGTATTTATGGTTATTTATTTAATTTTTGTATTGAGTTATGTCCACTGAAATTTTAATATGTAATTTAAATTTGAGTTGTTCAACCTTGGTTATTTTTTTGTAGGACATGTGTTTGCAGTAATTGCGGCAGAAGAAAATGAAGAAGGAAAAAACTATTTCTTATGTCATTGCATCAAGGAAAGAAAGAAGTTGACTTCTCCTATTATAGATGGTGAAGAGATTGAGTATCCTACAGGGTCAATGGTAGTTACTGGAACTTGGCTTCGATGGTATCCATTAGTAAACTCCTCTGTTTGGGTGTTTGAAGACTTTGAGACACAAAAGAAAATACTCTTATATTCACATCTAGTTCTAGCGACAAATATTCAGTTGTATAGATATCGAGGAAGGCCTAATAACAAGATTCTTTGGAAGGTTTGAGAGTCAGATCATGAAGCAATCTTGTCTGTTATTCAGAGTAGATCCGATCTTGATGGTTCATTAGAATGAATTTACAATGCTCATGTCTGGTATATATTTAATTTCTTTTCAATATATATATATATATATATATATATAATTTTTTTAGTTTAAAGATCTATATTTAAGTTTGAATATATTTTATTTATAATTTGAGTATTTTGTGTACATGTATATAGATAGTATATATGGTTTTGATTTGAAACTTAAATTTCTTTGACTAACAATTTTATGTTTCGGTTAGTGGTGCCAGAAAAGCTTCCACCTTCACATGGTTAGCACTGTTAGTAGAGAATTTTAAATTCTCGAAGCTAAGAGAAGCTTTCATTGTTTGAAAAAGTTGTAAATTTTGAAAAAGTTGTAAATTTTTAAAATGTTGTAAATTTTGCAAATGTTGTAGGTTCCACAGAGTCCGAGTAGTCACCCATCAAAGTTGAATGAATTTTGAAAACGTTGTAAATTTTGAAAATGTTGTAAATTTTGAAAACAATTCCTCTAGGTTCCACGGAGTCCGAGTAGTCACCCATCAAAGTTGAATGATATTTTGGTCTCAGGGATCTCTTCGAATGAAGGGGACTATGCCCGAACGAAGTTGGTTCGGTGCCACGAGCCCGGAAGCAATGACCCTTTCGCACACCAAAAAATTTCCTCCTCTAGCATTCACCTAGCCACCTAGACGTGCTGGCGTAGTCGGTTTGGTGCCACAACCCACCGTTTGCAAAATATAGCGTTTGACAACCTTACACTAGCTCTAATTGCACTATTTCACGCATTTGTAAACAGTAGGATAGCGAGAACACCAGAATGAAAATGAAAAAAATGAGAGAGGCTATTGTAGAGGGTCCGTACACCGAGTTGTCCAATCAGATGAGGCCTCTCTAGGTGCCACGGAGTATGAGTAGTCACTCGTCGAATTTGAATGATATTTTGGTCTCAGGGATCTTAAGGGACTACGCTCGAATGAAGTAGCCCGGAAGCAACGACCTTTTTGTGCACCGAAAAACCACCTCCTCTAGCATTCACCTAGCCACTCGGACGTGCCGACATAGTTGGTTCGGTGCCACGACCCACCGTTTGCAAAATATAGCGTTTGACAACCTTACACTGGCTCCAACTACACTATTTCACACGTTTGCAAACAATAGGACAATGAGAGCACCAAAATGAAAAGAAAAAAATGAGATAGGCTATTGTACAGGGTCCGTACGCTGAGGTTCTAAATTAGAGGAGGCCTCTCTAGGTGCCACGGATTCCAAGTAGTCACCTGTCAAAGTTGAATGATATTTTGGTCTCAGGGCTCTTAAGGGACTACGCCCGAACGAAGTAGCCCGGAAGCAACGACCCTTTCGTACACCAAAAAAATGCCTCCTGTAGTGTTCTCCTAGCCACTTGGACGTGTTGGCACAGTCGATTTGGTACCACGACCCACCGTTTGCAAAATATAGCATTTGACAACCTTACACTAGCTCCAACTGCACTATTTCACACGTTTGCAAACAGTAGGACAACGAGAGCACTGAAATGAGAAGGAAAAAAATGAGAGAGGCTATTGTAGAGGGTCCCTACATTGAGATTCTAGATTAGACGAGGCCTCTCTAGGTGCCACGGAGTTTGAGTAGTCACCCGTCGAAGTTGAACGATATTTAGGTCTCAGGGCTCTTAAGGGACTACGCCCAAACAAAGTAGCCCGGAAGCAACGACCTTTTTGCGCACTGAAACACCACCTCCCCTAGCATTAAACTAGCCACCCAGACATGTTGGAGCATTCGTTTCGGTGCCACAACCCACCGTTTGCAAAATATAGCGTTTGAAAACCTTACATTGGCTCCAACTGCACTATTTCGTGTGTTTGTAAACAGTAGGACAGCGAGAGCACTGAAATGAGAAGGAAAAAACCGAGAAAGGCTATTATAGAGGGTCCGTACGTAGAGGTTCTGGATTAGATGAGGCCTCTCTAGGTGCCACGGAGTCCGAGTAGTCACCCGTCGAAGTTGAACAATATTTTGGTCTCAGGGCTCTTAAGGGAATAAGCCCGAACGAAGTAGCCCGGAAGCAACGACCTTTTCATGCACTAAAACACCACCTCCTCTAGTGTTCACCTAGCCTCCTATACATGTTGGTGTAATTGGTTTGTTGCCATGACCCACCGTTGCAAAATATAGCGTTTGACAAAATTACACTGGCTCCAACTGCACTATTTTGATGCGTTTGCAAATAGTAGGACAACGAGAACACCAAAATTAGAAGGAAAAAAATGAGAGAGGCTATTTTAGAGGGTACCTATGGTGAGGTACTAGATTAGATGAGGCCTCTCTAGGTGCCACGGAGTCTGAGTAGTCACCCGTTGAATTTGAACAATATTTTGGTGTCAGTGGGCTCTTAAGGGACTACGCACGAATGAAATAGCCTGGAAGCAACGAACCTTTCAAGCACCGAAACACCACCTCCTCTAGCATTCACCTAGCCACCCAAACATGCCAGAGTAGTTGGTTTGGTGCCATGACCCACCGTTTACAAAATATAGTGTTTGACCACCTTACACTGGGCTCCAACTGCACTATTTTTCGCATTTACAAATAGTAGGACAAGGAGAGCACCGAAATGAGAAGAAGAAAATTGAGAGAGGCCATTGTAGAGGGTCCGTATGCTGAGGTTTCAGATCAAACGAGGCTTCTCTAGGTGCCATAGAGTCCGAGTAGTCACCCGTCAAAGTTGAATGATATTTTGGCCTCAGGGCTCTTAAGGGACTACGCTCGAATGAAGTAGCCCGGAAGCAATGACCTTTTTGTGCACCAAAAAACTACCTCCTCTAGCATTCACCTAGCCAATCAGAGGTGCTGACATAGTCGGTTCGGTTCCATGACCCACCGTTTGCAAAATATAGCGTTTGACAACCTTACACTGGCTCTAACTGCACTATTTCGCGCGTTTGCAAACAATAGGACAGCGATAGCACCAAAATGAAAAGGAAAAAAATGAGAGAGGCTATTGTACAGGGTCTATACACTGAGGTTCTAGATTAGATGAGGCCTCTCTAGGTGCCACGGAGTCCGAGTAGTCACCTGTCAAAGTTGAATGATATTTTGGTCTCAGGGCTCTTAAGGGACTACGCCCGAATGAAGTAGCCCGGAAGCAAAGACCCTTTTTCGCACCAAAACACCACCTCCTGTAGTGTTCTCCTAGCCATTTGGATGTGTCGGCGCAGTTGTTTTTGTGCCACGACCCACCGTTTGCAAAATATAGCGTTTGACAACCTTATACTGGCTCCAACTGCACTATTTCACGCGTTTGCAAACAGTAGGACTGCGAGAGCACTGAAATGAGAAGGAAAAAAATGAGAGAGGCTATTGTAGAGGGTCCCTACATTGAGATGCTAGATTAGACGAGGCCTCTCTAGGTGCCACGGAGTCTTAGTAGTCACCCGTCGAAGTTGAACGATATTTTGGTCTCAGGGCTCTTAAGGGACTACGCCCAAACGAAGTAGCCCGGAAGCAACGACCTTTTTGCGCACTGAAACACCACCTCCCCTAGCATTAAACTAGCCACCCAGACATGTTGGAGCATTCGTTTCGGTGCCAAAACCCACCGTTTACAAAATATAGCGTTTGAAAACCTTACACTGGGTCCAACTGCACTATTTCGTCTGTTTGCAAAAAGTAGGACAGCAAGAGCACTGAAATGAGAAGGAAAAAACTAAGAAAGGCTATTGTATAGGGTCCGTACGTAGAGGTTCTGGATTAGATGAGGCCTCTCTAGGTGCCACGGAGTCCGAGTAGTCACCTGTCGAAGTTGAACAATATTTTGGTCTCAGGGCTCTTAAGGGACTAAGCCCGAACGAAGTAACCCGGAAGGAACGACCTTTTCGTGCACTGAAACACCACCTCCTCTAGCGTTCACCTAGCCTCCTAGACATGTTGGTGTAATTGGTTTGTTGCCATGACCCACCGTTGCAAAATATAGCGTTTGAAAAAATTACACTGGCTCCAACTGCACTATTTTGACGCGTTTGCAAATAGTAGGACAGCGAGAACACCAAAATTAGAAGGAAAAAAATGAGAGAGGCTATTTTAGAGGGTACCTATGGTGAGGTACCGGATTAGACGAGGCCTCTCTAGGTGCCACGGAGTCTGAGTAGTCACCCGTTGAATTTGAACGATATTTTGGTGTCAGGGCTCTTAAGGGACTACGCACGAACAAAGTAGCCTGGAAGCAACGAACCTTTCGAGCACCAAAAAACCACCTCCTCTAGCATTCAGCTAGCCACCCAGACGTGCCAGAGTAGTTGATTTGTTTCCATGACCCACTGTTGCAAAATATAGCGTTTGACAAAATTACACTGGCTCCAACTGCACTATTTTGACGCGTTTGCAAATAGTAGGACAGCGAGAACACCAAAATTAGAAGGAAAAAAATGAGAGAGGCTATTTTAGAGGGTACCTATGGTGAGGTACCGGATTAGACGAGGCCTCTCTAGGTGCCACGGAGTCTGAGTAGTCACCCGTTGAATTTGAACGATATTTTGGTGTCAGGGCTCTTAAGGGACTACGCACGAACGAAGTAGCCTGGAAGCAACGAACCTTTCGAGCACCAAAACACCACCTCCTCTAGCATTCAGCTGGCCACCCAGACATGCCAGAGTAGTTGGTTTGGTGCCATGACCCACCGTTTGCAAAATATAGTGTTTGACCACCTTACACTGGCTCCAACTGCACTATTTTTCGCATTTACAAATAGTAGGACAACGAGAGCACCGAAATGAGAAGAAGAAAATTGAGAGAGGCCATTGTAGAGGGTCCATATGCCGAGGTTTCAGATCAAACGAGGCTTCTCTAGGTGCCACGGAGTCCGAGTAGTCACCCGTCAAAGTTGAACGATATTTTAACCTCAGGGCTCTTAAGGGACTATGCTCGAATGAAGTAGCCCGGAAGCAACGACCTTTTTGTGCACCAAAAAACTACCTCCTCTAGCATTCACCTGGCCAATCAGAGGTGCTGACACAGTCGGTTCGGTGCCATGACCCACCGTTTGCAAAATATAGCATTTGACAACCTTACACTGGCTCCAACTGCACTATTTCGCGCGTTTGCAAACAATAGGACAGCGATAGCACCAAAATGAAAAGGAAAAAAATGAGAGAGGCTATTATACAGGGTCTATACGCTGAGGTTCTAGATTAGACGAGGCCTCTCTAGGTGCCACGGAGTCCGAGTAGTCACCTGTCAAAGTTGAATGATATTTTGGTCTCAGGGCTCTTAAGGGACTACGCCCGAATGAAGTAGCCCGGAAGCAAAGACCCTTTTTCGCACCAAAACACCACCTCCTGTAGTGTTCTCCTAGCCATTTGGATGTGTCGGCGTAGTCGTTTTTGTGCCACGACCCACCGTTTGCAAAATATAGCGTTTGACAACCTTACACTGGCTCCAACTGCACTATTTCACGCGTTTGCAAACAGTAGGACGGCGAGAGCACTGAAATGAGAAGGAAAAAAATGAGAGAGGCTATTGTATAGGGTCCCTACATTGAGATGCCAGATTAGACGAGGCCTCTCTAGGTGCCACGGAGTCTGAGTAGTCACCCGTCGAAGTTGAACGATATTTTGGTCTCAGGGCTCTTAAGGAACTACGCCCAAACGAAGTAGCCCGGAAGCAACAACCCTTTTGCGCGGTAAAACACCACCTCCTCTAGCATTAATCTTGCCACCCAAACATGTTGGGGCATTCGGTTTAGTGCCACGACCCACCGTTTACAAAATATAGCGTTTGAAAACCTTACACTGGCTCCAACTACACTATTTCGTGTGTTTACAAATAGTAGGACAACGAGAGCACTGAATTGAGAAGTAACAAACTGAGAAAGGATATTGTAGAGGGTCCATACGTAGAGGTTCTGGATTAGATGAGGCCTCTCTAGGTGCCACGTAGTCCAAGTAGTGACCGGTCGAAGTTGAATGATATTTTGGTCTCAGGGCTCTTAAGGGACTACGCCCGAACGAAGTAGCCTGGAAGCAACGACATTTTCGTGCACTGAAACACCACCTCCTCTAGCATTTACCTGGCCACCTATACATGTCAGTGTAATTGGTTTGGTGCCATGACCCACCGTTGTAAAATATAGTGTTTGACAAAATTACACTGGCTCCAACTGCACTATTTCGCGCGTTTGCAAATAGTAGGACAGCGAGAGCAGCAAAATGAGAAGTAAAAAAAGGAGAGAGGCTATTTTAGAGGGTACCTATGGTGAGGTACCAGATCAGATGAGGCCTCTCTAGGTGCCACGGAGTCTGAGTAGTCACCCGTCGAATTTGAACGATATTTTGGTGTCAGGGCTCTTAAGGGACTACACACGAACGAAGTAGCCTGGAAGCAACGACCCTTTCGAGCACCAAAACACCACCTACTCTAGCATTCACCTAGCCACCCAGACATTCCAGAGTAATCAGTTCGGTGCCACGACCCACCGTTTACAAAATATAGTGTTTGATAACCTTATACTGGCTCACACTGCACTATTTTGCGCATTTGCAAACATTAGGACAGCGAGAGCACCGAAATGAGAAGAAAAAAACTAAGAGAGTCTATTGTAGAGGGTTCATATTCTTATGTTCCAGATCAAACGAGGCTTCTCTAGGTGCCACGGAGTCTGAGTAGTCACCCGTCGAAGTTGAACGATATTTTGGTCTCAGGGCTCTTAAGGGACTACGTCCGAACGAAGTAGCCCGGAAGCAATGACCCTTTCGCGCACAAAAACACCACCTCCTCTAGAATTCAACTAGCCACTCGGATGTGCTAGTGTAGTTGGTTTTGTGCCATGACCCACCGTTTGCAAAATATAGCTTTTGACAACCTTACATTGGCTCTAACTGTACTATTTCACATGTTTGCAAACAATAGGACAGCGACAGCACCGAAATGAGAAGGAAAAAACTGAGAGACTCTATTGTATATGGTCCTTACACCAAGGTTTCAGATTAGATGAGGCCTCTCTAGGTGTCACGGAGTCCGAGTAGTCACCTATCGAAGTTGAACGATATTTTGGTCTCAGGGCTCTTAAGGGACTACGCCCAAATGAAGTAGCCCGGAAGTAACAACCCTTTCACGCACTAAAAAAATACATCCTCTAGCATTCACCTAGCCACCCGGATGTGCTGGCATAGTTGGTTTGGTGCCAACACCCACCATTTGTAAAATATCGTGTTTGACAACCTTACACTGGCTCCAACTGCACTATTTCACGCGTTTGCAAACAGTAGGAAAACGAGAGCACCGAAATGAGAAGGAAAAAACTGAGAGAGGATATTATAGAGGGTCCCTATGCTGAGGTTCTAGATCAGACAAGGCCTCTCTAGGTGCCACAGAGTCCTAGTAGTCATCTGTCGAAGTTGAACGATATTTTTGTCTCAGGGGTCTTAAGGGACTACGCCCAAACGAAGTAGCCCGAAAGCAACGACCATTTTCCGCACCAAAAACCACCTCCTCTAGCATTCACCTAGCCACCCAAATGTCCCGGCGTAGTCACTTTGGTGTCATGACCCACTGTTTGCAAAAGATAGCATTTGACAACCTTACACTGGCTCCAACTACACTATTTCACGCGTTTTCAAACAGTAGGACAATGAGAGCACCGAAATGAGAGGGAAAAAACCTAGAGAGGATATTGTAGAGGGTTCATATGCTGAGGTTCCAGATCAAACGAGGCCTCCCTAGGTTACACGATGTCCGAGTAGTCACCCTTCGAACTTGAACGATATTTTGGTCTTAGGGCTCTTAAGGGACTACGCCCGGAAGCAACTTATCCCCATTTTTTACATTAATGACAAAGGCATACATTTAACAACATTTTATTCATCTTTCTCCTCCTGATAGGATCACCTCTTCATTAGAAACATCTACCAAATGTCTTAAATAAGCTCAAAATCTTGAAATTTCACTGAAAAACTGATTTTAGCCTCTTTTCAAGCATAGAGACACTAAGCTCCGCTGTGAATAACATATGCATGATCTGAACATGTTGAAAATCATTGATATTTATCATCATCATAACTTTTCTTTGAGTAAGAGCACCATCACTCACCTTGGAGGTATGCAAAAAAAATCATTTTCACAAAAGCTTTTTTTTCACCTTCAAGAATCCACTATACCAGACCTACATACCTAAAACAGTCATCAGTATAGAAAAATGATCCTTCTTACCTTCATCTTTGGCCAAATCTAATTGTTAGGCACCAAAACTTGATTTAGTCACATGTTTGTAGCCTTCATGTATTGGGAAGAAATAATGCATTCATGACTCATACCTTACTTGTTCTTGGAGAATACACTCATCATAGACCTCAAAAACCTTTAAATAAACAATGTCCCCCTGAGTGTTTTGTATCTTACACATCATCAATTAGCTCTATAGAATCTCCTTTTCATATCATTGTAAACTGATTATCCTAAAATCATCAACCTTCCCTCCAATGTAGCTTCATAATGTCGAAAAATGCCTTTCTAGCACACGAAATCACCTAGAGTACCTTCAAGAATCTATAATATATGTGTACTCCTGGCAAGATTAGGCATTGAGCATTTTTTTAAAGCACTTTAAGTAACACCTATAGGCATGTAGGTTACAAAATTAGAGAAAATTTGAAAATTTCAAGTCATGTAGCACAATGGACACTAGATAGATACTTGTATTTTGGAATGAAACACACTTCTAGACCTGACAATTGACCACTTTGAATGCATCATAACATGCCATGGTTGGGATTGACATGTACACATTTCACCTGTGAAATATTCTTTATAGACAGATAAGCAAATTATATGTATATACTAATTCAAGAAACCTCAAGTCATAGACCAAACTAGCTACCTGCCTCACTAGCTTATTCAAGTATAATCAGATCACAAGAACAATTCTTGGAGCATATTACCAATTTAAGATTATACTCACTATATTCTTTAAAATAACGCATGCTCTACCTCTTGAAAACATTTTCCATAAGTTATCAGATAATCCCTATAGATCTATTGGTTTGAATATTACACAAGTGAATGATGCGATATGTGAATTGTTCCAAGACAAAACAATGCAAGCATCCAAGATTGTAAATAATGAAAATACAATCTAGATATAATTAACTATTTCAGTTTTACAAATCTAACATCTTTATACCATTGCCATTCAGAAACTGATTTGGTTACAAAAACTATTATAATCACATCACTTGTATTATAATGAAGAGTGAGAATCAATAGGTACTATAGTGGTTCCAATATAAATAGGGCCAACATATATCATGATCTAAAAAATTCCCTATCCTTAGGGTACTATGGCATGATGTCATCATGTCATCAAGATCCACAATATATTAAAGTCCACTGTATGGTATATGTCATGGACCTTATAATTGATTCAAGGATGTAAAATCAATGCACAAAGAAGGTTCTAGAACCTATTCACATTCCTTATTTTAAATTGAACTTGAACATGGCCTTGGAATCAGGCCCCATAATGAACCACCTTATGAGATAGACACAACCTATTCAAAAAATGAGGATGGCTCATCTCATTTTGACAACGTGATGCATATTCCCAATGGAGGTCCTATACGAGGATCTTTACTCAAGTAACATATTTCCTAATTGAGTTATTTTTACCTTGTCATATAATTAGATACTATATCCAATTGAAAATTTACCCTACTATATTCTGAACTAATAGATTGGAATAAAAAATTTCATAGGCCAATTTATTTCTTTGATCCAAGTGCAAGAAAAACAAACATAAGTCTCATAGTGAAATCCTCTTTGAGTCATTAGTAAACAAACAAGACAAAGAACAGATAGAAAAATTGGTATACCCATTCAAAGACGATGATTAACCACGTTATGTGCTACTTGTTAAAGAACTGAAAAAGACATAAATATGATTTAACCAACACACATGGATATATATATATATATATATATATATATATATATATATATATATATATATATATATATATAAGAATCAAACAAAGTGTGCTCCAGACGCACGTCTCTGAAAATATATATGTACATAAGTTCATAATGTATGTGTACATCTCGAACTAAGCACGTGTCATAATGTACATATGGGACCACATGCGGTTGCAAAAGGCTATATATATCCTGTGGACTATGAATCTACTCATGACCACATATGTACATCCAGGTGGACTATAAATCTACTCATGAAACATCTTCCCTCTCTTCGCCCTACTAGAAGTAGCACGTCCACGACCTGGGGATGTAGTGGAGGGAGATGTCACTATAGGTTTCATCCGTGTGGTCCTAGGTGTCTCTAAGAATGCCTGCAACCTAACCTGCACATTCATAAACAACAAGTTTTTAACACCCAAAATTTTAAAATACATTCAAAATTTAGAAACTTGTACAATTTAGTTAAAATGCATGTGAAATCTTACCGCAATGTCATGATCCCTATCAATTTGTTGTTGACACGTCGCAGGGACAACAATAGACTCACGAGGGGTAAGCTACATACAAATAATTAATTTTCAAATTAAATATTTCACATATATACCTAAAAAAATTGATATTGTAGATTTAAGTTTAATAAGAAATAATGAACCTCCAAAATTTAACAAATTTAAAAAATTGTGTACCTCAGTTAGTGGATCTGCAGATGCTATGGTAGTATCTACAACAGCCTCCATAGTCTGCATATGTGGAGGAGTCTCTCTAGCAGCCATAAGCTATACAAAAAACATGTACAAATTAATATTAAAATCTACATAACAGAGGTCCAAAGCATGTAATCCGTGTGTGAATTTCCAGTAATTAGAAATAAAGTGTAAAGAGATTTACTAACCTGCGTAAAAATCATGTGAGGCATGCCAGTAGCCTCAGTTCCTTGAGCAAATGATGACCCGCTAGACTCCTATGTATAAAAGATAAAAATATTAATACATGTACAATATACAGTTGAAACAAATTATAATAATAATCTAGTGCAATTAAATGATTTATTAAAAATGTAAGTTTGTACATCTTGAAACTTATGTTTGAAACACGTCCAGCTGTAGTAGCTAGCATGTCGAAGCCGGATGTTTCCTTCACCAGATCTTTCTATTTAAAATAAAATAAAAAATTAGTTTTTTACATGTATGTACATGACATACAATCAAATATATATATATATATATATATATCTCAAACATGTGAATTAAACTATTGTATATAAATATTATTTAAATTTATTTGAAATTTACCTGTGAAAGACCAATATCAGTGGCTCTAGTTCCAAAAACATTCCCTAGCATCTCATCTATAGAAAAGAAATCCTGTGAACCAGCAAATGATGTCTCACCTGCAGTGCATACGTCACCACATGATCCATAGTGGTGTGGTGCACTAGAACTGGTGCCTCCACCAACATCACCAGATGCAATCTGGGTGCTATGCTGGGTGAGAGTGTCAGTGAGCTCCCTTAATGCATGTAATGTATCAATCTCCAAAACCTCCTTCACTATAGGAGGGATAACTGAAGGTAGTGGGGGTTTTGGGGCATGGGGGATCCTAGGCTGACCTACGCATGCACTAGGTCTACTCTGTGTAGAGCCACCTCCTCGACGAAAAAATTCAGAAAAGTCAAAATAATTCGGGACCTCATTGAGCACGAACTCACAATATAATTTCTTAAAAAAATAAAGAGGAAACTCATTATTATTGCATGGTGGATAATCAAAAACCATCCACCATCAGTCCCAAAAATTGTTTTTTATTCTTTCGTCATGGCACCAATGGATTAGGAACCATTTGCAAGCAACTGCATGGGGGCATTGGTTCTAGGGTTAGTAAATAATGCACAAATGAGGTCTTTTCCAAATTTTTTTGTCTTTGATGGCCGTATGGGATAGTTTATCAGCATACCACCACCTATAGTCACTTCTAAAGGTGTTCCATCTATGTATTTGGTTGGTTGCAGACTTGACTTCGCCAATCAATGTTTGAAATGTATTGGCTAAAGTCATGCGGGATGGATTTGTAGCATGATTTTTTCTTATAGTTTGAATTAGGTTCTCAATGACAATTTTATTTTCTTGGATTCTTCCAATGATATTATCTTACATTCATGTTGGCTCAGTGGGGATAGAAGGAGCCACATGAGACGGATCTATGTTTGGATGAGGGTTTTGAGGAATGTTCAGAGGATTTTGAGGAATGTTCGGTGGGTTTTGAGGAATGTTTTGATGGTTTGCATGATTTCAAGCTTTCCGACCAATTGATAAAACAAGAAAATTGTATACATAAAAAAACATTTCAAAAAACCCATGAAAATGTAAAAAAAAACCTAAAATGCAATAAAAAAACCATAAAATACAAAAAAGTGATTACAATCAGGGACTTACCTCCTTGTCTTGGCGGCATGGTTGAATCTATCACTATTCAGAAGTCTGATGAGAAATTTTGAGATGGTATTGAAAGCGTGAGTGAAAAATGTTTAGGAAAATTCACGGTTTGAAATGAAAAATGAGGAAAATAAGGAGTCGCGGGACTGTTAAATTTTGTCTCAGAGTTCCGCGATCGTGGTTTATAACCATGATCATGGTTTTAGGTTCGGTAATTACTGAACCTAGAATTTAGGAACCACGATCGTGGTTTTAGAACCACGATCACGGTTCCTTTATTTCTGGTTTTTATGTCCACGGAATTGTCCAACAACTTCGTGCACTTACCCAGGGACTACCTCTAGATTTTAACCTTGAATATGCATCATGTTAACATGTGGAGGCTTCCTTTGGCCTATCCTAAGATTGGAATTTTCAATGACCGATGTCCCTTTTTTGGACCTTGGACACGTAAAGGGCCGGTACTAGTTCAAGGTATTTCTTTGGGCCGCACCTTTGAAATTACATCGATGAGGCACGTGGAAGCCTCCGCATCTATACTCTACCTCCCTTGTGTTCTACCTAAGTCCTTTCTATTTGAAGAAGTCTTTATGTCAGACCTGAGACACGTGGAGGATTTCGCTGACTCTGCGATAATTATCCGATTCAACGGCTGGCTCTACCTCTACTTGGACCCTTAGCCACATGGCAAGCCCGTGCACACTTAGGGAGCCCTCCTTGGATTATATGCTTGGAGTTGTGTCGATGAGGTACGTGGTACCCTCTGCAAGTCTGTGACTTTTCAATGGCCGATGAGACCCCCCTTTAGAACCCAACTACGTGGTGGTTTGACACTTGTTAGGGACCACCTTTCGGGCTTGACCATTGAAGATGCGCCAATTGGACACATGGAGGTCTCCACTCACCCTATTGTACTTAGCTAATTCAATATTTCTCCTCTTCCTCCATTTTATTTTGGTTGGGTCCCTTTTGCTTATTTAAGAGTGACTACGTTTGGTCTTGGACACGTGGAAGTTTTGCGCTCATTTGGGGTCTTTGTTTTGCTACACCTTTTGGAATTGCTTTGAGTTGACACGTGGCACCTCCTACAAGTCTGTTTGTTCGGCCCTGAGTCAACTTGTATGTAAAGTCCGAAAACTTTGAGCTTTTTCTCTATGTTTCTCATGTTGAGCTTCTCGTATCTTTTAATGTTATCAGCCTCCTTTTCTGACCCTTCCCCTTCATTTTTGGATTTGAAATGTGGGCTCCCATGACTGAACCAGACCTTCTGATTTTCTTCTATGTGGGGTCATGTTTGATCAATTTTACTGGGGGTGAAATTGGGATAACAATAACCAGCCAACAAAGTAAAAAATAAAAAAAGAAGTAATAATTACAATAACATTCCTCCCTTTATTACATTTTTCTTACAAATGTACCCCCAAAATAGCTTAAATTTTACCTTTCTAAGAGACTTGGTGAGTATATCAGCTACTTGAGAATTTTTGGGGTAGTACTAGAGCTAGATGTTGTGGTTCGATACTTGTTCTCAAATGCAATGAAATTCGACCTCAATATGCTTGGTTTGTTCATGGAAAAATAGATTCTTCACAAGCTTCAATGCAACTTGATTGTTGCAATGATATATCATCCAAAATGTGATATAACAAAATTTCTTCACACAAAACTCCTCATGTGGTGTGATATTTGACCTCAATAGATGAGAGAGCATCAAGAGTTTTCTTCTTTCTAATCCATGAGATAGGTGTAGATTTTAGATGAAAAACATATCTTGTAGCTGTCAACAGATCCGACATAGTCTCAGTTGGTATATCCCTACAAGAAGAAATGAGACTTCTTATATTCTAGACAATATTCAATTATGTCTCATACAAATCTAATAACATGCTTCACTGCTACCCAATGACATTTCTTTTTCTTCTGGATGAATATGGAAAGATACATGATAGTGAATCATAGGTATGGTCTAATATAAGCCAAGTAAATGAGATTCCCAACAAGTTACTTGTAGTGAGTAATATCTACTTGAGGTGAATCCTAGAATATAGTAATTTTTAAGCCTTTCTCCATTAGAGTGGACACAAGTTTACAATAGGAAATCCCATATATTTATAAGAGTGTCTCGGTATATTTCTTCTAGGAGATAAAAATGTGATGCTTCTTTTGTCATATCTCCAAGCCAAGATAGTAGTGAAGTATCCCCAAATATTTCATGTTGAAGGATTTTTTTATATCATTCTTAACATATTTGACGAGATTGTCTAATCTCCCTATTCTCCCTATGATCAAATATATATATAATAAGAGTAAAAATATTTGTGCCTATCTTCTTAGTATGTACATATTTGAATATGAGGGGATATGGGTGAATCAATGTTGTAATAACTAATCACCTATTTTAATGTACCATGCCGTACATGATTTTTTGAGTCCATAAATAGACTTAATTAGATGATATACCTTTTTAGGATGTTGCTCATAAAAATTCCTTCTAGCTGGGTCATGTATACTTATTCTTTGAGATCACCATTCAAGAAAGAACTTTTTACATCCATCTGCTGAAGTTTCCATTTTTTTTGTTATTAGTACACATACAACTATGATGGTTTTTATCTTTGTATTGGGTGTAAAGGTATCCTAGTAGTCAATTCCTTCTTGCTGAGAATATCCCTTTACAAATATCCATGTTTTATACTTGTTGATATATCCATCTACCTTGTATTATTTTTTAAAATACATTTGTATCGATTGTATTTTTTCCTGTAAAAAGATCAAAAGCTTCCCATGTCTGATTTTGAAGTAGGGAGTCATATTCAACATCCATGGCCTTCTTCCACTCTTGTTGATTGAGTGCCTCTCGAACTATACAAAGTTTGGTGATGTCAACAAATGAACTCATCAGTGTGATACTTACCTCATTTTTGACATGTATTTTCATTCTAACTCTTGATGAAGCATCTAGGAGAGAGTTCACGTGGGAGTCCTATTAACTATTTTTTTACCCCCTTACAAAATGGATCAACCTATAGGTATAGGCACTAATAGTTAATGGGAGCATTTTACAAGGTATCTCGTGGAAAGCTTGCGAGGCGCGGAGAAGGTTTGGAGAAGGATTTGCATTAATGGTCAAGCCTAAAAAATGTATGGATTTTCATCTCCTTAATGTGTGTTAATGCCCCTATTCTTTTCATGTGTCAACCATTCTTCTTGTCGTGTATCAACCATTATCCTTGACCCGCATATACTCCCATCCTTTTGTCATGCGTGAACAATTTTTCCTATCGCGCATCAACACCCCCTCTTCTTGTCGCGCATCAACCATACTTCTTATCGCGTGTCAATTCCTCTCTTCCTGTCGTGGGTAAACTTACCCTCTTCTTTTAAATCATCAAAAATTCTCCTTTACGCATGTCAACACCTCGTTTCTTGTCACGCGTCAACGCCCCCCTTCTTGTCACACATCAACCACCCTTTTTATCACATGTCAACCGCACTTCTTTTCACACGTCAACCTTTCTCCTTGACGCATGTTAATGCCCCTCTTCTTGTCACGTGTCAACCTCCCTCATTGACACAGGTCATTATACCTTCTCCATTGCCACCATCTTCTTGTCGCACATCTGTGTCACTCCATTTCATGCATCAACAACATTTTTATTCACGCATCAACCTCGCCTCCTTATCATGCGACAACATTTTTTTTTTGTGTGTGTGAAAATTCTTTCCCTCATCAACAGTGACTCTTCCCTTCTTTTTGTGCATCGCCTAGTGGTTTATGTCAGGTTAAAATAAAGATTTTCAGACATAAACAACTAGTTTCAGACATAAACAACATTATTAACACCCTACACGATAGCTCAACAACTAGTTTAATGAGGTATGGCACCTCTATTCACCGTGCAAGAAAAGTACCATTGAAAAGTGAACCATCATGGCTACCCATACCTACATACAAGAATTTAATGAAGGATGTTGGTTGGTAGCTCCTTTTCTCTATATATATGTAAATTCCCTTCATTCAAAGAGGGGTAGAATTTCAATATCGTAAAAGAACTCTCCCAAAATTGTTCCAGTACTTTTGTGAGCTGCAAGCTTAGAGTTTATGCATTTTGTCAAGGATTATTGCCTTGTGCCTATATTGTAATGGATTGTGCATCATTTTAAGAAATAAAATTAGTGTTATGTGTCTTTTCTTTCCCTATCTTGATTTGTATTACATTTCTTTCCTTCTATTGTATTTTGCAGGTATATTGTGCATACTTTGTTCCTTTACAGGGATTAAATTTGTTGTGCTCCACGTGATTCGAGGTTTGAATGTGTTTTGGGAATGTGGCATTTTATCTATCCTCTTCTTCCCCATTTCCCTCCACTTTCACTCAATAGGAATCTCTCTAGTCGTGTTTTGGTGTTATCGCCTCTCTTAGTTTAGGATTTACATTTTATGTATGTCTCTCTCTCTAGTCCCTTAGAATTGATAGTTTAGGAGTAGGTTAGGATTAGATTAGATTAGGCACCAGTGATATCTAGAGGATTGTATCAATAACAATATTCCCACTCCTTGAGACAATCCCATTTTATTCAAAACTAGGGTTTTGTAATGTGTAAATCCTAGGATGCTAGTTTTCTGACATAATAGTTATGGTACACCAGATGGGATGAAATTCAATATTTTCATTTTTATCAAGATTGGGTGTGTGTCTTGGTGAATTTCTAGCCTTTTGAGGCTTCGCAATAATAAATCTAATGACTCCGTCACTCAATTCCATTGGTTTCAGTAGCCCAAGTTATCAAGTTCATGAGAATAATCCAAACAGGATCAAGAACTAGAGAAGAGGGGATATTTTTCTATCTACACTTATCCCCAGATAGAGAAAGAACGGGAAGAAGAGCTCAAAGGTGTCCATCTCCACAAAATAGAACTTTATCAACATCTCCACCAGGTAGACCCTTTCTTCAATCGACTATGGTTCTCATGCCATTCAAGATGGCTCATCTACAAGCACCAAATTCGCCACCCCCAAACCCATATGTAAATTTCACAAGAAGTAATCCACTTGCCCTTAATGCAATAAATCCAGTCCCGAAAGCAACATTAACAAAAAACACATACTTCACTAGAGAAAATCACACAACTCCCATTGACGACATTCAAGACATTTCAAATTTTTGTGTCATACATGAGATTGCTGAGATGGATGTTGCGGTCAAGTTCTTGGCCTCTTTCTTCAAAGGAAAAGCATTGCAATGGTTCAGAGGCCTGGGAGCAGGATCAATTTTGAATTGGGATCAATTGTGCACAGCTCTCTGTGGCTAGTTTGGGGAGAGGTCTAACAACGTATCCCTTTTGGAGAAGATGACTAAAATAAAAATGGCACCAGCTGAGAAAATGATAGAATTCAATTCCATATTCCAAAGAACGTGAGAAAGGATCCCCATTACGGTTAGACTAACAGCTGAAGCTGAATTTCTGTATTTTCTTAAGGCTCTAAATTATGATATATCTACTATGATATAATCTATGGGGGGAATAACCCAACCACATGCTTACGTCATAACTATTAGAGCAGATAATTGCCTAATTGAAGCTGGTAAACTCACACCTGGCTCACCTATGCCTCTCTATCTAGATATGGGGAATCCTAATCCTAATCAAATGCCTACAATAGCTCTTATCCCTGCTCCAAGAAATAAGAGTTCAAATGGAGTTTCCACTTCTTCTTCTAGACCTTTAAATTAACTCTAGAAGGTTATAAAGTAACTGCAAAACTTAGGAAAACAGTTGGTAACTCTTAATAGGCGGCAAGCAATGTTGCAAAATGTGGGTTGTACTGGAAGCAATATGTGTGAAGTTGTTATATAACATCTAGAGGAGTACTCTTCCTTGTTCAGAAAATTGTGTTCGTAGTGTGAACGTTAGTGTATTAGAATAATATTATTATATAATATTTAAATAATATGTGAGTGTGCAAAACTCATAGAGATAACGGTGTGGGAGTGTTCCTAGGGATAAGAGGAGAGATTTGTGTATAATTGATATACTTTCTCTCATATTCTAATGGAGATTATCAAACTTATATATTGTAACCTCTATTTATAATTTAAGCCCGCATGAATACAATTCAATATTTTTCATATTATATTTTCAATGTTCATGTGCTGAGTTTTATTATAAATTTGTATGAAACTCACTATTACCTTATCTAAAAAAATAACACCAAAGTTTAACATTGGTATCGGAGATGTCTATGATCCCTGATGAGAGAATGAAATGTTAATGGGGCACCTATAATATTTTCCCCAATTGATTAATTTTATTCTCTGATAAATTATTTTGATTTATTTTATGCACATAGAGATTTAAGAAAAGGTTAGTTTTTTGTGATAATGCAAGCATTTTAATATTGGAAAGCACCATTTCCATGTTTTGAATGTGTCTAAATAAAATTCTATAGTTTTTTCATTTTCAAATCTGGGTTTTCACACAATCGAATTGGTGTGAAGGGAAATACATTATAACAGTATTGTAAAAATTTCAGGGAAACCGACATTAGGTTTTATGAGAGAGGGTGAAAATATTACACTAATTTTTGATTTACAGACATTCATTTATGGATTGTTATGGTCCCAATAGCTATTCTGAAATCATCTAGCACCTCAGATCTGTCCAAGTTCATCTTTGGTTCTATCTTATTTTCTTTTCACATGTCTCAGTGAAGTTCTAAATGTGTAACATGTTACATTTGTTATTTCTATTAATATGGTTGGCGTGTTTTATAGAGTATTTTTGAAGAATTCTCTTGAGAATGTAATATTCTTGAAATGCTTTATATTATCAAATGAAGAAGATTTAATGTTTATAGACAATGAATAGCTACAACGACATCCATGGAAAGTGGATCAAATATACTAACTATGAAAAATATGCAGAAACAACATATTACCCCTAACTAACTACATCCAGGAACATCTGGAAACATTCCAAAGTAGTAAACTAACAATAGTATAGCCCCCACTAATCTAGGGATGTGAAAACTAGATAATAGCTAACTAATAACTAACAAAGTTAAAGTAATAAAATTTTATTACTTTAACATTACAAATTAGTAAATGATGAGTTAACCTAATTTTATTCATAACATTCGCCCCCTTAATTCATCATGGTATGAAGTGAATAGGAGAAAAAAAAAATCTAAAACAAAATATGTTTACATGAGGTAAAAATTTATTAGCACACACATGCTAAAATAAACCTATTCTAAGGTGAATCAAATGACTTTATCATTCCCCCCTTAATTTAGTATGGTCACTCTATATTTCTTCTGAACAGGAGTAGGTGGATGAAGGTACTTCCTCTCAATAGTGTGTAAGAGATGGAATAGGCTTAGGAACTGTCTCTTGATGTTTGGAACCTCTTTTGCGTTAGCATGTGTGCTCAAAAAACAAATGAGTAGCTCTGAATGTTTTGAAAAACTATGATGGTTGGCTCTTAGCTCAATAAAACTTTTGTTGGGTTCGCTTGTAGCTCAAAATTATCATTGGAATGAAAAATTTCCCTCCATTCACTTTTCTCTAATCCGGAAGGAATACCATTGTTGAGCGATCAATGCAGAATTTACAGGTCTTTCATCATTTCCCCCTAAATTCTGAGTGAAAAGTGAAGACAACTAGATCTGTGATATTGAAAAAGCTTTTTTTGGTAACCTTATAATGATAGTGAAATGATAATTTATCTCTTCTTATGTGGAAAATGTTCATTTTGGGATACATTGTGAGTACAAAATTCCAAATTTTATAGTTTATTTCAGGCTTTGAATTTTTTACAACACAAAGCTTATTAAAAGTTGAACCAAGATGTAGAGATAAAAAAACCATATACTTTGAAAAAAATGGCACCTCAATCCAAGGTACCAATTGAAAGTTATGACTTTTTAAACTTACGATTTCAATATCCAAAATCTAAAAATAGAAATTATTTTTAAAAGCGGGAATATTTTTAAACACAACCTGATTAGGGATTACCTAGCTCGTATGCACGTGACATAGGTTTCTCTATCTCTTTTAGATATCCACCTCCGTCGTAGCTCCTTCTTTTAAAATTCTCCTCGTTGTTTTGATTGCAAAGATGATTTGTAGCTACCTGCGTGAGTCCTTTGCTCATGAATCAGTCGTATTTGCATGTAGGTCTCTGGATCGACCATGTGAGAGGTCGGCTTGAACGCTTTTTATAGGATCTACTCTAACCTTGCCATAAAATTTTTTTGGAAGTTTGATTACAGGGTTTTGTGCACACCTCTATATTTTTTTTATTGTAGGGATTGTCTGATATCTTGCTTCCTCATCCACGCATGGAACTCACGTATAGATCACATGTTATCAATAATACCCAACTCTTTGACTTTCAACATCATAGGTGTAACTCACTCTCAATGAAGAGCTCGGTCACAAATAGGTGTAGATCTTGCCACAGATCCCCAGTACACAGTGTTGAAACCAGGGGACCTCCACATTTGGCACAATCCTCCAAATACAATAGTCTACTAAATGTAGTAGTATAGTCAATGTTTTTTTTTTAATTTTTATTTTTTAATCTATAACAATTATTTGCAGATCTACAACACTTTTTATAGATATCTAGGGATGATGAAGTAGGGAACGTGCTTGAAAGAGGCCAAGGACAACTATGGTTCCTCCAAGCTCAAACTTGCAGCAATGAACTCTTAACCTTCTACAATACACTCTCCTTAGAGGATGAGGGATCCTCACAGACACTGGGATCAACCAACACTGATACCAAATCTCGACAACGTAATATGCTTGAAACCCTTCATATTATCATATGAAGAATCTATAATGTTTATAGACATTGAACAACTATAACAACATCAATGGAAAGTGGATCAAATGTACTAACTATGGCAAATATGTAGATATAACATATTGCCCCTAACTAATCACATCTGAGAACATTCCAAAGCAATAAAATAACAATACTATATCCCCCACTAATTTAGGGATGTGACAACTAGATATTATCTAAGTAACAGCTAACTAAGTTAAAGTAATAAAATTTAATTACTTTAACATTACAACTTAGTAAATGATGAATTAACCTAAGTTTATTCATAACAAATTTGTTGGAAAAAACTTCATCCATCTCAAAATTCAAAATAGTTTGCATCCTTGTATTGAGGCACTTGGCATTACCATCGGCCTTTGAATAAATTTACTATATTTTCATTTTTGCAATGTATTTATTCCACCATTCTTTCCCTCAGTCTAAAAATCTACACATGGTTTGAAAAGGTTTCACTCAAAATACATTCAGTGGATTTTTCAATTGGACTTCAAATATGGTATAAAGTAGTGTGTTTTTTAAGTCCTTCACATGTAATATTGTTTATTATTTGTCCAAAATTTATTAATTCTAGTTTATTAATGATGAAGTGTTCGAATATTTAGTATTTGATTAATTATTTTAAAAAGTAATTTTATATTATTTTTTTAATATTATAAATCAAATTATTGTCATTTATTTTTATTCTTGACATTTATAAATAGTCTTTATCTTCCATTGTGTTCTAGTTATTGTCCTCTCAATACTATCCTGGTATGTCATTGTAAAAGTCAATAACTCATCTCAAGCTAATTGCTTAGTTGTGATCCTAATGTCTATGTCCTACCTCTTAGGAATCATTTGTGTGTATTATCATTAAAATTGTAAAATTTCTTGTGTCATAGTTAGTCATCCAAAAGTGTCAAAAAGAAAACATTTTCCCCACAGACGTATTTTCAGTGTTACCCGACGTCTAATTTGTGGGAGGGTTACTTCTTAAGTCCCATGATCAAATTCGGCTAAGTTAAGCAGCAAAGAAGATGGAGGAAGGATGAAACAGAGGAAGGACAGTTTTTAGCAACCTCTCATCAAACATTGTCGATGATGCTGCAATAATACTTTGGTGACCATGATTTTTTACTTATGTTCAGTGTGTTTGCTTTCAAGATGTGTTGTAATAAATAAAGAAAAGAAAGATAAATCATGTTCCTAGTTAGGAACATATTTTCCTATATAGTGTTTTCTTTTATAGAATGTGAGCGGGGAAACACGTATGCTACTATGGAGAGCTTGGTTATTACACTATAAAACCAATTTGTGAGTTTGTGGATCTATTTGAAAAACACATACAGACTAGTTTATGGTTCCAATTGAAATTAAGTTTTGAGTTGGTGGTACTCTTTGAAAACCATCATTTTATAGATCATCAGCAGGTACTAGACAGAAATCACCCATGTTCACACTACTAATGGGGTGATTGTTAGGAAAATCATGTTCATAGTGTGAACATTAGTGTATTAGAAAAATATTATTATTTAATATTTAAATAATATGTGAGTGTGCATAATTAGTTGTAATGCAAAAATCATAGAGATATGGGTGTGGGAGTGTTCCTAGGGATAAGAGAAGATATTTGTGGATCAATGATATATTTTTACACCTATTCCAATGGAGATTATCAAACGTATATATTGTAACCTCTAATCATAATTGAAGTCCGCATGAATATAGATCAATATTTTTCATGTTATATTATCAATGTTCATGAGTTGAGTTTTATGATAAATTTGTACGAAAGTTAAATATTTGCCTTCATATGATACTCATGATGTTCCTCAACATTTATATCATGGGAATTGATATTCGTATGTATAACATAATACTAATATGCTTCGATGGTATCAAGTGATACTCTTGAGGCTGACATTTTTGTTTCATAGGATACAACTAAATGAAGGAGGTAATATTGTTTCATTTTATTTTATTTAATAATATTTGTACTCATGATTATAAATATATTTTTATAATTTATTAGAATTTTTAATTTATTATATTTTTTAATGTATCATATTATTGTAGACCCTCCTCTTTATTTCCATTGAATTCGTAGGCCATTGCATCTCAAGATCGACGATAAAAAAGTGGTAACATTTCAGAGGTAGCTTATCATGTGTCACCTACTTCAAGGGAGGCAAGGAGATAAATGTTATTTTTGTGTATTATTTTTAGTTATATTGTGAAATTATTTTTAAAATTTGTTTGATAATTTTAAATTATTGGAATTTTTATTTAAATTATAATTTCATATCATCTTTAGTGCCAGCGTTATCAGATCATTCTACATCTCATGATATATGATCTAGAAGTGGTGACATTTTTTAGGTGGTCTATTATGATTCCCTTGCTTCAAGGGAGGAAATAATTTAAAATTTTATTTATTTCGATATTACTTGTAGTCATATTCATAAATTATTTGTAGCAGTTAGATGATAGAAGTCAGTTTACAAACAAAAGGGGGGATGATTTCATGAATGGTATATTAGAAGTGTACCTCAAGTTGGATGTGGACATATCTCATTATGGAATTTTGGTCAAATCATCAATATTTTAGGCTTATGGGGAAGGGTGGACAATGGTCGAGCCTAAGAAACTTAAATTTGAGAGGACAAAGCATGTTATGAGGAGACGCACAATCTTCTCACTCTGAGGTGTGGGTCTTAATGTAATTTTCTCTCTGTGTTTTGGGATAAGTCTCTTTGACCTAGACGTGGGTGTAGATTACATTAGGGTTTTTTCAGATTTCTCTTTTTGTCCATTTTTTCTTACAATTAATGGTCTAATCTTGTTTTCATTTTTGTTTCGTTATTTTTATAGGTCTAACATTATGTTTTTCTATGTTTATTGTAGCATCAAAGGGATATTACGTCTTTTTTTTAAAATCTCGTTAGTCTAAGATTTTAGGTTCAAAAATGATTCTAATCCTTGTTTTGTATGTTTATACAAGAAATGGTTAGAATATCTTTTTGAAACACATGTATATTATTGACATTTTTCATACCTTGTGCGAAAAGGGTCAGCTCAAAACTTTTAAGTTTCTCAAATTGATCGATTAGGAGGTTTGACTATGTTTGGGACAACCACCTCAGAATAACATAAAAATTTTAATTCTGTTGTTTTGGACTGTCTTGGAAGTCACATTTGGATCACAATCTAAATACGCTATAGCTACAAAATGCAATGCCCCATAGATGCAACCATTCCATTTGAAACCCTCATCAAAATTATGCAACTGTCATAAACAACAATTGCAATATTTATCAGACATGAAGTTCAAAAGCTGCAGAAAGGTTGCAAGTTTCAAGGACAGGGTGCAGAATAAATTTCAGTCATCAATGAACATCAAAAGGTACATTTGATTTGTATTTATTTCCATACATAAGTGAATTATTTAAGTGTGTTGAGTTGTACAGGTTCATTATTATCCATTCAAATGAAAGAAATTACAGAAAGGAAAAATAGACATCTCATTACACAAAAATAGTTCATTTATTCATATGGAATAAAAGTACAGTGAACCCACATAATCCGTGGGATGTAACTTGTATGTACTAGAAATAAAAGATGCATATACTTAAAACTATAAGAAAAAAGATAGAGAAGTAACCCATCATTGCCTATTTCGGTTGGTTCTTTCATGCTTCTGGATTTGATTCATTTTCAATGG
Source organism: Taxus chinensis (assembly GCA_019776745.2). Taxonomy (NCBI): domain Eukaryota; kingdom Viridiplantae; phylum Streptophyta; class Pinopsida; order Cupressales; family Taxaceae; genus Taxus; species Taxus chinensis. The sequence goes on along the minus strand of CM034151.1, from coordinate 265,186,854 downwards.
CTTCGTCATCATCGCAGTTCCCATCAATGGGTACTTGTGAACATATAGTATATATTGTTAGAGCTTCGGCTTTGGTCTATATCCATGTTTTTACATTTTTAGGTAACTGAACCTTTTAAAGAAAGAACATGCAAGATAGATGAAAGACAGAATCAAAGGGATCATCTCATAGTATAGTTGAATCTAGGCCATGTACAAAAGGAATTCATAAGTAGAATATATTTTTTAGCAAACAATCAAATGAAAGAAATGAACAAACTAGTATTGTAGCAGATGATTTAGGTACAAGTTACCATCAATTTCACAAAGAAAAAAACATATCTGAATGAGTTAATATCATAAAATTTAATTAAAAAAATCAGTACTAATTGATCAAGTTGCATTAAGGAAGAAAAATCTCATTCAAAGCGTTGAAAATGGAAGGAATCAAGTACAGGAAATGCTTATATTATTTTCAGATCTGCAAGAGTAAGGAAAATATTTTCATTTCATTAATTTCAAATAAAAACATCACTATTGTTCAAGATGTCAATACAAATTCCTCAAAAGCTACATGTTTCATGATAATCATACATGAAACATCATTAAATTCTGAAGAAAAGCGGGATTTCAACTTACAAAATCGAAGTTAACTTCAATAATGGTACGGTCTCAATAACAAAGTAGTCTTTAGGTAAAGATGTTTGAAAGTGATTCTTTTAAAGAAATACGATTTCAAGTATAGTTTCCAAAGAAGACTTAAGAAATGCAACTCCAACTTATGAGTTTCAGGTACAAATAATAGGGTATATCTTCAGTTACCAAGAAATTTTGAAAACTAGAACATGGTACATACAAAGTTGTCTACTCAGCTGTGTAACTCAAATGGTGACTCCAAGGGAGATGATATTAAACAGATACGGTCAAGTAAATTTTCCATTGGTCACGAAGACAATCCTCTAATAGAGGATCTTCGTCAAGCTATAAAATGTCTCTTTGCTGAACTTTACACCAAGGATGTTCATTTTCTGATGGAACTTATCTAAACTGCAAAATACAATGACTATTCACCTAATGTGGAACCCTCATTAGAGTTATTTATCACAAGTAGAGATATCACGGCTGTGGGTGCCCTTACAATTCTCCTGGTCTTTAACGATGATATGGGATTCACCTCTAGCATCATCAAATCTCTCTGTAGTGTAGGAGGATCCACGAAAAAAGAGTAAAAAAAAGGATCATCTATTGGCAAAAAAAAGAAATATTTTTAAGAGCATTTTATTAGTAATGAGGCATCCTTACATTTTCAGTAATGGATATCAAATGAGATTCACCCTAAGGTTATTTTGTTTATGTCTAAAATTAAAAACCCTTTATTCTTGAAGATAAAAGAACTTTGTCAATACAATTTCTATATCTAAAGAAGCAGTATTTCAAACTATCAATTATAAGAAAAGTGAAACATTCATTCTTCATCTACCCTCCAAAGAGAACCCCAAGTCAAGAAAGCCCAATGAGAAGTGCAACTACTACATGTGGAAACAAAAATTTCCATTGGAGACCCAGAATATGGTGGATGTAAGGAAGAGGTAGAAAATTGGGTTACAATACTAGTTTTTCCTCATAAAACAAGTTACTACAAGAAATAAAATGGGTGCAGGGAGAGTATCATACAGGAAAACACATAAAATGAAGAGCTGAAATGTATGTGTGGTGACATCCGAACCAATCTCAAGACACAAGAAGTCATATTATGTGAACACCAATTTTGTACACCCTTACAAGCTCGCAGAATACTCCTTGCCTTCATAAATATATTACAAAAGGAAACTAGCCAATGTGGTTTTCAGAAGCCCAGTGCTCTATGGTCTGGTGGAGTTTTTGTAGTAAACCACTCCATGTAAGCTATATTCAAGAAAAACTAGTAAAATACATAGGGATGCAGTTAATAAACAAAATACCCAGAGTAGGTATAAGCATGTTTTTGATTACCTACATCGAAAAACATCCAGATCTGGATTTGAAAGTAGAATATGCATGAACAGAGAAAACCCTTCAAAAACAAAGCTTCATTTTTATCATTTTGAACATAAATAATGATACCAATTTCTATTTAAGGTGAATACAGAGGATGTGGTGTTGTTTTTAAAAAACCATAGATCTCAAAAAAATGACAGAATTTTTTTTTCCCAAAACAGAAGTAAAATAGATATATCAGGTAAAGTGAATCAATTTTAAAAGTAGAACTTGGAAATACAAATAGAGGGTTTTATTATTTACAAGTCCTCAACCGGGGTACAATTTATCAAGTATAGGTAAGTACAAAGTAAACAATTTTTCAGAGTCCCATATCTATAGAGAGAATAAATAGAGAAGCTCGAAACCTCCATAGTTTTCATTGATACAGAGTACACGAATTTTCCATATTTAGAAACTAACACAAAATATCAATTCACAGTCATAAAACAAAGAGAAGATTCACAGAAAATAAACTACATGGGAGTTTAAGCTTCAAACTCTTATCGCCAACTGTGTCAATGTTTCAGTGCAAAACCCATTAATGGGCTATCAGATCTAAGGAAACAGAAAGTGCCTACTTGAAAAAAAAATCATGACCATGGCATTGAATACAAGATACATCATTATAACAGAACATGTAGAGTCCTCTTATGATGGAAGACCCAATTTTCACAAATTTCTATCATGGGAGCCATGAATAGGAAGATAATAATTCCAACTAATAAAATCAGATAAAAATACATAGCCGAAAGATGATATAGAGTAGATCACAGAATCATCGAGCTCCAAATATCAAATCATCTCTAAGCAGTTTGAAACCTTTCAGTGAATACAAGGAGCAAAATGCAACCAGAGCCTCAAACCCTCCCTCATGGATTTGAAAAGGTGAAACTTTCATAAAGCGTACAGACTCAAGAATGATGGCTGTGAAAATTCAAGAAGGATTTTCTCCAGCTCATTCAAGCTCAAACGATCAAAATCTTGACCTCAGAAAAAAATTTCAATAGGACTTGGCAATGCCTCCAGAAGGCTCAATGAAGAATTCCAAAAATGATCACGACTTGGAGATTTTTTCCATCTTACTCGTTGAGTTAGCAACTATCTCAAACCCAATTTTAAAAGTTACAATGTGTCACCACAACAAGAAAACCCTAACTCCACTCGGGTTAGTTTCAAAACAAGTGCCACTGACACAATCAAGGTAAGGGTCAAAGTAACGTGGAGGAGGGGACACAATTCCCATTTAAATGATACAAATATCATATGCAATGATCAATCCAAAAGGGGGCCGAATAATAAAACAGTGATTATTATTCAAACCATGGTCTAATAGACGCATGTATTAAGTTAAAGGTGTTGAATGTGATCGAACCAAATATGCCAATAATGCCATGTTCAAAAGAATTCAAACTATGATTAGTATATGCCATGTCAAGGGAGACCCAATCAATAACATTCATGTCATGATAAGACAGAAGACAAATTGGAGCATGAACATGTGAACAAAGTTGGTCCCCACAAGAGGTAAAAATTATTTTTCTTACAGGACATTATATTTCCTATTGTCATAAAGGTTAAATGTGTCAACATCATATGTATAAAAGGATCATGCAATGCATAAGTCAACATCAGAGCCTAAGCTTGGAGGTGGTCCCCATCATGATGGAATACATGGGTGAATAATTTTTCCATGTATTGCAGATTAATGGATTTTATTTTACTCACTCATAGGGAGATTATTTCTTACATGCCTTCACAAAAGGATAAAATATAAGAAGACAAATTTGCATGCACCTAGAAGGAAACCTTCTTATCAAGCAAGGTTTATTTTTAGCATTATTCACCCATGCTTTTTCTTAAAAATAGAATAGTCAGCTGTAGTTTAACTGAATGATACTTGTATAACCAAAGGCTATTAATTCCTCTTTGTATTAGTTTGTTTTATTTTACTCCTTTATTTATTATTAAATAAAGGATAAAAATAGGATGCATGGGTGAGTACAACCCTAGTATATTTTTAGGAAGGGTGGGTGAATCAATTTTTCTATATATTATGTGCCTTAGTAAATAAAAGAGGAGGAATTTTTAGATACATGGAGGAACTTTTAGATACAGGAGTGCTGAAGTAATTTTTCTACCAGTTTTTCCCTTTAAATGTGAAGTATTTTATAGCTTTCCATTTATTTGCAGTCTTGTGTATGTTTCCATTAATCTCATGAATGTTGAATTCCCTGATTAATCATCTAACCATGTTGCAAATTCAGTAATTTCTCCATGATATTAAGGTGTATGTGTAACTTAGTAGTATTGTTGTGATTTTTTTCCCTCAATATATCAAAGTGTTTACCCTTAATTATCTTTAGAAAACTATTGGCCTGTGCATCATAAATTCATTCCATATCAGTTGTTCATCTACTCATTCAAAGACCTCATACAAGTTTGGTGTATCACCTAATTTTGAATTTCATTTTTACATTCATCTTTTACCCTAAAAATACCTGAAAAAAATAGTTTAGGATACATGAATAAGGAACTGGCCTTGATACCGGAGAATCACCTACAAATAGGTATACCCAAAGACCTGAGGTGTTTCCATTGTATCTATGAAAGAGAGAAATAAAATTTACAAACTTAGAACACATGCGTCCATCTCTCTACATGGTGCAATTTCAAGAGATAATAGTTTTTGGCATGCCCAGTGGGACACAGACTAGAAACTACTATTGATGCATTCTAAAGATTCAAGATCCAAAAAGAACTCATATGCCCACTTTTTTACAAGTGCAAAGATTGTCAAAAGATACCTTATTATAGATTATTTTACATTATTTACAAAAAATTAATTTATAATAGTTTCCCCTCTTCTTACACTTCACATACATAAGTTTTTAATTTACTTGTTGGCCTTTTGAGGAAAGGGAAATTGTTTGTGCAGAAACGGGGTATGGTGATTCTTTATTTTCATTTATTTTAGGCTAGTTTGTTTAATATTACTAGGAATTTGAATTTTGTTGAGATCTTGATGGATGTTCTATAATATAAATAAAATTTACCTATCTTTTTCCAGATCTTTCATGACATGAAAAACATGCTTTCAGATAATTTTTCAATTATGTAATAATGGAATAAATTTCTTTTAGGTCATATGGTTTCGATAATAACAAAGGCCCTTAAAAATTCATTGGTTTTTATGTGTTAAAATATTGTATCCATTAGAGATGTCAATAAATAAGGAATATTTCTATAGGTTGCAAATGTTGCATCATACTTTTCAAAATAAATAAATAAATATTATATGGTCTTATAGAAAACTTAGGGGTGACATGGGAGAAATTTCCTTCCTAAAGTGAAATCATAATCACTCCCATTGAAAGAAAAATCCCTTGAAACCTATCAATGACACACTTTTTGGGAAGTTGGAAGATGATATTATCCATAAGGTTCAGGATTGAGAGGAGGTATATTACAGGCTTGGACTCATCTGCTGGTTCAACCAATTATAGACAAAGCTCTCTCGACTACAGGAATGGATCATAGAAAAATGGAGCCCCAAATTTAAGGGTAAGATTAAAATCTTTGTTCAAAATATAATGTCACTATTGTTTTTGAACCTAATTAGGACCACGATACCATACATAATTATTATTGGGTTTAGGGGGATTAGTATGATTTCATAACTAAACCCTGGTATCCCTTATTTGATCCATTGAAAGAGTCATTTGACATGATGCTTATCTAGGTAAGAATCCAAGGCCTTCCCTTGCAACTATGGGACGAATATTTCCTTGAATCCATTGGGAATAAGTTAGGGGCATTTGAGAAAACTAATGATGAAACCACCCAACAGTTACACACTACTTATGCCCAAATTTTAGTGGATTTAGACATCTCCATGGACCTCCTTAAGAACATAAATCTATAGATTGTAGATAAAACATAGACCCAATAAATGGACTACAAAAGGTTGACTTTCCATTGTCACGTGTATTTTGAAGCTGGACAAGTGATGGAGGATTGTGGGCACTCTAAGAAAAAGGGACCAATCTAACCTGGTGGAAGGATTTTCTAACTTTACCATTAATACCTCATCTGTTCATGTTCCTACTTCCACTTCTGAAATGATCCCATCTCAATTGGTATCTTCCCATTTTTAGATTCCACCTTAGATGTCTCTTAATGAATCGTTGACTCATATTACCTAAGCTACTTTTGGGGTGGTCTAAGAGAGGGAAACCCCTTCTTCTCCTACTAGGTCTCTTTTTACACCTATTTCCTCTGTAGAAATTCTTCTTATGTGCGATCATGAAATTGTTGTCAAACTTAACAAGGAGAAGTGGAAAATAGTATAGAATAAGAAAATAATATCTTCTAACTTGCACTCAGTCCCATCTCATATGATTATCATATCACAATCTTGAGCCTTAGGTTGACTGCAGTTCTTTAGTTTTAGTTTGGTAGATGTGATTTTTTTTGTTGTGTCCTAGCAGCTTGTTTCTGTTGTGTTTCTTTCAGTCTTCATCGGTTTATCTAAGCCTCAGGCCTATTTTTTCTTAAGTAGAGCCCCGGTCAAAAACAAATTACCCTTAATATTAAAAAATGTTGTATGTTTATTTATTAACTATACATGGCCAATATTATGCTTACATGTTGGTTGTTTATTCCTGTATAAATTAAGTTTTATTTGTATTTTTACAAATATTATTTTATTTTATCTATTTATCATTCCAAAAATGTCTCTTCATTTATCCATACATAGATTCAAAAAAAACATAAGTTCTATTGTTATGGAAAAATCAATGTGATTCGTCAAACATAGAGTGATCCCAAAGTGTGGGACTTTGAAATTGGGATAACCCTCTACAAAAGGCCGGCTTCCTATTCTATCCAAATGCCAAATACTCTAAAGTGTAGAGAGTTGCAGATCTTACACTAATCTAATGTTTCCAAGGAGACAGAGATAGAGAAAATGCACAAAAATAAAACCTACTCTAAGGGAAGGTGATGGACTAAGAAGGATGTTGAACAACGTGCATAATAAACACAACACTTTCAGAACCTTGTAATTAAAAAAATAAGAATACAAAATAACCTTGCATGTAATAAAAGATTAGAAAGTTGCAATATAACACAAAAGAGAGTTTGAAGCATCTGCATATTTGATTTTATTGCTCTCAATGTTGATACAATACATCACATTTAGTTCCAAAGGCATAAGTTCTGCATTACAATATTCAATAGGGATGTTTGAAATCTCCACAAATCTCTTACAGATAAGAAAGAAGGGAGGGGCATATAGAGATTTTACAACCTTTTGAAATGAGCCCCTCCTTACAATATATAGGAGTAGTGAGAGAAATGAAGAGAGAAGGAATTCAAAATCTTGCTTCAACCACCCAAAATGCTCTAAAATCACCTACAACAATGATGGGTGCCACTGCAAAACCCATTCCTCCATGTTTATTGCCTTGTTAAGGAAGAAAGGAAGCCCATACCTTCATCATTTTAGTAGGTGAGAAACTTGGAAATATTCCTCCAAAATGGCAGATTGTATTTCCTCATTTTTAAATACTTAATCTCATGTTGTATAGATGACACTGAGAGCTTTCCCTAAAAGTCTTATTTTGTGCAAATCTGAGCTCCCAGATAAAATTTATGGCCATCTGAAGATGAGGGTGTTGTACTACAATAAATGTGAGTGGTTGATCTCCCTTTTTGGACTCTAACACTACGTTTCACCCTCCGATATCCAAAATTTGAAACTTTTAGGATTCAGAGCTTCAATTTTTTTGGATTTGGAGATTGTTTTTACTGTTCATTTGCCTGAGTTCATGAAACCTCCAAAATGCTGAAACCCCAAAGTCCAAAATTTGGACTTCGGGTTTTGGGCTTCAAGTTATAATTTGCATACACTGGGGCTTCAATTTTTCAAAATTACGAAACCTTGAAGTCTGAATATTTTGACTTCAGGTTTCAGATGTTTGTGTTTTCAGAGATATCAAGATTCGTGGGTTTCAGGGGTTCGGGTTTTGGGAGTTCGGGTTTCAGGATTTTGAGGGTTCGGGTTTGAGGATTGTTCATCCATCTGGGTGACGCATTTCTCCAAAGTCAAAAAATCCTGACATCAGTGTTCATCACTCAACCCTACTGCCAACGCCAAACTCTTGAATATCTAAAGTCTGTTTTAAGCTCGTCAATTCAAAAAAAAATTCTAGCGGAATCTAAATGCTTTGCCACTTTAACTCACTCAGCTTGAGCCAAAAAAGGGAGCTTCCATTGCTGAATCGATCCTCGTATTTTCTCTATGTGGAGTCATGTTTGTCTACTTTTTCCTGAGGAGAAAAATAGGATAACAGTTATTTTTTCCAATACTTGCAAAAAATGTCTTCAATTTCCTAGGCCACTAGAATAATTTATTGTACATAACAAGATGAAATTCAATCAAAACAACACCCCACTAATTTGAGATGTATAAATTTCAATGATTTATTTTAATACCAAAGAATAATAGCTAAACTAGCTCTCTATTGTGGAGCAAGCTAGCCATTCAAGATAGCCAAGATGTATATATACTCATAAATCAAGTTAATATTCATATTAATGTTGCAACTACAAATAAAATGCACAATACGAGAAGTGAGCAGCATGTATTATATTAGAGATCCAATTATGTCCACCCTTAACCCTAATAATAACAATAAAGGAAAATATAAGTCAATAATAGGCCAATCAACAAGATGAATAGGTTTATGAAAGAGAACACTATTACGGATGTAACGAAAAAGTTAAATTTCAAATCTCTTTGCAGTGTGATTTGTAGCTCACTTACAAAAAGATGAATTCAACCGAATTCTATTTTTAGGAAGGAAAATCCTAATTGCATTTTTCCAATCTATTCATAGGAGGAGGATTCCAAACTATACTTTTCCAATCAGGTGTAATTATTTTTGTGGTGATCCAAAGTTA